>JABGLZ010000864.1:23221-133431 GCA_014705045.1 Colletotrichum theobromicola | reverse complement strand
GGGGCAGACAGAGAGGTGAGAGGTTCACGAAGGGCATCAAACGTGTTTATTCGTCACCCAGCTGTGCCGACTTCCGTTCAGGCTTCACCTTGATCATGTTGAACCACCCCCTTCGTGACCTCAGAATTACCCGCTTGCCTCAGACTCTGAAGGCGAGAAACACCGAATGGGCCAATTCTCAGCTCATCCGTCATTCGCATTTGCTTTACGCTGCATGATGCTGCCCCAGTGCGGCTGCTCGAGAAAGAAGCTATGCCCACAATTTGATTATGCCGGCAGATGGACGGCGGCGGCGACGACGGGATGCGTCGTGGCGGAAACATGGTGCCCACATGGGGGATTTCTTCCCATCTAGCCCGCCCGCTGTCAAGAGCCACTCTAAATGATGATGGTGAATCCAACTAGTTCGTCAAGTTGAATGTGCTTTCTTAAAAGGCCCCTCGTAAGCTCCCGGGATCACGCATCGGGAGTACAAGAGGGAACGTCAACGCGGGCGGCCTCGCGGGTCGTGGGTCCGAAAAGTCCACGTCCGGAAAAGTCCAGAACACCGGTGTTTCGCGGCATTGCGACCATTCCTACTGTCTTTTTTTTTTCCCCGTATTCATTTTCGCCTATCTGGGTGGGAAGATGTGTCTCCCTCCCGCGTTCTTGGTAGTTGATCGTGAGCTTGGCGGATGGACGTGGTGGTGGTAGCCAAGCCGCGGAAGATTTGTCAAGCGAACGTTGATCCCGGCTTGGGCTTGCATCGCTGCGCATGCAGCCGCGGAAAAAAAGCGCCAATATGGCATCGCGACAGTGACCCAAACTGAGTAGATGAATTCAATGGGATGCAAAACTTCCTGGGCGCATCAAAGTTTCCCGGCCTCCTGGTACGGGTTCATATATATCGCCAAGCCCGCCGCCATGGCTTCACGATGCGATCACGCCGCAAGAGTGCAGCAAAGGCTGTAGAATACCGGCTGAAGCGCGCCCAGCAATATGGTTCAGAGATTTAGAGATAGAGCACTGTGAGGGCACAGAGCAGGAACAGAACTGAGTTCCCCTCTCTTGCTGGTTTCGCTTCACTTCGCCGAGAAGCTCATCTTGAACGGAACTTTGTTGTCCGGCTATGACGGCCAAGGCTGGCGCGGTGATCAAGCTTCTGTCTGAACGAATGGGGAAGGGCAGCCAATGAAGGGCGGAGCTGCGGGTTCGCTCAGATCGCCTGTGCAGGTTTCCAGATGCCAAGATGGGAGCTTATTTGCCTCCTTGGGTGCGACAACTCTTGCGAGGTCAGAGGTGTCGTAGCCAGGAAGGGGAAGAGAAGGGGGTGGGGAATTTGTGTGATGGTTGAGGTCGAGGATGAGATGAAGACAACGTGTGAGAGAGGAAGAAGAACGTGGGACACTTGAACACGGGGCGATGACGGATCCTGGGAGCCCGCCGGTTAGGACGGCAAAAATGTGCGAAGTGTGCGAAGAGTGTGACGAGAGTCAGGTTTTGGGGGTTTGGAGACATGGAGGAGGCCGTGCGGCTCAGGGCCTTGCTTGTCTGGCGCGCGAGAGAGAGGGGGTATAGCATAGGCCGAGACCAATAGCGAAAGTGGCCGACTCGGCCGCGTAGCAGTGGTATTGGGGACAGGAGGTTTGGGTTCGGTCGAGTCTGTAAGTGAGTCGCTCGTCTTTTCCCCGTCCGTCGTTAGTCGGAGGCCGGGTGACCATTGAACATTGACCGGGGCCGCTAGTCTTTCAGGGGCTGGAACGAGGCGAACAGGTTTGAACTGCGTGTATTCCGTAGGAAGTTAGGTCTAACTGACTAGCTACGACTACAGAGTCGCAAAGCGCAAGACGGGAACGAGGAGCGGGCCAGCGGCTAATCAATCAAAAGTATCGAAGGGGAAGCGAGCAGTTCGGAACGCAATGCCCATGTTTTTGTGCTTGTTGATAATACTCTAATTCCAGAAGGAATTGGATGTCCAACTAGCTCGCGGCTAGGAGAAATTGAATCGAAAGGGGGGAGACAGAGACCAAACTAAAATCTGGGCGTTTTGCCCAGCGATGGACGTTTCCGTCGGCCAGATCTGGCAGCTCGGAGGAATGACAGGGGGGCCCAAGCCAATAACGGCAGTTGCTACTGCGTTAGCATGAACGTTGAAGAGCCTCACCCGCTCTCCTAATTCGACCCTGGACGGGAATCTGGCCAATGTGATGTGTATCCGACAACCACCACCACCACAACACGCAGTACGGATGACGATAGCGTTCAAGCTGGCAGTTCAGGGTTTCTAGCTTTCTCTCCCAGGGGTAAGAGGGTAGAATGGTTCAACTGGATTGGAGGATGGAATCAACCGTCGATTTCGGCATGACGGCAGTCGGAAGTGTGGAGGGCGGGTTTTCAGTTCAGCTCCTGCAGTCAGGCGACAGGGACCTAGACGTGGTGTCTTGCAGCAGCAAGCTGTCTCCCTCTCTCTCTCTCTCCTTCTCGTTCGAGTATGCCTTACCATGCCTCGTGACTGCAGACAGGCAGATGGCTTTGTTGATGCTCTGGCTGCCCATGTCAACCATGTCGGTGCCTGACGAAGTGAGGGACGACCTGACTTCTGACGTGCTCGTCAACGTGACTTTGAGCTTCAGCCGTCGGAACGTACCTTGATGCTCCCAACGCTGCCGAAAGCCACGAATGAGATGCCAGGACGGGTTAAGAGGGTGTATGGACTGCCCATACCGGACGAGAGCACCGTGCTCGAGGTGTCTGAGATGCACCTCGACGTGAAGCTGCTTTTCGGATATTCCATTGCGTGGGTATGGGGCTGCTGCTACTGAACAGCCCCTGGCTTGAGGCTCCAGTATTATGGTGTGTCTACCCTAGATTCTCAACCTGACTTGCCGTTGTTGACATGACGGGGCCAGATGGTGTCACGAAACTTGAGATAGATATCCGTACCTTACTGAGAAAGGAAACGGCATCCAGAAGGCCATCGACGGGTCCGCGGGCTGCAGCTGCAGCACTTTGGGCGCAACGCCTCAGCGCTGTTCCAGCAATGGACTTGCAGCAGCAGCAGCAGCGCAGTGCAGTGGGTGGGGGGCAAGCGAGAGACAGATGAGGTGCACTGTCCCAGCGGGTGTCAATGCCCAGGGCGTGACGCCGTCGGATGCTCTCCCGGCAGCCCACCGCCTACGCCGTAATAGTAAGGCACGCTGTACTACCTATGTAATGCGTAGTAGGAACACCTAGCAGGAAGAGGAAGTTGAGAACCGTCGTTAGCTGTGTCTCTCCCGAAAGAGGCTAGTCCCAAACTGTCACTCTGCAAGGGCAAAGGCAGCAGGCTCTCCCCCTGTCCTGAAACCCGCTCTTTCCCACGCTGAGACGCATGGCCCCCTGCAAGTGTCGTCGCAGCACTGCACCCAAAAGACCCCTCAAATGCCGGCCGTCGCTGTCTGCACTAACATGCTCTCCGCAATGTTCATGCCGCCGCCTGCTAGCGGCCACACATGCCGTCGTTCCCACCTCGTCCCGATTCGGTTCTTCGAAACCGCAGCTTCGACACCACACTGGCCGACTCGATGTCTCACCTCTCCACCGCACCACACCTCGACGCACCCGGCATACACACACTCGCACACACAACCTTCTCTCGTTTTCTGTCTCTCTTCTCGCCCTTCGCCGAGGGGCCTGAGAGGGAATCTCTCTGCTGCCGTCTGCTACAGAAGATACTGAAGAAATGGACCCCTCGCCGCGATCTTCACCACGGTCACGCTGCACTCACTGGGGGTGTCCTTGACGCCAGCATCCCGACTGCCGTATTCTCGCCTCCTCCTTCGCCCGCCGCCCGTTCTCCCCCACCGGTATGAGGATGAAGCTACCCCCATACCGTCTCGTCCTCGCCCCTGGCCCTCAGCGTTCTGTGTCTCCGTCCACCGCCGGCCCAGCTTCAGTGGCCTGCTGAAGCCTGAAGCCTGAAGCAGGCAATGATTGACCCCTACAAGCTTCTGCTTCTCGTCTGTCCTCGTTGCGCACTGGTCCAAATCGCTACGGGAAACCACCATCACCCATTCCAGACACCTTCCACCATCCTTGCTACGTGCCATGCTCTGGAGCCTCCATCTCCGGGGCCCCTGTCCAGAGACGCCAGGGGAATGGATACGGGTTAGACGAAAAGGCCTGTCCGGCTACCGCAGGAGGCAGGGGAAGAAGGGGGAGGGGTGGACCTTCCTCGACCTCCTCAAGCAGGTTCTGCTTCTGCTTGTGGCTCTGTGCCGCCGCTGCTGTTGCTGCAATACTATGTACCTGCCTTTCGCGCACGTCTGGTGCGAGATTTTTTGTTACTCGAGATGCCATCATCTGGTCTTGCGCACAATGCACTTATTCACTAAATGCAGAAGCTGCGCAATCGTGTTCGGCCTCTGCCAAGAACAACCGGACCAGTCTGAGCAACCAGAATCAACCGGGCTTTAACCTCACGCCTGGATAGGATAGGCACGGGGAACAGGATTCCAGGAACCCGCAGAGCAAAGCACCAATGAATGACGAATGACCGTCTGGTCGCATCTTCTTCTCAGCTGGCCTCCTACGGTTACCGCACTGAGCCTCAGCAACCAGCAGCAGCAACGCAACAGGTGTACGGCATGACAAAACCACCACGCGAGTGACCGCTGACTTACGATCCACGGACCACCCACTAGAGCGCCGCACCCATCGGCTTTCGCGTGCCAGTTCCTGCGCCAGTCCTAGTCAGTGCTGGTGCCCGCCCGGGGTGTCTGGATCTATCCCTGAAGCATCTCGGGGGGGCATCTGTCATGCAGCATGGGTCTCCCCGCGAATGGTGGATAGATGATCGACCCAATCTGATACATACTGTCGCCTCTCTCTCGGCTGGCTTCTCTTCTTCCCTCCCTTCTCCCTCTTCTCCTTCTACTGCCAATATCTCTGCCGCTTGCTTAGTGTTCACCACTTTTTCCATTCTTCACATACCAAGGCCGGCCTTATTCCTTTCGATTCTTCTAGACCCCTTTGCTGGCAATCGTCTATCTCGTCCGTGTATCTTTTTTACTACCTGTGTTTTCATCTTGCAGCCGACTCGACGTCTCATTCGCAACGATACTTCTTCACCGCACCGCCTCGATACACCGTCCGACTTTCATCGCCGAATACCACTACCGAACTTTGTAAGCTGAGGGCCATGGTCGGAACCGATTGACAAAAGGGAACAATTCGGCGACTATCTTCGGTCTGGACTGGAAGGATAGGATGATCGAGGAGAAGGGTATGGCTCCCCACGCAGTCCAACAGGGCTCGAAGCCTTCCCGGAGAGCCGCCCGCCCCGCCAACATCAAGATACCCTCTCTGTTCACGGAACGCGACGAGGAATCCGACGATGAGTACGCAACGCAAGTACGACGGGCTGCAGGTGGTATTTGGAAGAGGGCAACCGGCCCGGGGCACGAATTCGCCGACAGGGTAGAGGCACGATCGGACAGCGACAGCGACAACCCGAAGAGGAAACAGAAGCTCAAGTATCCTCCACCTCAACAACAGCAACAGGAACAACCATCAAGCCCGGACACACCAAAGGCGAGTCTCAGGCCGTCAAATAACTTCCAGAACGGCACGCCACTGCCTGTGGCAACCCTCCGGCCCATCCCGGCCGTGTCAGCCCGTCCACAGGCTTCGTTCCCTCCGGCCATTCAGTTGCCCCAGGTATCAGCGCCTCCATTGCGAGTATCCGCGCCACCCAAGGCTACACCTTCGTCTCTGCCGCCTACGTCTACGGTACCCAACCCTCCTCCCCAAGCGGCTCCAGCGGCATCAGTCCCTCCCGCCTTCGAAACTCCAGCCGCTCACCCTGAAATTCCTGTACAGCGTCCCCCAGAGCCTGAAGAGCCTCCTCCACCACCACCGCAATCACCACTTCCACCGCCAGTTCTGGCACCAGCAGAGCCCGACCCACCGCCACCGCCGCCTCCTGAGGAGCCTCAGCCAGGACCGCCCCCAGCAACGATGACAGTCACAGCCCCAGCACGTACAGTCACTTTGATTTCAACAATGATGCCTTCTATGGATCCGGTGAGTTTTGCACCTCGACACCCGAGTGTGAGAGCCTGACTGACCGTGACAGCCGACACCCAAGAAGCCTAAGTACCCTACGCCCTCGGCCCCAACACCTTCGGCCCCGACGCCTTCCGCTCCGCCCCCGAACACTGGTCTGCCGCCACTGCCGTCTCTCGAGCCGTCCGCGCCCAGGAAGGGTATCGATGGACACACAACGCCCACTGTCACTGCTACACTGGCATCGGCTGTGATTCCTGCGGAAACCATCTCAGCTCTTCCTGGACAGACTGGAAGCCGGGATAAGGATGACGGTAGACCGCCCCGTATGAACCCGGAAACCGAGCATGCTTTGATTGCGGTTGGCTCAATCGGTACGGTTTTTTTCAACCTGATGTGAGGCTGTCGAATGCTAACATAATTAGGGTCGTTCATCTTTGCCAGTTTCCTCTGCTGGATTGTGTGGAGGACATTGAAGAGGGCAGCACGGAGGAAGAGGGACAGGGAGTCTGCTTACCGTGGCGACACACCCGGTTTCGGATCGAAGATTCCGTTCTTCAGGAATCGTTCAGTGGGTGGCGGCTGGGAAAACCTGGACGGCCGAAGCCAGCCGCCGCAGTACGAGAAAGGAGTAGGGCCCAGAGGAACTCTGCGATTGAACACCGACGTCTACTCCGGAAAGCCGATTGGCAACTTTGGTCCCGGCTCAGCGTCTGCATACGGCGGCCAGTACATGTCACCAGCCGACAACAGAGGTAGCCCGATGACCATGAGCCCCTCAGGCACAATGCAGATGCGGGCCAACCCCATCATGAATGGACAGGGCACCTTCAACAGCCAAACGGGCACCTACACCAGCCAAGTCGACACTTTTAACAGCGGCATTGGCACATATAACACGCAAACAGGCACTCTCGTCAGCCACGCGCCCAGCCAGTCCTTGACACACATTATAGGACAGTATGGCACCCCAACCGATCCCAATATGACCCTTCGCTCGGGTATGGGAGCTGGAGCCTTCTTCAACCAGTCAGAGTTGGCTCGTCAACCATCAGACGCTTACGACCCCAACCGACGACAAGTCAATCGGGCGAGTGAGCTGTCTTCGATATCGTCTGGTTTTGGCGATGGGGATATTGTGGTACCTGGCATGGCACTGCAACCGCCGCCCCCGATCAGGCAGAGTCAAGCCGGTCGGTTTTCTTGGATGAGCAAGAGCAACCGTGACACTGTATACACCGAGACGAGCGAAGACTTGCCACCAAGATTCCGATCTGTCAATAGCTGGGTCAATCAGCAGACAGGTCGCATTAAGAGAGCGCAGGCACGGCCAGAAACCGACGAAGACGTTCCTCCTGTGCCCGGGCTTCCGGCCGGGACGGGACAGAACGGCCTGCCACCCGAACCCCAATTTACCATGATGATGCCTGACGGAGAAGTACCCCGACGGCCCGATCTGAACTCCAACGCGTCGTAGCTAGACGTGACACAGGACCAACAGTCACTTTTCTTTGTTTTCATACCCAAGCACGGCGCAGCGCGGCAGGAAGTCAAAATGAGAAGGCAAGCGAGGGGGTGTTGTAATAACATTTATCATCATCATATTACACACATGAACAGGCCACCGAAGGAGGCGGTAGTACAAATTCAAACATGAACTGTATCCAAAGGACTCGTTGCACTGCCTTCTCTTCAAGCCTGGCGCTTGGGGGGCCTTGCTGAGTTTGACATACGACAACCTGTGGCTCGCAGCTGCACATGTACAATTAGTCGAGAGTAGGTGAGGAGTAAAAGAGATGCATACGGAGAGGAGCGGTGAGAGTAATCCCAAAAGTATAACAATGGTACATACTTTGAACAACGAACAATTGGCCCTGCGATGTCTAACGGTCGTGCAAGTACGGGCGATGGATTAGGGATTAGAGGGGAGGATGATTTCATTGGCGGACTGAGATCGTCAGGCACCTGCGAAGCTGATTTGTTGGGCGATCAAGTCGATGAACGGCTTGATCTGTTTCTTTTTATGGCAACACTGATTCTTCCAACGTCGTAATTGAACAAGCAGCCAAGAAGGGCTAGGCCCGAGGATGATGAAGCTTCTTCGCCATCGTGAGCGGCTTATGGACAGGCATTATTTGGCTGCATGTCTGATTTGCTTGCATATCTGATATTGGTACTTTCGGCCTATTCACAATGCTCTCAGGCTTTAGAAATTACATGAAGTCGTAGTGCTGCAGACCTCACGCCGCATTGTCAGTGCTGGGGCTAAAAAGGGAGGCTGCAAGGCGAGCAGTCAGATCAAGCTTGATTCCTCCAGGTCCTGATCATCAATACTCAAAATGGGCGAATGCGCCAATGACGCGGCGACAACCGCCAAGGCGGATTTCGCCCAGCCGCCCATAATCCTCTAAATTGCAGCAGCTTACGCATCACCAGATACACAGCCCGCCGCCGCTCCCTCGTTCACACCCGCGGGGCCGCCTTTTCAGCTAAGCTAGCCCATCCACGGAGATAGCAGAGACAAGAACGCAGACAGACGAGGCCCGATAGACGGCCGTTGGCCACGCGTTTCGGGAACGATGGGTTCCTCGATTTCCAAAACGTTTATGGGTAACTCGGGCCCTGTGCGTTCCCAGTCGACTGCACAGCCGCAGCTGCGATTGCAGTGCTGTGTTCCTTCTGCCGGCGAGCGGACGAATCAGAGGCCGGAAGACTCCCAGCAGGGGAATTTTTCCACGGGGGGATTGGCCAGCGCCAGCGAGGTACGCAGCGGATACGGATGGAAGGGGGGCAAGTACTTGGACGGCTGTGGCGGAGCCGGAGAAATATGTGGGGGCGAGGCTTGCAGTCCGCTGGATGTAAAGACACTCAAGTCTGGACGTGGAGCGGGACGCTGAACGGCGGGCAAGGGCGGGGCATGTTGACGTACGTAACACAGCATGCACTGCACGCCGCTTTACTTGCTACGACTTCCATGCTTGCTAAATGAGGGGCGCTGTGCGCATGCTCAAGTCCTATTCACTACCTAGGCAAGGTTGAACCGCCAATCCTGCAGACGGCTCTCTTCTCTACCTAATCAACACTAGCCAGGCTTCAACCTTTCTCTCGACGGCGGAGCCCTGTCTTGTGTATATACTCTTCAGCTTCTCTTTTTTTTACTCACCTTTCCCAAGCATCTCGTCTGATAGCTCTCCCATCAGCTTGTTCCTACAGCTTGCCGCGATCCTTCCGGAAGGTTGCGCTCCCTCTGTCTCGATTCACGTGGGCGGGCGAGCCCTTAGCTTCGTTTCCTTGACCGGTGTTTCTCTGGGCGGTGACAGTGTCTTTGATTCATCGTAAAGCCAAGGCGGACGGGTGACGGGACAAGGACTGAGACTCAGCCCACTTGACCTCGCACACCCTACCCTCGCCGCCCTAGTCAACGGCAGCCTGATCCGAGGCCTGGCCGTCTCTTTATCTAGCCAACCCACCCTTCTCGAACGTCAAACCCACGGGAAAGAAGCTTTCCTTTTTGGCGAGCGTTACAAATCCAGCATCGAGCCAACCTGTTTGTTTTCTCGCGAGCCACCGGCTGTCAATCCCGCAACCATGCTCGACGAAAACCTCCCGACCTTCCACTTCCGCCCCTCCTCTGAAAACCCCTCCAACACAGTCCTCTACTTCACCCATCAGGGATCTGAGCTCACGCCGCACTACCTTCTCAAGCGCGCCGACCCGTCAAATCCGGTTGCTCGCAACAAGTACGCCTCTGCCCTCACCGACATCGCCTCCCAGCACATCGTCTACGCCGAGGTCCTCGTCGAGCCAGAATGGACACAGCCAACACTCTCTACGGCGGAGGTCCGCGCCCAGGGCGGCCAGCCCGCACCGCCGCAGCCCATCCTACCGGACCAGGTCACCTTGCAGCTGTACAACCCAGACTCGCAGGTGGTCATCAAGACGAAGGCCGGCAGTTGGGGCAAGAGCGACAGCTGGGAGTTTGAGATGCCTGAGCAAACATTTCGCGAGCCGAGCGCGAGCATGATTGACCGTTCCTCCGACGACCCTCCAGTCAGCGACATCGTGCCCAAGGTCGTCTTCCGCTGGAAGCGCGACGGGAGGTTGAGCAAGGACATGACGTGCTACATGGTGGGCAAGAGCGTAGCCGGCAAGAAGAGCAAGGAGCCGGACATTACCGTCGCCATGTACAAGGACAAGAAGAACGAGAGCGCCGTAACAATCTACGAGCCCAACCTCCAGCGGGTGGACGTCGAAGACCGCAAGGGCCTGGACATCGTTCTCCTGCTCGGCGCCGAGGTCCTGCGCGATCTCTTCCTTAATCCAAGACAAAATGTCTTCAACCTCACCGCAGCCCCGCCCCCGGTCTCCGGCCGCAGGAAGAACTCGAAACCCCCGCCACCGCAGGCCGCCCCTGTAGCCGCCATGTCTGGCGCGATCGGCAATAAGCCCGCGTCGCCGCCGGCAGCACAGCCCATGAACAACGGGCCCCCGCGTGCAAACGCCCGCCAGCAGTGGGAGATCGACAACGAGACGAAGCGCCTGCAAGCCATGGTGGCCGAGGAGCAGCGCCAGGCCCGCGAGCGCGAGCGCCGAGACGCGGAAGAAGCCAAGCGTATCACCAAGATGCTCGAGAAAGAAGACAAGGAGCGCCGGCGGAAGGAAGCCGAGATCGAGAGGGAGACGGAGCGGTTGAGGAGACTATACGGCGTCCCGCCGAACGCGCCGGGCCCAGGTCTGCCGCCGCGACACCAGCCTCCCCCGGGAAGCTCCGGGGGCTCGTGGCATGTAGCGCCCGCGCAGCCCCCGAGGCCGTCCAGCGCGGGGCCGTATAACCAGGGCCAGCCAGGGACGAGTGCGTACCGTCCTCCGCAGGTGCACTTTGCGCCGACGATGACGACGTCGGCGCCGCCGCCGCCGCAGCAACAACAACAACAGCAGCAGCAGCAGCAGCAACAGGGCGGCCGGGGTAAATTGCCGAACCTAGTTTCGGGGCTGCTCCAGGGCCCGTACGGGAATACGGCTGCTAGCGTCAGCAACTTCTTCCATCGGGACCGGGCCGAGGAGGAAAGGAAGGCGAAGATTGCCAAGAAGCGGAGCGTGCATTTCTAAAAACTCTACGTGCGCGAAGTGAGAAGACAGCATAGGGCATTTCCATGTGTATGTATGGCGTTCAAAGGGATGGTCTCATTATCACGCCTAGGCATTTCTGGTTTACTTGGAGGGATATACCATGGGTTCTCAGCTGGATGCATAGTTACGAATTCATGATGAGCATTTGCAATCAGCTGAAGATATGTATCTTTGTCCGCGTGCGGGAACTGTTGACATGATCTTCTGATATTTCTCATTGTTGAGATAATTGACCAACAGAGGAGGAAGCATATAAAGATACTATCTTTGAGCAAGCTATGTCGTTCTTCCTATTTAAGTGAGTTTCATTGCGCCCCCACACCAAGTCTTATTCGAGCAAGATGAGCGGCGTTGTTGGGTCTGGGTATTCTAGCCAAGAGACCTCTAAGCCTACCTCTATAATCTAGTCGAGGTGTCCAAGAGAAGACATAGAAACTCGTATACTGACCAAAACTTGTACCGGGTTTGTGTTCACGTGAAATGTTTCGGCATTGCCAGAGATGGCGGACGAGAAAGTGTCCCAGGCAAGCTTCGTTGCTTCAATAGGGAAACTAGCATACGTGCAAGCCCTAATGGCCGCGAGGATCGCAAAACACGATCAGAGACAGACGAAGCCTTTCCACCGTGGCGATCTGGTTATGCTGGTGCAAGAAGGCAAACCACCCAAATGTACTGCTACCACCACTGGATGGATGGCGGCTACTAGGAAAATTAGGAAAAGAGACTCAGAAGAACCTTCCCGAGAGCGCCATCATCTCGTAGTAATTAGACTAATGAATGATAAGGTACGAGAAGGCATTTATACGCTGACGGGGTACCACCTGTGTGCTATCGTGGCTGCCTTGCTCTGACGCTCATGAGTCCAACGTGAGCGCCTTCCAATATCAAGCAGGACACACCACGCAAGATATGGCATTGTTCAATCCTCCCTGTCCTCATTCTCTTTCAAGCTCTAGAATAGTCTCACATCTCGTCTGTAGGTTTCCCCATGGCATGTCACAGTCGTGGATAATCATGATAGGTGTGTATGACTGGCTAAGTGTATTCCTCAGCATCACTCCCAGGATGCCAGAGATGAGGTCGGAAGACCTGTTGGGCCCAATCTCAGGGGAAGGGACCTTATAGGCATGAGGATAGGTTGAATGCTATGTGAGATCTGGAACCGAATGGCCAATGAGCCTAGTCGCGAATCGTTGACCTTGCGAACTTTTGGCATTTCCTGAAAATGCAGAGGGTGATCAATGTAGACTTATATTGAGAATTAGCATCTAATGGTTTCATTAATTCTAGGAGCGCGGTCCGTCCCCTTACCGCAAGGTGGGAAGCTCCTCGGCCACTTTTACCTATCTCAGAGCTAAGTTAGGTGGCTCGTGTACCTAGGCACTTTGGCTTCGGCCAGCCTAATGCCTGCTACAGCAGAATGTACCTGAGATTGTCTGAGTATTCATCAAAAATTAATACGGTATAAAAAATACTCTTTAAAAATACTCTTCCTGCCCACTAAAGTCAGTTGACAACCAACCATGACTTTGAAGTGATGTATACGAGGGGCAAAAGGGAAGGAAGTGATGGACCACACCAGAGGAAGGCACCTCAACAAAGGTGGTCTGTGCTCAGCATCACCAAAAACCAACGTCATACCCGGCGAAACTTTCTTCCCTTCACAACGCACGGACCATCACCAACTACGCTAGCTACCAAAAATTCTCATGATGGGTCCAACCAATGCTATCTCTGGCAGCTTTGCTGAACCTCTACTTGGCCAATTCCAAGCTCACCCTCAACCCCACGACGCCGACCTCCTCCGCTCCCTCGACGACTACTTCCTCGATAACGAATTTGATTGCGACATCCAGCGTCAGCTCTCGATCCTCGGTTGGAAAAAGGCTCTCCGCCAAGGTCACCACCAGCAAGCGAACCTAGGACGACTCCAGAAGCTCGGTCTCCTCGCTTCCTACCCCGTCGGCTTCGACTTCCGTCTCCATACGCCCCCGGGACACATACGCGATCGCATCCTCGAGATCTTTGCGTTCGACACTAGCGCACCCCATCTTTCGCCGCAGAAACACACTTCAGCAACCGCCAAAATGGTCCAACTCACCGAGGTCGAGGACGAGCACTTCCAGGGCGCCCAGGCCGGTCCCATCGAGGACGATGCCGACTTCACTGACACCGGTATGTTTTGCGCTGTCCTCAGACGCTGACTTGGCGGGACGAATATTTCTTCCCCCTCGAGTCGGCATGCCCACTACGTCACAATCTCGCTAACCAACCCCGCCAGACTCCGAGATCTCCGCCGACAGCGACTTCGACCCTACCGATGAGAGCCTCGCCGAGCGCCTCTATGCTCTCAAGGACATGATCCCCCCGACCACCCGCGGCTGGGTCCAGAGCAAGGTCAACTTCGGCGTCAGCGCCGTCCAGAACACGTGGTACTACGGCTCCCGCACCGTCTGGGTCGTCTGCGCCACCGCCCTCATGATCGGTGTCCCCCTGGCTACCTGCTGGGCTGAGGACCAGCAGATTGAGGGCATGGAGCGCGAGTTCCGCATGCGCGAGGCTGGTGGCGAGCTCCTGACTGCCGGCGGCGACGGCAAGGACGGCGAGCAGAGCACCGCTGATATGCTTGGTGCCCACCTCGACCGCGCCGAGGCTAAGCCTGCGCTGTAAATCAAGAAAAACAAAATCAAAAAAAGGAAAGGAAGGGACGCTGTAACGAATACCTTACGGAAGGGGAAAAAGACTTCTCCGGGCCTATCTCTTCTACACGGCAAGGTCTGGCTGGCTGGGGGGAAAAAGAGGAACGACTGCGCTACGCCGGGATCTGTACGATTACCACCCGCCCCTACTCGGACACGAACTCGCGGATTTTCTTTTTAATCTTTGCGCCTGTCGAACCACACACACAAACAAACAACACTGTACATCAGAAACCGAAAACTCTCGCGCCAACAACACACACACTCTCAACACCTAACGGAAACGTTTGCATGCATTGCGGTCATGGATGGGGTGGCAGGAAGGGGTTTTTCCCTGCCCTTTTGCTTGTACTATAGGACGTTCATGAAGGGCCACGATTTGGGGGAAAGGCCAATTGCAATCATGACCAATTCTAATACCCACATGGTTCTCTGATGACGTGACGAAGTACAGTTTGCGCCATGCCGGCCGAATTAGTGGCTGCGGTGCAGCTATGTGATTGAGGATTTCACAAGTCAGGTTTGCCCATAAAATCAAGATGTTGGTTGTGGCGAGCTGGTTGAACAGCGCAATCTTGCTTGTTGGGTGACGGTATCTTTTACAAACTAAAATCCAAGGCAGAAAACCCTCAGCCTTCTCTGCCAAAGTCCTGAGTCAAAAGCCGCGACAGTCGAGCACTGGCTGTAAACACCCACAATACACCGCAGACGGAGAAGGACGGAGAGATGATGGAGGCAGTGTACGTTTGGCTGACTTTGAGGACCCTACTTGACATTTTGCAGCCAGCGGCTGCTGTCACTGAAGGAGCCCGAGAGCACATGTTTACAAAAGCCCCATCGCCTCGCGTAGTGTCCAGGCCCCGCTCCGATCGTATAGATCAAATTTGGAGCTGTGGGAGCAAGCTTTTATACCAACTCAAGTGGAGAGCGTTGATCTTAGGCCTGTCACTCAAGCGGTGGGCATTCACTTCACAAAGCCGGTGCACATAGTACTAGAGACCAAGGCAGTGATCAATCTTGCAGGCGGTTTCTGGCTGTATGTAATTGGCGTTTTGAAGGTTTGTATCCTTCTCGTAAGAGAAACAAGATGAACCTTTCTTCTGCTAGGCTTTGAAGACTCGATGTTTCTGCTAGCCATTATCAAGTCTCAGAGAGCCTTGCATAAACCATGGTACTCCACAGGAGATGTTCCTTGCCGGAGGATGCATCGAGTATACTCAAGAGAGGCCGAAGACTAGTGACAGACAGGCACGATGTCTTGTCTCACGGCCTTTCTGTTATACATTCTATTCGCGGCCCCTTCGCAATGTGAGCTTAGACAAAGTCCTAGTTTGCGATCAACAGCGTAGAGCCCGATGCCCAGTGCCCATCTACAATCTGTGCCAAGAAGAGAAAAAAAGATCAGAACTTTCACTATCGCCCTTTATTTATGCTGAAAATAAACGGCGCCACGAATATCAGTTCCTTCCTCGGTTCAGTCTCCTCAAGGAATTGTACCATACCTCCTTGAGCAGCCCTTCGCCTCCACTCACCTCTTACATTACACGTGAGACTTGTCAAATATGCAGATACCGAGATGCAAGAGCCATTTTCCTTATGTGCTGGTCGCAACAATACATGCTCCCTCAACACGGGTTCGACTCAAGAGTCAAGACTCGACGAAGCACAGACATCACCAGGATCCCGGTGTCCCCTGCTCCCCCAAACCTCCGGGATCGGCCCCATCGGCCCGCTCCGTGACTCTTTCGCCGCGGAACCACCGTGATCCACAATCTTCAAATTCTCCGGATCACAAGCAAAGAAAAGGCCTCAATATCTCACGCCGCACGTCAACCCTCTCAAAGCTTCAGCTAGCGCCTGGTTCTGGTCTAGTTAGCCGGTGCTCAGACTCTTATCGGACAGCAGGGTTGTTGTGTGACCGACCAGTGGGGCATAGTCGGAAGTTCGCACAGACAATATCTTCTACCCGGAGGCGCTGGCTGCGTTGCGGAACAGGTCGCGCGCGCCTTCTACGACGACGCGCCGTGAACATACACACAAACTTGCCGGTACCCAAGACAGCAGCAGACATGGATTTTGTAGCACTTCCCAAGATTGAGGTAGCCAAACACCAGGAATCACTCTACCCCCGCTCAGCTTGACCATCTGGACTAACACCTGACCTTGACCTAGCTCCACGCTCATCTGACGGGCAGTGTAAGCCGCCGGATCCTTCACGAGATATGGGCCGTGAAGAAGGCGGCGGGGGAGACCGAATTGGAAGATCCCCTCGTCGTCATGCCGGAGGACAAACATGACTACAACCTGACAACGTAACTCACCCCATACCCCTGTGTCCCGTCGATGAGCTTTACTGAACCTCGTATATCCAGCTTCTTCCCCCTGTTCTCGTCATACATCTACAACCTCATCACAACCCCAGAAACCCTCCGCACGGCAACCCTCTCCGTGTTGAAGGACTTCCACGCAGACGGCGTGACGTACCTCGAGCTCCGAACAACACCCCGCTCCCTCCCGTCCCCAACGCCCCAGCCACCATCAGTCTACGTCTCCACGATCCTGTCAGCAATAGCCGAGTTCGAGGCCGGGCACCCGGGCCCGGAAACCATGCGCACGCGTCTGATCCTCTCCGTCGACAGACGACACACGCCCGCGCAGGCTGCCGAGACCGTCCGCCTCGCAGCGCAGTTCCGCGACCAGGGCGTCGTCGGGGTGGACCTCTGCGGCGACCCCGCGGCGCGGTGCCACGGCGTGGAGGGGCAGGACAACATCTCCATCTTCCGCGGCGCCTTCGCGGAGGCCAAGAGGCTGGGGCTGGGGATCACGATCCACTTCGGCGAGGCGGAGTGCTCCGGGCACCCGGACGAGCTGGCGGAGATCCTGTCGTGGGGGCCCGGGAGGCTGGGACATGTTATACACCTCGGGGAGGACGTGAAGAAGGAGATCGCGGCGAGGAAGATTGGGCTGGAGCTGTGCCTCAGCTGTAACGTCCACGCCGGCATGGTCACGGGCGGCTTTGAGGGGCACCATTTCGGGGAGTGGTGGGGCGTCGAGGGGAGCGTGATCTCGTTGGGTGTAAGTTGCGGCTTGCTGTTCTTTTTTCCCCTGAAAATGCGAGGCTCGAAAGAGCCGCGGCCCATGCGTGCGGATGTGAGAATGAAGAAATGTTTTTCGCTAACGTTAAGAACAGACGGACGACGTGGGTGTCTTTGGCAGCCCGTTATCAAACGAATACAGGCTGGTGGCTGAGCATTTCAACCTGTCCCGAGACGAGGTTTGCGCACTCGCCAGACGAGGCATCGACTCCATCTTTGGCGGAGAAGCCGAGAAGCAGCGTCTTCGGGATGTCATGTGGTGAACCTTTGGATGACGAAGGATGACCTACACACTTGTCAAATTAGTAGATAAGATCTAGACAAAAAGGGTTGGTGGATCTGCATACATACACACAAACTACCTCTTTGCTGCCCCCAGTAACTTCACCGTTGAGACTTTTTGAGTTATCGTTTGGACCCCCTCGTTCCCAGGGAAATAGCGGAAATGTCGAACAGTCCGGTGCCGAGTCCGGCGGAGAGACTTTACGGCCCCACGAAGCGGGGGTCGGGGCTTCGGCCGTGTCCCACATCGGGGGTTCCTCGTCAACCTGCTTATAGGCAGGTACTCAGAACCGTCTCTTGTTTGGAGAGATTATATTCGGCGCTTCTTAGGTAGAAAGCTCGTGCCGTTGACTTGACGAGGAAAAGAACGAAGGGCCTTTCCTCGTTTCTGGTATTCGTCGAAATAGGAGGCGATGGGGAAAGGGAGCAGATGACGACCGATTGCTTCTTCTTGTTGGCTTCTGGGGACATACTGACATAGATGCAGGTGTATAACTATTACAACCAGATATTGCATGTATCACGGCACAGTTGTCGCAATAGACTGATGGCGACTTGCTTTGAGATGATGTGCCGATTAGTCGTTCTTACTTGGATGCTTACGCAAGTTCAGCCGAGGAATTTCGGGTTGATTTGAAAGACATCCTCGTGCAGATTTTGGCTTCTGGGAACATACATCGCGACTGTACCAATTGTACTGAGGTAGGGATCTCAAAAGTCAAAGCGAGATCGTATCGCCAAATCGGGCAAGTCACTAAAAATAAAACAAGGGAACCCGATCCTCTGATGCCGGTAGGGTGAATTTTTCCCTAGGAGTGACATTATGATATTCACATACTTCTCCGGTCTCGAGGTCTCGGACGTTGGCTGTGATATGGCACGTATGCACAGGAAACATGGGTGGCTTTTCCGGATACAACATCCACATTAGGGACGCTCGCCACCCTTTCTGCAGAAGAGGCTGCAGAGGGTTTGGACTAGTCAGCATATCCCGAAAAACTCTGGTTGGGACATCTGGTCATTGGCGAACGGTAGATGGTTCCCGCTAAGATGGATCAAGCGTTTGCCCAACAGCAAGGACGTGCCAAGCTGCCAGGAGGGTCCTTCTCGCCCTGTGCTTCTGCTGCAGACGTGCTCCAGACCTTGACTGATCTAGCGGTAGGGCTAAGAAACGGGCAAGTGTCTCGTCTGCTGCAGCCTTGAGGCTTCGTGTGCTCCCTTGGCGGGAGTGTGTATCGTCTTAATACTGCCTCGGCCCTGTGAAAGAGGGGTTGGGCAGAGCACAGCAACCTGGCAACGGGCTGGCGCGTTGGTCTGGCGCAAGCCGCGGAAGTCTTGCAGGGAACACTGATGTGTGCCAACAGCATCTCAGTGATGATGGGGCTGTGATATTCATCTCCGTTCCGTCGTTGAGACGACACACGCACCCAAACGAGGTCCGTGATGGTCAGTGTGTCTCCCGAGAGGCTACCAAGAACTCGAATCCTCAAGGGATGTTCCCATATCAGAATGTGAAACGATAAACATGAGGCGAGCGGTAGTCAAAAGCATCTCGAGTGGAAAGGGGGGAGGGGGATGGGTTGGAGAAAGCCCAGGGGCAATGACGATGCAGACTGCTCTTAATCAATGCAGGATTTCGTAGACAACATAAACCAAGGAGCAAGCGGATTTCAACCCGCAATCCCGAGTGGAAGATAGTCTCTGGAGACCGTGCGCTTCCCGCCAGGTGGGCGGGATACAGATATGCGTCGTTATTGATGAGCGATTGACAGCCGCATAGACTGTATTTTTGCTCGAGGAGTATGCTTCAGATACTTTTATTGTCTGCCTGGCCACCGGGCTAATTTTCCGTCTGCTTTCTCCCACGGAACATTACGCAATGACCAACGGGTCTGTCATCACGTAAGTTCGCGCCCTAAGGAGAGTGCGGAGTTTCTGGTTGAAATCTCCGACCCCAAGCTCAGAGAAACATAGTTGAGGATGTAATTGAAGCACAACTGACTTGTTCCGCAGTGACGTTATTCGCTACCGATGGACGAAGGATTCGCACTGCAGTCGTGATCATGACAGACGTAAATGTACGACTGCTGTCCCTTTTCTTTTCAATGAGATTTTTTTTCTCGCATCGGGAGTTAGCAAAATGTACCGAGATCCAGACTCCATGCCAGGAAGCGCCATTGTGCATTGACGACGATTAGCCCAACCATTTTCGGCCTGGGCTCGCCTTTAGCTCGATATTGGCCTCCCTTCTTGCGACACAGTGCGGACTTGACTAATCGCCGCTTGTAGATTTTGACCTCGTCCTTCGTCGGCAGAGGCATGTAGTTGTATTAGCGTACGGCCTGCGCCATCCTTCATTAAGCCCTAGAAGGCCTTGTCCCAGCAGTCAGGTCTGTTCCGCTTGCTAGCTGATACGAACAAGATATGGCTGACCAGGGTATTGATCCCTGAATTCGCCATGTCGCATAGTATTGCTTGGTGGTCGTGGTATTACTGTCGGCGTCTTCGTTGGGACGGCGTGTGTGGTATTGCTCGAACTGACGGAACAGTGCCGTGCTGAGTAACGCGAACAAACATCGGAAGCCAGAGGTTTCCTATGCGACACAAGGGACCGTGACATGCCACAAGCTTACACGTAAGTTCGTGAGAGGTACTGGTGTAGCCATTGTCCAAAGTTGATGGGAAACGGAAAGCGACAGCGGCGGTGTTCCAATGGGACTCCGGGCGCGGAACGGCACAGAGTTGCAAGGTCGGGCAACGAATGGCCGATGCATTTACGAAGGGAAGGGGAGGTCCATGTCGCATTATTGCATCGACACATATCATTTTGTCTGAAGTATTGGCGTGTAGCAAGGTCTCTCTTTGTGTCATTGTGGGCTCTCTTCAGACGAATTATCGATGTTATAGTCCTCCGACTGATGCAGCCATCTCGCTGCCGACGGGCGCCGACGCCGAGAATACTGCCTGGGAATGCCTCTGGATGTGCCTTTTGAGATGGTAGTGCCAATTACGCAGTCACGCAGTGACGAAGGCAAGTTTCGGGTGGCCGCGGGGGCATGGGGATGCTCTTCTGCCATTGATATCGCAAATGCTGCCGCTGTCGCTGCCGCTCGCCGAAGCTAGGGGCTGTCCAACCGTCATGCATACCGGTGGGTTAATCGTCGAGGTGGCGAAGTGGAAGAAGCGCTCGTGAAGGAGCCAGCAAGGCCAGCGCCGAATAATTACAGTTCTTTTCGTGGCTGGCCTCTTGACAAAGATGCCATCATCGGCATGGGTAGTGAGCCCAGCCAAGCCCGACGCATGCAAGTCTGACTTGTAGACTGAACGAAGAAGCAATGATGGAAGCTTGGGGCTTGTGAGGGCACCGGCTGGGAAGGGAGCTAGAGAGCTTGGACCGTCCGCCACATCATGTCTGTGTAGACAGTCATGAAAGAACCTGACCTGACATGAGACCGACAACCTCGATCCTGGCAAACAAAGCTTTCGGCGTTGTAAAATTGAGCCGTCGGACTTTATTTGTACTGTGAAAGTGCTTGGCGGACGGCTGTGTGGTTGGTTTTCAAGATGTTTGGATACTTTGGGGAGCCATCTCCGCAGAGCAGAGCAGAGCAGAGCAGAGAATGGGATAGGGCAAGGCTTGAGATGAAATCGGGCAAATGGGATGATGGTATGGCGGAAAGGCAAACAAGATGGAGGGTTGGATGGTCTGAGGTGGGTGTTCTGAATGTGTATCGAGATGGGTAGTTCGCCCAATGACCGGTGGCTCGATGCCGGACCCTGGCTGACATTGGCTAGCGGGGGCGCATGTCCAGTCTTGTGCAGGCCGTTTCCTGTCCCTTGTGCAGCGGCAGCAAAGCTCGTGGATGTCACTGCTCGAGAACTCTTTTTTGTTTGCCCATATGTTTGCTGGCTTGCCTATTTGCTGGGCGGCCGTCAAGTTGAACTTGGTTTGCACTTGGGCCATGAGCTCGTCCTGGCCATCGCCCTCGTCCTTGCTAGGCAGGGGGATTTGATCGCCCAGGTCACCATTTTTGGCCAAGGTTTGTCGGTTGGTCCGCCGAAAAGTTTGGCTAACAGACGGACGTTGGCATCAACACCATCAAGACGAAGACGAGACGTCATGCCATTTGTTGTTGGCTGCTTTCTTTTAGCCACCGTCCACAGGACGGCGATGAATTAGGTAGCATACGTGGGAGACTTCAGGCTTGGGTTTAGCTTGCAATCCCCCAACCTGACTTCTTGCTCTGTGCGGTCGACTGGTATTCGCAGAAAACGTTGGGTTTGTGATTGCTGATCCTTTTCAGAGGGAAGTCAAGGGCAGCAGAGCGGGCGTCGCATCGAGGTCCAGGTTGGTGGGATGTTCTGTTCTATCGGATTGCCAGTGCCGGACCATTCGCACGCAAGCAACATGAGGTGAGACGTAGGCGTAGCAAAAATGATGATGGAATTTGAATTCCAAAAGTTTCTTTTGTCGGTTTTCAGCTCCTCGGGCTAGAGGGGGCGGATGACACGACCGCAATATGCGACGTGGACACTGCGGAGGTGTCGTCTGGAGGGCTGCCAAGCCAGGTCGCAGACAGATTCTGATGATGAAGTTCCGGCTGGAAGTCTGATCAACGAAAATGAGGCAAAGGCGGTATGGGAGACGAGGCGGGCATCCTTGAGAGAAGGAGTCTACCGCGGTAGAGAGAGCCTACGCAGTAAAGACGAGACCACCAAAGCACAGACCATAACGCAGCGGGTGCTCAAGTGGAGCTGCCCGGGGGAAGGCAAGAACGGAGCCGACACACTTGCACTGAGGGGAGGAGATGTCCACGGGTGGGTCAGCGCACACAATTGAGGTCGGGTCGGGTGGTCGGTACCTGAAAGTCACTCTACGGGGACTAGTGCATGCATCCAATCTACTTTATGCAGTGTAAAGCAGAAAAGGGGACCCGCAATGTGCACAGTTGTCCCTCTGAAAATTTCAGTTCTCTCCCAGCTAGATCCAGCAAAGAAAGGCAAAAGCTGCCCTTGCTGGCTCAAGTTGCTGCTCGTCTTTCTTTTGCTTTACCCCCTCCTCCCACCATCTCCGACATAAGGTAGCAGTGCATTGGAAGGTAGAAAGATGGGACGAGGCGGAGTGCGAGACCGACCATCAATGTCATTTCTTGTTGGCGGGCAAAATGCTGTCATGAAGCAAGAGCTTGAGCGTTAGCGTTAGAGACGATAGAGGTGGGTTAAATCATTTTAGGAGGGAGCTCAACCGTACGAGACGGACGGAACTCCAACCCAGGTAAGGTATGGATTAGGTAGGCAAGACGGGAAACCCTCTCAGAAGAAGGACTTTGTGGTGGTAAAGGCGGACACAGAGTCGCAATCGGCCCTGGCTTTAGTCTCCAAAGTGGCTCTTCTCTCCGGAGGAAGGGCCCCTTTCCTTCCGCCATCTTTACTTCTCAGTTTCTCTTGAAGAAAACGAGCTACGAGCAGGGTACGTACCGTGGTGTTAATTTCGTGATGGCTTGTATCCGTACCTGACGGTTCCTGGCACCTGCCTCCCCCAGGCCCGGGGTCTTGCTCAGTTTCTGGCCGCGCGCACGCACGTCTGGTTCCAGAATCCACAGTTTCCCACCTTTTCCCACCAGAACAGTGCCACTCAAGCAGCGTAGGTGCAGCACAGGGAAATAAAATAATACAGCCCAGGCCCCACCTCCAAACTGTTTCCTCGCCTGCACCCGGTCCGACCCTCACCTCACGACGACATTCAATTCACGGCCCATCCACCGCAGCAGAGCAGACAGACATTACTCCCTCATACCCGACTCTCCCAGGCCTCACCCCGATATTGAACGCAGACACGGACGCAGTTGCAGCTCGTGATCAGAACCCCGGATTCGCCGGACATCACCATCAGCTATATTACGACGAAAGCCAAATACGTTGCTTCAATTTACCGTTGACGAAGCCGTCTCTCATTGCGTTCCGGCCTTGGACTTGAAGCCTGGACTACACCACGGATATTACGCCAACACTTACCTGTACCAGGTCCAACACCACTGGCACACCACACCCATACGCTCCCACACACACACACACACACACACACACACTCCAGGTCATCACTCACACACTCACACACTCAAACCTGGCGGCGCACATACCGTACCTCGGGCTAGTCCAAGGTACCTGACCTGGCGCTGCCGTGTACCGTACCAGCCAGGTCCGACTATACTGCCCGCGGCGGCGTTGTCCATTCTGCCCTTCCTGCTGAAGCTACGGCTGCTGTGCCACCAATTGGTCGACGTGAGTTGTCCTGGCTGTGGCTCCCCCGTCTGTAGCAGACTGGAAACCCTTCCCGGCCGACCAACGTCCGACTCGGTTCGGCTCTTCTTTGATGAGAGCGCGCAACGCAACGCAATCCCGTCAGCCAAAACCCAGCCCAGCCCAGTCCAGATCCTGACCGACCGCCTCCTGACTTGCCGCGTCCGTTTCCCTCGTGGGTCATCGTCGGCGCGCTGCGGACTTTGTGGGAAGAGTAAGCACCAGACGCTGGAAGAGAGGCGGGAAAGACGAACAGGAAGGACTCTGATCAAGGAGACGCAGCTAGCATTCGGCAATTTTGCGACATCGCCTCCTCTGGGCGCGCGGTCTTGTCCGCTCAGATAGCTACGATTACGGCGGCACCGCACTCTTATTATTGCTACGTAGGTAAGTCGATCCCGCGTCCACTCTCCCCTTTTTGGGTTGCTTCCCCCGGTACTTGGCCGCGTCTCGTCATATCCTCGGGACAAAGAACTGGGACTGGTGACGGGGTTCTCTGTTAGCTGCCGTCACCGACTTGTCCGTCTGCTCTGCTATACCTGATTCTTTGAGTGTCTTGAGTCCCGAGAGTGTGTTGCCAGCCAGTGCTTCCGACTGCTTCTTGCCGCCTGTCTGTCATGCTTGACCGTCTGCCTGTCTGCCTTGCCTGTCTTGTCCGCGAGGTCACACACTGTCGACCCCTTTGCCGCCATTCGGCTCGTCTTCGCATTGCAGCCCGCTAATTACATATCCGTCTCGTATGTACCTGGCTTCGTACCTGGTCCGCCTGTCTTGGGGGCTGCGCTGCTTCCATTGTCCAAGCCGGCGATTGCCTCCATCTGCACTTGCACTTGCGTCTGCGCCAGTCTCGCAGTAGCAGCAGCAGTGTCGTCAATCGCGCTCAGTCCCTCACACAGTCCTCCTCCCTGGCGTCTTCGAATTGTTCTTGCTGCGCCATTGCTGCGTTCCACACACTTCCATGCAGGTGTAGCAACTTCATCTGACCTCCAAACGCCAGGGCTCACCACCCTGACTTACCTAGCACACCCGGGAGACGCTTCCCAGTCGCTAGCAGCCAGATTCTTTTAGCAGGCCTCCCGCCCCCCCACTACCAGCACGACTGCACTAGGTAGTGTAGGTACGACTGTCTACTGCAGTCCCGTCAGCTCCAGCTGCCGCCCCCGTTGAAGGGACAGGTACCTGCTTAAGGGTCAACCGATCGCTGCGTACGGGCTCTCTCTCCTCTCCACCCAGCATCGTCAAGAGCAGCCGAGAGAAGAACGGCACCAGGCGACCTCCTTTCCTCCTCCCCCGCCCATTGTCCCCTGGCCACGAACTCAGGTCACCCTCCATCCCAGCCTTGTCCAGGTTCAGGCTCATACTACATTACCCAGCAGGCGCAACGAAGATTCGCCAGGGAAGGGAAAGAGGAACAGAAAAAAAAGAAAACCAAATTAGGTGAGAGCTCTGAAGGAAAGAGAGGAAGAAGCTGCTGCACCGCGTCTGAGTGAAGGAAAGAAGGGACCCACCTCGCTCGCTGGACACGGCGTCCGCCCCGGCCCTTGGTCTTCCCCCCCTCTGGTCCTGGCTCCATCCTTCCTTCCCTACCCTGCCCCGTCCCTCCTTCCCTGTCCTATTCTGTCCCGTCGACTCCATTCTTTCTCTCTCTCCCCTCGGCCAACCAACCAATCCTTCTTCCTCCCCAGCCCAGCAGTCAGTCGGTGTCCCATCAGCCAACCCAGCCCAGTCCAGCCGTGTCTTCCTTGCCTTTTTTCCTTAGCACTTCGCGCCTTTCCGATTGCGCTGTTCTCGTTAGTGCCACCACCTTTACTGTTGCGTTGCTTCTGCCAAAGGTACTGCAACTGCGACGAGTCCTGCTGCCAGCCTGCCACTGCCGCTCCCCCTTCCTTCCTTCCTTCTTCACCTTACTACTACTACTGCTGCTTGGCTGCCGCTGCTGCTGTTGCTGCCCACGCCCACCTTACGCTACCACCTAACCCAGCACCCACCCAGCACCATCATCCGGCCCAGCATCCAGCTGCTGCCCATCTCTCTCCTGTTCCTGTTCCTGCCTCCTGCACACTACTCCTGCCCTGCCCTGTCTTGTCCACCCGACTACTGGGTTTTCTGCATAAGGCCCCCCCAGTCCCAGTCAGGTACCACCCACCAGGCCACCTTCTCGCAGACACGGCAGGTACCTGCGACCACTCTCGCTCTCTCCTGCTGCTCGCTCTTAATTCAACACCCCCCAGACGGCCATCATTTCCTTTCGACCCTGCTGTTTTACTGGTCCGCGCAAAGCAACCCCCCCTGGAGCTTGCATTCCCCTTCCATCTGGAACTGGACAACCACCACACACCTCTCTTTCCTCCCTCTCCACCGGCTCCCGCTCAATTTCAATTCCAACCCTCAACCCTCATCCAACGACAGTCGACCGACACCACCTCCTCCTTTCCGACCCGTCCGTCCTCCTCGTCCACCAACCACACCACCACCCTCCGACATCACCGTCGCCCTCTTCCTTCATCAGCAGCCGTCCCTCTCTCCCGCCATCCCATTGATCGAGGCCGATAGTCCACGACGATGAACTCTCAAAGCCAAAACGATGTGTCGCCCGAGGCGATGCAGGCGCGCATCCAGCAAGCGCGACGCGAGGCTGAGACACTCAAGGATAGGATCAAGCGGAAGAAGGATGAGCTCGCCGACACAACTCGTGAGTTCAATCGTTCATTCAATCGACGACGACGGCGGCGACGACGACGACGACGACGACAATCCTCAACCCGCCGTCGTCTCAATTGCCCCCCGACCACCCGTTGTGAAGATGCTGACAATTCCTCCCCTGAACAACAGTCCGCACCGTCGCCCAGCAGGCCCACGAGCCGATCCCCAAGAATCAGCTAATGAAGGCAAAGCGCACGCTCAAGGGTCATTTGGCCAAGATTTACGCCATGCACTGGTCGACCGACAGAAGACATCTCGTCTCCGCTTCGCAAGACGGAAAGCTCATCATCTGGGACGCCTACACGACGAACAAGGTCCACGCGATTCCTCTACGCTCTTCCTGGGTCATGACCTGCGCCTACGCCCCCAGCGGTAACTACGTGGCGTGCGGTGGTCTCGACAACATTTGCTCCATCTACAACCTCAACCAGCAGAGAGAGGGTCCCACGCGCGTCGCGAGGGAGTTGTCTGGCCATGCCGGCTACCTGTCGTGCTGTCGATTCATCAACGACCGGAGTATCCTTACCTCATCAGGCGACATGACTTGCATGAAGTGGGATATCGAAACGGGTCAAAAGGTCATCGAATTCGCCGACCATCTCGGCGACGTAATGAGCATCAGTCTCAACCCGACCAACTCCAACACATTCATTTCCGGTGCTTGCGACGCCTTCGCTAAGCTGTGGGATATCCGTGCCGGCAAGGCCGTCCAGACGTTTGCCGGCCACGAGTCCGACATCAACGCCATCCAGTTTTTCCCCGACGGCCACTCCTTCGTTACCGGGTCCGACGACGCTACCTGCCGACTTTTCGACATTCGTGCTGACCGAGAACTGAACCTCTACGGCGTGAGTCTCGCCAGTAGCTGCCCATGTGATTGGCACCATTGATTGCTAACTCCATCGACAGTCAGAATCCATCCTGTGCGGCATTACCTCTGTGGCGACCTCCGTGTCTGGGCGGCTGTTGTTTGCTGGCTACGACGACTTTGAGTGCAAGGTATACTCTTCAATTCAGAACGCACGTTCAGGATGAAGACCTGATTACTAACTCGTGGGCAGGTTTGGGACGTAACACGGGGTGAAAAGGTTGGCTCGCTTGTCGGCCACGAGAACAGAGTCAGCTGCTTGGGCGTTAGCAACGACGGCATTAGCTTGTGCACAGGATCGTGGGATTCTCTCGTATGTTTATTCCCTACGCACCCGTCGGACACGACTGTACTGACTGCTTTCCCTAGCTGAAAATCTGGGCATACTAAATTAACCACACCCGACCCCGACAACGACGAAGTCCTGTCTGGATATACCGGTTCCAGTACGCGCGAAACCATTTTAATCTTCTGTCGAGTGGTTATTTGGCCTACTTAATTTTCGAAACCCTGATGCCGCCTTTTTCTAATCCGCGAGTACTGGCGCATTCAGGACGAAGTCACGAAACACCTGCTCATACCAAAGCTCACTTTTTCATCGTCTACCAAATCCAGCTGGAGCCGCCCGTTTACCGGCATGGGCGGCTGTAGGAACTATACAGGGTCTCTTTTTTTTCTTTGCCATGCGCCAGCCATCACCCATCGTCCTCGATTCTTTTGCACCATAGTTTTTGTTTGGCCTCATTCTAGCACCTGATTGTTAGATTGGGCGGTTGTAACACATTGTCGGTTCTTCCACATGTGGCCTTTCCCGAGTCATGTATGCTTCACATCTCCCACAACGTCTGCTACCGGATCCGGATACGACAGGATCGCCAAGGAGGGAATGGAATCGAGGCATTTTGATACCCCCACCAAAATCCAACCCTACACGCATAGACAAGCAAAGCACACGATTCCGACATCGACCTTTGTCCCACGACGGCTCAAGGCGGATAGGGCTGCACTTGTTTTTTGGCAGCAGGAGTTTTCTACAAATACCGACAACAGGATTTCTCCGGTTCGATAATTTTCTCGTCGCCATTGCGTTCACCCACAAAAATACGCGCCGCTTCCTGCGATCCCGCCTTTCCTTTCGTCTTATTTTCCTCGATTCTCTGGTGGTATTGGTCTGATAGACGAAAGCGCCAATCGTAGCCGCCACGCGACGCGAAACCGAAGCTTAGTAGGGGCGGAAATGGTCCGCCTCGTAGAAGAGAGGAGAGAAAACAGGCTTTGAGGGACAGGCCGGGTGGTTTGTTAGTGGCGGCGAGCTATCATTTTCCTATACAAATCGGAAGGGAAGGGGAGTTGGTCTCGTGCGTAAACGGATGTCGATCCCTTTTAAGCTTCCCTACCGACGGGGGGCTTGTTTGTTTGGATGGGCGAGAACATGGAGAAAACCGAAAAGGAGAGAGAAGGGACGACGGCCGCTAACGGAACGAGAAATGCGTGGAACGGAGGATGGAGGTGATGAAGTTGTTTTCCTGCGTGGACGCCTGCCTCAAGCCTTCCCTCTTATACCTACTTACTGCCTGTACTATAGTTCGCGCTCAATGCTCGTTCATCCTCTGTTCAAGCCCATCGAAGGCTACGAATGTGTTTGTGTGACATGGTGTACTGCGCAAGTGCAGTTGAGCTAGACCATCCACTTGTAGCTAATAAGACACAGAAACGGCAAGCGAGACGACTACGAGGGACGATCACCATCGCAAATGTTCCACGAGCGGAGCTGGAAGCTACGTATGGATCGATTCAGGGGTCAAGATGACTTCAGCATGAGATTCGAAACCTCGAGGCATGTGGATGAGGGGCAATCCTGAATCGATGAATCGATGGGGGTTCGACCACGGTGTCATATCTTGCTTGATCCAGGACGTCGCATTCGACTCTCACCGAAGACGCTACTTTGAGCAAGACCTCCCAAAAACGGATGCTATGCAGGTTTGGACTTTTCGACATAAAACGACGTGGTTCACGCCCCGTGATCCTGGGGTTTCCGGCAAGCATCAGCAATGGATGCGAATGACAAGGGGCGGCATAAGCCTCGACTAGCGGATACTGTCATCCAGCAGTACCAGCACAAACGCGGACGAAGAGGAGTCGCAAACCGACGGTCCCTCATGGATGGTGGACAATCAGCGAACCGATCTCCGGTGGCGAGGAAGGGCTAAGACGGGCAAAGGGAACAGCGGGAAAAGTCAAGGAAGCGTCTGAAGTTGACAGCTGCTGCATAAGTATACGTCTCGCCGGCGCTTCTAAGTTCGCGGGAGTGTCTGGTCGGGGGAGATTTCCCACAAAGGCGCTCTTTGGGGCATCGCCTTTCGGAGGATATTCTCAGACACGTAAGAGAAGGACGATTTGATCTCGATCCTACCTGATTAGTCGGATGCTACCACCGGCCAGGTTTAGAAAGGAGTCGTCAGATCATCGACGACCCGGGGGAGGGGATAGGATGGGAGGGAAGGAGGATTGGTCCGGAAAGTCCAGCCGAGTTGGTGTGCCCGCCACGAGGGTAAGGGTTAGGAATGCCCGACGTGGTTGGACGGCGGAGATGCGAGCGGGAGTGAGGAAACAGTAATCCAAAATCTTCTTTCTCAACCCCTCTCAACCCCCATTCAAGATTGTGTGATTTGTATGGACGAGAAGAGGAGGGCGGACGGGCCATGGCGTGAGGTTCGTCTCTTCCTGCCGTGCCTCTGCCACGTGAAGCCAACTGAAGTACCACTGACCACGTGAAGAACAGGCCATTTGGGCTTTGGTTTGCGTTGCCGTTCGTCTTAGGGTTGCCGCTCTGCGTTTGGTTTTCCCGGTTCCGTCGGCAGGAGGGGAGGGAAGCGTGGATTGTGGCCTGAGAAGATGGGTGAGGGTGGGAAGGAATACGGGGTTCTTGAGTCAGGCTGGTTCCTCCATGGGTGGTCCAATTGGGGAACATGATCAAGACTAGAAGGAGATTCGGCTTGGTGATACGTTTTCCCATGCGATGCGGTGATAATTGACTTCTTGCATGCGGCTCAACCTCCAATCTTACACCTTCTCGAAGGTTGCTATGATGGGTTAGGAGGGTTTCCTCCGGTCCACAGACAACAGCAACCAGCACCAAGCAATCGAAAATCAGGCCCTAAAGTCATGTAAGTAGCGGCGTTCCAATAAATCGCAAGGGATCGGCCGTGTGGTTGCAGGTTCTTAAGCTTTGACGCGGTTCAAGGGCCTAAGCATGTTAGCAACAGCTAAAGAGAGGGAAGACTTCATGGCTAGCGCCGCAGGTTTGGGTTACGATTGTGAAGCATGATGCACCTACCACTGCATTGATCCTGGGAGCCACGAGGCTTTGTTGGATGATGGGTTGGCTGAGACGTTGCGCGACGTATTATCGTCAGTTTGTGCTGTCATCTTGCATAGCGACCACAGAACAACATAATCTTCCCTCGGTCCGGTATGCCGCAAAGTAATGGTGATATAGGAACGTGTTTGACAGAAGTATGTATCTTGCCAACACACGTGGCGCATGAAATGCGAACCTGATCTTTACTGTCTCTCGATGTTGGATAAATCAGATCGTTCGAGGGCATACAGGGCTCCTCGAGTGGTATTATACACTCCGCGGTTGGACTTGGGATGTGAGTGCAGCGGCATAGTGCCGACGCAAGTTACGGCATGCGTGCAGGCTGCGATCGTGCGAGAGTGCACTAGCACATCTAGCAGATGAAGAGACGTGCGACAAGAATTGACGACAACGAGTTGTGATGGCGGTGTGTTTGCATTCGATTGCTTCTCTCGATGGCAAGCGATCAAATCGCGAGGATGCATATTTGCCAAGAGAATTCGAGCAGTCCGTAGTCCGGCCAAGGTTTCCTATGACTTATTCCACGTAGCTTTCTTTCTCTTTTTTTTTTTTTTGGCCTTCGTCCTTGAAAGTTTCGTTTACATTGTTTCTTTCATGGTGGGTTCGTGGGAGTGAAACGGAGTCATGAAACGTGGGATGGTGTATCCCAAAATGTAGTTGTTGACTACCCACGCAAGTCCCTGCCCATGGAACTGGCGGATGCTTCGTCCAAGGTCTGTTTTGAATGAGCCTTTGGACTTGGCAGCCTTTAGTCGGTACTGCTAGATACGACTCTAGAAAGTATGAGTTGTGGATGCCTGCAGTGAGCGAGTCGTGCTTCTCTTCGTGTTCAGACGATGATTCAGCCCCACGTGAAGCGGTGATGTGTACTATGCAGTAGTTGCTCTCGGCGCGGGCTACGTTTACCGACGTATAATAATCGTAAGGACGCTTGAAACGGCGTACCCGGATGCGGAGAGGGGGACTCGCATTGAATTCCCGTGGAGTAGACGACGTCGCTTGTCTATGCGAGTGGGTGGGAGACAACTCCACACGAGAAGGCGTCGCATAACGATGGCCATGTTTTTGTGCATCTCGTGTGAGAATTCGACAACAGTCGTGAGAACTTCGCGCGAATGATGGCAAAAACGTTCTGGTGAGGACGCCGACCGAAAATCGTGATACTGGTACGTCTGAGTGTGCGGCCTTGCAACGGCGAACGACTCTCCTTGAACGCTTTGGACGACAGCTGACACAGTCGGCTTCTGCAATTGAGGAAGCAGCCAAATAGTCGAGTAACCAAGCACAGCTAGTCGGGTGCGTTACGATCGTACCCCGGATTGGTGATGGGCAAAATGTCTGCCTGTCGTCTTTTCGTACTTGGCCGCATTGACAGAGCACCGACTAAGGCGGTCACACGACGGCTTGGCCGTGTCCTCCACAGCCATGGCCAGAGCAGCAAACACACCAGCGGTGACTTTCGGATGATCAAACCGGGCTAATTATGACGGTAAGCGCATGTCATTGTCAGAGAGTTCTGGAGCTGATGATGAGACCGCTGTGCCATGTTTCGGAGGCCTTGTTGTTTGGCAAACAGGGTCTTTGAGGATCGATGATGCCGGCACGCCACGAGATTTGGTGTCGTGATCTGACACCCGGGAGCGGTAAAGCATCTTCCCAGTCGTTGTGAAGCGTTGCGGCTCGGTCGATCCGCGACTTGAGGTGCAGCAGGGGAGGGCATCGTGGGGTCGGAGAATGTCGTGGTTCCCCAGGATCGATCGATGCAAATGGTTCCATTGACGGGTGTAGTCGGTGATTTGGCCATCCGTGTGTCGTTGTCTGACGAAAGGCATAAGGCCAGGCGGGGATGGCAACAGAAGCCGTTGATGTTCCAGCCCGAGCCTTCGGTCTCGCTCCAGCACCACGCCCAGGACTACCATGATGCGCGGAAGATTCGATGCAGGTGTCACGGGAAACGGAGATGCGGAGATGGGAAACACGAATGCTGTGTTCTCTGATCTGAATGCACGGCTGTCGTGTAATCCGAGACCTAGACTTGGAATGTCATTGTCTAGACTTGCAACGCCTTGAGCAAGCAGCCAAGCCTTGTGCATTAGGTTGAGGGAGAGACAGAGTCAATCCTTGAACTCCAAGTCCAGATTCCTGGCCCAGCATCGCGGATAGGGACAGGCCCCTCCAGGGCAATCTGGAGTTTGGTACACAAATGGAAGGTGAGGACGTCACTGCCGGGCAGCTGCAGTCATCTCACAACGACCTGCTGGTAGAGAACAATAGTAACGGCCCATTGTTGTTGCCATTTGGGGACACACCAGCGAATGATGCAGGGTCCTCCCGCACTGGCGTGGATGCCGTGGCCGGGCCCAACGGAGAGACGGAGGGAGGAAGAAGGGCGCCTCGTGAGTCACTAACCGAAATAGGACACTAGGCCAGAGACAGGGGATGTGCAAATGCAAGTGCAAAGTACAAGTGCGAATGTAAATTAAATGATTTATGTGAGGAAAGGAGAGGTGACGCAGCAGGACCGAACCTTCCAAGTATGGTTATGGGTGATGTATACTGAACAATATGCATACGTAAGGCAGCAGCAGCAGCAGCAGCATTTCGGTTTGTGGAAAGAACCTCCACACAGACGAAAGGTAGGTAGAAATTGAATTTTAGGTGAAGTAAACAAAGACAGAAGGTGTGAGAGGTGAGGTCGAGTACCATGGAAGGTACGCCGTAACACAGGATACACATAAGCACGTAAGGTAGGAACTTGGAGCAGCTGCCACCCCAAAAGCAAAAGGAAAAAGGTTCAAAGTCAATTGAGCCTACGTTTGGCTTATTCTGCCCTGGTTGGTCGGGTTATACGAACATCAGGCCGACACACGGACAAACATGAACTGTCGGCGTCTGTTGCTCTTTTGACGACAACGACCCTGTGTGTGTCATGGCCAAACGACCTCGAGGCAACGAATTGGTTCATGTAAGTTGCTTGTGGTTTGGTATCTTGAGAGGAAAAAGGAAAAAAAGAAACGGTGATCCTCAGCATCAAAGGCGGCTCCTCAGCAAGCATGCAGAATGCGGCATCCATCTGCAAGGTCCCGGGCCTTGGAATCTGGACGGCACTTGACCCTACGGGTATCTGGCTGCACTGATTGGACATGCATGAGGTTTTACCTGGGCCTGGGTAGGGGATCAAAAAGAAAAGGGGGGAGGGGAATCGGCAGACAGCGGTCGGTTGGCCCCAGACCAGCCCAGCAGCCCCTGACGAGAAGCCAAGACAAGCCCTGTGATCCCGGCAGAGCCACGCGAGCGGAAGAGGCGAAACCACGACTAAGGCCCGAGAGGGTGTGCAGCTGCTGATTCTGCAGGCCCTGTCACCTCGACCTTGCGACCTGCTTCGCCAACGAACATCAGCCAGCGGCAGGACTCAGGAGCACAATACGATGGCAGAGTCTGATTCTGATCTGATTCCTGCGTTGGCATCCTGTGCGGTTAGGCGCTTCTGCTGCTATGCACATCACGAAGAAAAAGGAGAAGGGGAAAAGGACAAGATCCACAGGTAGACGCGTGCATGACCGCTGGCTGTCGTACGCAATTTGCCCTCCTTCCGAGTTTGTCTCTGTGCCCTTGCCAGAGAACGAGGCGATGCAAAATGGATTGACGACAACAGGCCTCCACTGCTGGCTGGCTTACCCTCAGTGCTTGCAGTAGATATTCAACAGGGCAGGTTCCATCAGGTAGGTCCAGCAGCAAAATACCACACGGTCATCGCCGTTCCGTGGTTTCTCTCCCTGTCCTTGGCCCGGACATTTCTCTCAGCCCTCCCCCGTTTATCATCTCGTCGTCCCGAAATCTATGTTGCTCCGATCACTTATGCGCAAGTGGCCCGTCACCTGCACATCTCGCTCGGCATTTCATGTGTCTGTCTGGGTTGAGTGAGGGAGTGAATGAGTGGAGGAACATAGCCGATCGTGCCGTTGTGCTGCTGTGCTGAGGTACCTTATGGTGCGGTGCGGTGCTCGTTCCAGCTTCCAGCACACACACACACGCCTCAGCATCGTGTCGACAATTGCGCCCGCAAACGACTAGATGCACCATGAGAGCCAGACATCCTCGTCTTAACAGGACGGACTAGATTTCCTTTCCGCGACCAGATCTTACATCTCACCACTCTTGCCCAACGATTCATCTGCTATCCCACAATTCCCGCCCAGTCTCCCCTGTTCGCGACCACGCGCCTCCACCCCTTCTGAAACAGCCTGACGCACCCCAGGGGCTTCGCTCTCGACCCTCGATCCTCGACACTCGGGCCCCTCTCCAAATCCAGCCCAGCCAGCAGCACCACCACCACCACCACTACTATCCGTACCACCACTGCACCAGCATCGAGTCACCACCGCTGCCCATCGCGTTGGAGCCCGGCTTTCACCGCATCGTGGCCAGCTGCAAGGGTCGACCCCTGGTTGCGTCTCCACTGCTTCGAGAAAAACCATCGAAGGACCACCATCCTTCCGATCCGTCCTCCGTCTCCTCATGCTCCCACGCCCACTTCTCTCCCACAGAATCCAGAAACCACGCCTCTCACAGCCCTCCCTCCTCGCTCTTCCCCCTCCAAAACCAAAGCTCAACCACCCTACCCGTCCATTCACATTCCTGGCTCTGCCTCTCTTCCTGCTTTGCCCTCTACTAGCCGCCCTGACAGAAGCAACCGGGCACACCCTTCCAAGCTCCAAGGTCGCACGATTGGCACCTTCACACTGCCTGCTTGCCTGCTTGCTTGTTTACTCCTCCTCCTTGGACCTTGACAACCACCCCCTACCACCACCTCCTCTTCTCTTACCACACGCCCGCCCGCTCGTCCGTCCGTCATCCCATACATAAACCGAGCTTTCTCCCCCGGCCGCGACCCTCCCAAGACTTCACGATGTCGAACCCTACCCCAGCCCAAGAAGAATTCAACGCTTTGCTAGCTGCTCAGTCTCGTGATACCAGCAGAGTCCACCCAGAGGACCGTAGCAACGACCGCGACAGCCTTGACCTCGACGAAGAGGACGTCTACCGCAACTCCCAGATCGACGCCGCCATGCGCATCCCAACCCTAGGTCAGACCGGCTCCGACCTGAAGCTGCCCCCCGCCAGCTTCGATGCCGGTCGTACCACTGGAGTCAAGGGCGTCATCGCCGATGCTCGCAACTACGAGAACGCCCGCAAGACCTCCTTCATGAGCCGTGCTCGCACCACTGTGCGCCGCTCCATCTTTGGCCTCGATGGCATTTCGCAATCCCAGTCCTCGCGCAAGAGCGAGAGCGGGACGGACGACGGCAACAACAGCAATTCGGAAGATGAGGAGAGCTTCTTGGCGCAATGGCGCGAGAGCAGAAGGAGAGAACTCGAGAGCGAGTCTAGTAAGGTCGTCAGAAACCGGAGGACAAGCCCTAGTGTACGCATCTATGGCCGCATGGACGAGGTAGACGCTCTGGGTTACCTTGACGCCATCGAGAAGGTTGCGCGGGATACTGTCGTCGTCGTGTTCGTCTACGATCCCGAGGTAAGCTCCGAACTACTCCCGACAATGTTCAGACGGATTCTAACAGCTATCCCAGTGCGATGTATCGGCAACGATAGAGCACGCAATGATGCCGCTTGTCTCGCACCATTCAACAATACACTTCGTCAAGGTCCACTACCTCGACATCGAGTTTGACAACGCCGCTGTGCCGTCCATCCTGGCCTACCGCAACCAGGGTGACATGTTTGCCAACCTGACGGGCATCATCGAGATGATCCCAGATGACGAGGCGTTTGGCACCGACACCCTGGCACGGCTCTTCGAAAAGCACAGCATCCTATGAGCCCTTTCTCTTTCTGTGGTGGCTGGCCAACGAGGCACATAACGAGGCAACAACGCACAACATCTTCACGTCTTCTCTCTATGCTACGATACCCCCATTTTTGCAGCGCGTCCACATATTCGCGAGCATAAAGGTCCCCTTTATTTTGTCCACTTCATTGCTTTTTTAGGCGGTTGGTTCTTCTCTCTCTTCTGCTTCATTATTTTTTCCATTGTGGCAGAGAGCAAAACGGAGTTTGGGGAGAAATGTCTCTCGGTGACGGACCAATGCCCCCTGCACGTTCTAATATCGGAGGCGGAGAAAAAGAAAAGGTTTTCATGATGGTAACCGTACGGGAAATGCCTCGGCTGGGACACGGTTTTTTGGCGGTTGGGACTTTGGGGAATTTGGGAAGAACAAAACGAAGAGGACATGCATCATCTCCGCGCAGCATTGTACATTTGGATTAGAGACGATACTCTGTAGAATACGAGTCCACGGCGACTTCATTTCTCCATCTTCACGCTCTCTATTCCAGCATCCTACGCACAGCTCCTGGTCCAACCAACCAGAGCGATTTACATTCCACTTTCGGCCAAGGCGACAGCCGGGAGAATTAGGTTCACAGAGGCGCTGACTTTGAGAGTCTAGGAAGGCAAACTGACGTTTCGCATGACAAGCTAGTGCGGGCTAGGAAAAGCAGCCGTGATTCTCTTCGGGGCTTGATGTGGCATCTTCAATCATTCTTGTATTACAACAAATGAGGAGCGGAGGACATGCTCTCTTCGGGACCATGTCTCTGGAGATCCGTATACCCATTTCAGCTGGGAGCGCGTCCACCTGAGTCAAGATGTTCCCGTCTTCTCTTCTTTTTTCTGAAAAGTTTCGCCCAACAGGGCTGGTGTTCTCTGATCAACTTGCCCCCATTCGGACATGTAATCTCACGACAGCCTCGGTGAAATTTGGGAGGGAAGGTTCGGCCGTTTGACAAGGCTGGGAGCTAAGGTAGACAAGGGCTCTTTCCCGCGTCGCAGTGAGGCAAGGACAGGGACCTCGGTTCTTTTTTAGGGCCAGCAATTTTGGAGATTACCCAGATTGGAGAGAAAGAAAGAATATTGAGGTTCAAAATTCATCTGTCTGATTGTTTGATCTTGTTTGGCCACCCCTGGTCTTTTTGGGGGCTAAAGATGGAACTAGTCTGTATGATCTGCCGAGCCAGGGAGGGTCTGAGTGTTCCACCATCAGGGTGAAATCACACACAAGCTTACCTGTTTCCCACTCGGTTCGAGTTTCTGGCTACGGAAATAGCAGGAATGATTCAGTCGGTCTTGTGATCTCGGGCCAGTGTTCCGGCTGCACGGAGGGTGACAAGATCTTTAGATCCCTCCCCCGTTGTTTGCGAGCGTCTCGGATGTTGCAAAGGCTCCACTCACCTTCAATCAGTTTTTGTGAGAATAACTTCTCCCTTTTCCAGTTTCGCTCTGTCGTCGTATTGATGGCACGGTCTGTGTGGTTAGTGCGGCAGTAGAAACCCTCCATCAGACCACTCCGTGATGCTCTCGTGACGGCGCGTCCTGGCTTCTTCGCGCGTCTTGTCGTCGGCCCGTTTGGATTCTGGAACCCGGGGACGATTCTTTCCCAATGACTAGCCGCGATTGGGGATGGGGCGCGCAACTCTTGGACTCTTGTCGTCGACCCGTCCGGCTGTTGAAGGCTAGAGCACAGCAACGCGTTAACTGACCTCGGCTTGATTATTCTGGCTCTTTGATGATGCCAGAAATTGCTAATTGGCAAGCGGCACTTGTCGAGCTTCTTCTAGTCCGACATCTCGAATATCGCAGTGTCGCGCGGACTACCTCTCTCGTGTTGTTAGAATAGGAGTTTTGGGCAAAGACTCGGATGGAAAAGCTACAGACCGTGTTGCAATCCGAACTCTGCACGAGCAGGCCGTCCACGTGGGCACATGATACGCGTTGACGGAAATCGTCCTTGCCGTCGTCCTTGCGCTTTGGGTTGTGATGTCGCTTTCTCTGGCACCGTCCCCTGTCGTCAGTGATTCGCGCCCGGAGTATTCTCCGCGGGTGGACTTTGAAATTTATGGCTTCAGACACATTGCGATGCGCTGCTATTTGTCTCAAAGAAGCTTCCTCCGACTCTCATCCACGGTAGCCATGGACGGTGACAGTTGCGCAAGATCTCTCTCATCATATTGCATCGCAACCGGCGTCGTCAAATTCTCGACGCGGTTCCTGGAAACATCAGCTCTCAATTGCTACACAACAAACGGTGTAGAGCTCTATTTGGTCATCTCTCCTGGAAGAGTGGTGGTCGAAGACAAATTTCATCATCGCCGCTGGTTAACCACGTGGAAGGCAGTGTTCCGAAGATTTATCGGAGAAGTCCAACACGACAAACGCCAACCATTCCAATGATATACATCGGCGTCGACCATGCTGACCAAAGTTCGTGTCAGTGAAAATGATTTGGCTTGTGAAGTTCAAGTTTGAGCTCCACTTACATGCGGGAAGAGGTCGGAGGCGCACCGCCACAAGTCGGTGTGGTCAAGCCACATGAGTCAACACCTCGGCCCTGAACCCCAGACATGTCGCAGGACTCGTAGCCTCGATTAGAAACAGGATGATGGCGGCAGGTGAGACATTTGAGATATTGAATTAGTAGCCGCTCTCTGCTTACGAACTTGCGGCCGGCGAATGGCGCTGACTTTTGCACCTTTTGCGTCCGCCCATTTGCTTATTCGTCTTGCACATTGAGGGCTCCCAAGGCTCCGTAATGCCTTACGTGGCGAGCCGGATGGACGTGGACGAGCATTGGCGGCCCATGGTGACTTGCGCCGTTCACATTGGATGGCCTGAACTTTAGGTTGGTACCTTGCCTCAGCTCGAGGGGTCGTCGGGATTTTGAGCCTGAAGCGGCAGACGACGATGGCTGACAGGCGGGTCTGTGGACGGGCAAAAACGGGCGTTGCGTGCTTTCACTGTCAATATATGACTCCTCTCTCTTGCGAAAGCTCCTTCGCAAAGAACCGAGCAATCACGACATTGAATGTGCATCGTTCACGGTCCAAGAGGTGATGTCGGGAGAGGTGCGGATCCCTCTCCGGGTCACGATACCTATTTGCCTCAGATTGGTAAGGTTGGTTGGTGCTAATGAGCGGTTCCAGGCGGGGTGATGGTGGATGGCCCCACCATACCGGGTCGCAATGGTGCATTTGGAGCTGGATTTCCCCTCCAAAGGCCCCTGTCCGTTATCGATAAGAGGTGCGATGATGCCGGCCAAGTGGGCGGCCCAGTCGACAGTGACATTCCATTTGAACATGAAAGACGTAGCGGTGCAGGTTCTCCGCGCCAAAGTGCCCAAATATCCATGGGCTTGTCCTGCAGGGTGGAATGAAGGAGCATATCTGGCGACTTGACTTTTGGGCAGAGTGAACCCCGCCCCCACCACCCAAACCACATGGCAGGCGGCGGGCAGGTGTAAGACTCATTTCGAGGCAGGAGGGGGCACCAAAGGGTATGCGCAAGTCGGCGATGCTGGTCGGTGCATTATCTCGAGTGTCAAGTGTGCAGTCGCATACCTATCCAGACGGAAAGAAGCGACCACGGCAAGCAAAGAAACGGAAGGCGGACAGCTTCCTTCCTGTGGTAGCACCTGCCCGCGTATTCCGCAATAGCCCGCTGTGCCTGCTTCAAGAAGTTGCTCTTTTTCCTTCCCTTTTGCCTGATCGCGTCGCCCTACTGGTTGCCTTCCCCTGGTCTTTGATGGTGCGCCTACATGTCTCTCCACGCCTATTTCTCTCCACACCTTCCCGTACTTTCCAGGAATCGCGCATCTGCCACCTACCCATCTAAATCCACATCCACCTTGTTCGACCGCAGGCGCCGACCACTGCACGTTCTGTCCATACATACCTACTCTGTCAGCTTCCTCGGTTTTCGTCTGCGCTTGCCTTCTCTCCTTTCCTCAACAACGCATCGTCTCCTTCTTGAGAAAATAGCAGGTAAGCGACCGCTTTTCACCGCAATACCAACAACCCAGCCCACGGCGCTTTGACGGCGCCAACCCCTGCCCTGGTTAGTATCGAATACCTCACCTCTTATCTATGGTCCTACGTCCAGATAGCGGCATCCGCGTGACATTTGGAAGTCACCGACACCTGCGCTCCGATAAAGCGACCGCTCTCACATCTCATCCCATCCCTATCCCTTCCTCCCAAAATCCCCACCCCGCCTACCTACCTAAAGCGACCTGATGGTCAACCTGGCTGGGCTGCCCGCTAATTAGGTACCGTAAGGCAGGCAACACACGCAGCGCCGCCCCTCAGATTCTCGGTAAGGCAGGCAGCACCTTCCTAACCGCACCGCCGACTTCGACGACACTCCATCCACTTGCTAAACCTTGAACAGCTTCTTCACCTCTCCAAAGCCACTCCAGAGTCAGTTGATCTCTCATTTTCTCCTTCGCTACACATACTCAACGACGCTCGTCAAAGTTTTCAGCTTTCCAGACGTCCTTTTCGTCTAGAAACGCCCCCGACATTCGTGCTGCGTCAGCCCGTCACTTGACACCATCCACATCTCTCCCGCATTTACCCCTCCATCCTCCACCACCACCCCTACCACACAACTTCCACCGCGCATTTTCGTCGACTTCCAGACGTCACTACTACGAACGCCCGCTCGACTTCTCGAGGCATGACGGGATACCAGTAAAACTGACTCTTTGCATCTTCGTTATGGAAGAGCAGCACGCCGGCGATCCCCTCCGAGACGTCGACACCACATCCGATCCTGCAAGCTCTACGACGCTGTCTTCCTCCGAGTTGACCTTGCGCTTTCCCCGCCCACAAGGCAACCGTCATCTCGCTAGTTGGATCTCTTCTAGCGAACCCGACATCATGAACCCCTCCGACGCAACCGACGACGACCACTTGGCCGAGTCTTCCTTCGAGTTCATCAATACGGACGACGATCTTGAGAGCCAGGATGACAGAGGAACCGAAGTCGAGACTGAGGCTGAGTCTCTGAGCTCTTTTGACTACGCCCGACCTGATGATGTCCATAGTCTCGACGGCATGGAGCGCACCGATGACACCGCTAGTCGCTCTGAAATGGACTCTGACAATGAAGACGATGCTGCAGAGGATCGATCACGAGCCTCGTCCATCCAATATGCAGAGCAGAGTCTGAGAAGCCCGTCTTCTCGTGTGCCTACGCCTCCACTGGAGCGTCAGATAATTGCCAATGCCCCCAATACAGAGAACATCACCCACAATCATGTCACACACTACTTCCAAGAGCCGAACCCTCTTTGCTCTGTTTCTGTTATTCAGGTCATGGCTCAGTCATATCTGTTCAACAAGGGCCCTCTTCGGATCTTGTACCATGGCGACGCTTCGGCTAAGAAAGACATCACTGACAAGTTCACCTCTGCCTTGGCGGCTTCGCCCTCGCCACGAGAGGATGGTGTTTCCAGTAATGCATTTGATTATTCCTCCAAGGACCTGCAGGTGGAGAGCTGCACGGCGGCCATGGAGACAGTCTACCAGGGAGAGCAGGTTTACTCAATCACTGTCGACAACGACCGCACGTTCCACTCGGAGTTTGCCTCTGGCGGTGCCATCATCACACCGCAGTGGAATGTTCCTCATCTGGCCGTCTTCTTTGTCACTGAGAACGACGATGAGACTGTTCTGCAGGCTCGCGCGGTTACTTGGGGATTTGTGCAGCGACATGCAATTCCTCATGTTTTCATTTCGAGCACCGAGCTTTTTGAGGATCAACCCGCTGAGGACTGGAGCGACAAGATCAACCAACATGGCCCCCATCGGTGTGTGGAGTTCTCTGACCGAGATGTTACCCCCGTCAGGCTGCCAATCGACCTCAAATCTTTCAAGGAGATCGATGCTCGTCAGATGAACCGCAACCTTGCGTATCTGACCGGTCTTTACAGGGCCGTTGATGAGCATCAGAAAGGAGCATGCTCCGAGCTTTACGCGCGGTCGCTTAAGCAGCTCCGCCGTGCTCGCCAGTATGTGGCCTCAAAGTCAGAAGACCTCGACCTCTGGTCAGTTGCGCAGTATTCCGGCCTTTCTGTCATCCTCATCACGGCTCTGCTGCTCGGCAACTGGCACTTGTCGGGCTCGCCCGCATCAGTACCGGCAGTTTCGACTTCTGCTGTTCCTACCCCTATCGTCTCTCCTGCTCCAGTGTCCGTATCTACTTCCACCATTACAATCAATCTCACCTCCACGACAACAATTAGAGTCCCGCAGGCGAAGACATCGCAGGGCAGCACGGCTATCGCACCATTTGCCGAGCTTGCCGACTTCTTTGCTGACAAGTTCCCGGAGTCCCCAAAGAACTATGTCTGCTCAGCAGACAAACACAGCCGCAACGAGATTCTGGTCAAGATCCCTTCGGGCACCAAGACGTCATGGCTTGCCAAGGATTCCATCAGCATCGATGTCCTCAAGGGTGACAGATCAGTTAAGACCAAGTTCTCATCCACCGATGAGGGCATCATCATTGAGATCCCGAGGAAAGAAGCATACGGTGTATTGACGGTCGCCGTCAATACTACACGGAAGCCCAAGGTCAACGAGACCTTCTTCGTCGACTTTGGCAAGTCGGCGTTCGAGCAGTGCCTTGGCTTTGGAAAGTCTGTCGCGACTGGCGTTTACAGCGCTGCTCAGCGAGGCGCAGAGCAGGCTGCCACTCTGGCATCCTTGAAAAACTCGGTTGTGGAGGACCTTAGAGAAGTATCCGCCCGAATTGGCGAGGATGCTTCGAAGACTGCGAAATACCTCAAGGCCTCCTGGAACCCCGCATACTTGGCTGAGACTTGGAAGCAAGTTCGGACTTCTCGCCAAGCGCAGGACACCCTAGACTGGGTGGACATCAAGCACAAACATGCGCAAATCCAGTCATGGCTCCTCTGGCTCAAGATCACTCACCAGACGGACAAGCACAACACCTACCTCTTCAAGGCCAAGAAGTACATGTCTGACAAGAAGGCTGCAGCTGAGACAGCCAGCAAAGAGCGTTTGGAGAGAGAGAAGTTGGAGGTGCGAGCTCGTCGGAAGAGGGAGCGTCTCGAGGCTAGATGCCAATCAGGCTTCTCTCGTTGGACGCAGCAATGCAAACAGCAGATCTAATTGATGGTTATGAGCATGAACATGGGATACCTGGGAACGCCGGTTAAGGACAGGACACGGGGCGGAACGGACTGAACCGGAGTTATTGGCATGTTGTTACCTCAAGGCCTGGATTATCTTTGCTTTATTCGGCCTGAAATGTTTATTATCACTTTCCGCTCTTACCTCCAAATATCCATCACCAATGTGTCTAAGGCGCAGGTAGGTAGGCAGGCGGTTCCTGACATTCATGGGAATGAAGTCGATAGAGTAGCGTATTAGTAGGCTCCTGCGGAATGGAACATTTGAGAGTGAAAGGAATGGCAAAAGAGGAGTAAATGAAGTGAAGTTTCCTGTCGTCTCAACTTTGTCCCATGTGTCGATCAGTTGAAAAGCTCGTGTAAAAATCGGTATCCGCTCATTTGGTCGCGGAACTGCAAGCCGGGTGTCTTGATCTCTGTTTATACTTGAATGGAACAAGAAAGAGACTCCATCTGAGGACTGGTAGGCAGAAACCGTAGTAATCACCAGGCAGATTATTCCATTCAATAGTGCGGATAGGCCCGGTCGACGGTCGAGATAGCGTCAAGATTGTGTCGTCGAAGTCAAGGAGTTCCCGGTGGCGAAGAAAGGCGGGCTTGCTGATTGGACGCGCAGCAGCAGCTTTGGGCTTTGGCTCAGGTGGACCCCACTAGGTCAGCAGCACAGGGAAGTACACCCCGCGATGATTTTGGTGGTGGGGTACCTTGGAGCAGCAGGATGACAAGCGCCTGGGCACCTAAACAGCAAGGGCAGGCCCGCCCGACACCCCTCTTGTTGTTGACTTTTGAATGAGGGGCTGTCTTTCCTTCATTTTGTCCAACCCACCCAACTTCACCATACCACTGAAGAAACAAATTCATCCTTTTGCTTCCCACCTTTACCGGTTTGCTTGCTGCAGAACATACCGCTACTAGCCCTGGTAAGTTTGATCCCTTTAGCCTTGATCCCCTGCAGTTTGTATCCCCTTGGCCTTGATGACGAGCCTGCGAGGCTCCTGCTCTGAGTCAAGGAGGGGCAGACCGGCGCAGGTGAAGTTTTCATATGCTAATGTTTTCTCCCCGACTACAGACCCAAATATCGTCACCTCGCCCACACATTATCTCTTCACGAACCGCCAGAATGTCTGCCGCCGAAGCTACCGAGCCCAAGGTCGAGGAGACCAAGACCGAGACCAAGCCCGAGGTACGACGCCCCTTTGTCGCATGCGCGCCGATGATCGCTCGTCTATGCTACAAGAGCTAAAGCTCACCGCCCCCTCACCCAAACATGCGATGCGCTTGATTCTAATCGGCCGCCGTCGACCTTGCGATAACACTTGAAGATTCCGGTTGGCTAACCCTTGGTTCGTGTTGCAGACCACCGAGGCTGAGAAGCCCGTTACCTCCTCATCCGTCTTTTCCATGTTCGGAGGTGGCGCCAAGAAGGAGAAGAAGGAGGATGAGGACCGCGGCGATAACTCCGGCAGCGCCAAGGCTCAGCGCGATGCCGCCGCTGCTGAGAAGGGCGATGTATGTCTGAACCTCACCCTACGGCTTCCATTAGCTGCTCGTGACAATGCCGTGCTGACCGTACTTCGCAGGAGGAGGAAGCTCCCGAGTCCGAGGATGTCCACTTCGAGCCCGTCATCAAGTTGACTGAGAAGGTTGAGACTGCCACCAACGAGGAGGCTGAGGAGCAGCTTTTCAAGATGCGCGCCAAGTTGTTCAAGTTCGTCAAGGAGACGACTGAGTGGAAGGAGCGTGGCACTGGTGATGTTCGTCTGTTGAAGCACAAGGAGAACGGCAAGACCCGTCTCGTAATGCGCCGTGATAAGACTCTCAAGGTCTGCGCCAACCACTACAGTACGTTCCGTCAGCTATCTTTGCGTGAGAGCAACCGCTGACCCTTGGCAGTCGTCCCTGAGATGAAGCTTTCCCCCAACGTCGGCTCTGACCGCAGCTGGGTCTGGAACGCCGCCGCCGACGTCAGCGAGGGTGAGGCCGAGGCCGTCACCCTGGCCATTCGCTTTGCCAACTCTGAGAGTAGGTCTATACTGTTCCCACAGGATTTGATACAGGATGCTGATCAAGAGAAGACGCCAACCTTTTCAAGGATGCCTTCCTCAAGGCCCAGAAGGAAAATGAGGAGCTTTTCAACAAGGCTGCCGAGGGCTCTGAGGCCCCTGCTCCTGCCGCCGAGGAGTCCTAAAGAGACTCACTGATATCCCCATGATGCCTGCATGAAGACGAGGATGGAGAGTTGTTCTATTTGGGCCATGAGCCCACAAAACGAACTGCACACCACAAAAAGAATCACGATCCTAGCACCATTGTTTTTACACACACCCCACGCGATGAGAGGCAGGTAGGATCATGAATAGTTGGAGAGTGCAACAAAACCTGCACCTAGTGGTGTTTGTTTTCAAGCAGTCGAGAGGTGGAAGAATAGCATCAAGGCTTAGGAAGAAGACACTACGCAGTACGAATCAACAAAGAATCAAGTCACTCCCCATTTGATTAGATACGCTGGCAGTAAATAGACAGGCAAAATCATACCCCCCATTCACCCCAGTTTTGGGAGAGCTTTTAGCTTGTGTGTGTGTTGTGATGATATGAGCACTCGTGCAAAGCCACCAGCTGGTGTCCTGGAGTGGATAGCATTGTGCAACCCATAAAACATCTGTGCTACACCTTCTTTGTCTCTGATTGTATTCAAAAAGGATGCTGTTTGGGCACTCAATTAAAGTCCTTGCTTCCCCGCAACACGGTTCACGGTCACGGTTCACGTTGCGCGGTGAGGAATCCAGCCACACCCTTGGGGGTGCATGTGTGGCCCGAGCGTCGGCTCTCAGCCTTCCAGTTCCCAAACCTCCAAATCCCAATCTGGTGAACCTCACACACCCAACTCTGCCTTCTGCTGCACCTCCAAACCCCGCTTCAGCGCCATACACAGCTACAAGTACCTCTAGCGACTCGACGATTGCCCATAATGATTGTAGAGGTAAGAATGCCTGCTCTCCTAGCTTTGTCCTGTCAGCGCGTCTTGTCGCGAGTAGCACCGACAGCATGATGATCAGTCCCCATTCACTGCGCAGCACTCGAAAGCTTGCGCTCCCTGCCACCCCACGATGTTTCTCTTGCCAGTTGTCCCTTCCTCTACTATAAGAGTCCTATGATTTATCCTGTACACCTCCATCGCCAATTCCGTCTCCTCTGTCACCACAAACTCTGCCTCCATCCATCTGGCCAGCATCACAACCGGTGCCATGGCCCAGAAGAAGCTTAATGGCAGGAAGCAGGCGCCTGCCAAGGCCGCCGAAAGCCCGATCATCACGACTAACTCGATGACACAGCGAAAAGTCAAGCTCGTCACCGAGCAGAACATCATGTAAGTCGCGCCCGAGCAGCTCTTTCCTTCCAAATACGACTTGGGAAGCTAACCTCGAGACTGCCCTACAGCGACAAGCCCTCTCCGGTCGAAGATTTCCCCATGCGAAAATGGAATATTGTTCTGTACGTCATCGGCGAGGACGGCGAGGAACACTCGGCCGACTGCTTCCAGAAGGTCGTCTACAACCTTCACCCTTCGTTCGAGAACCCAACACAGAGTACGTGACAACCCGACGCGTTTGCGCGTTCCCTACGTCTGTGCTGACGCTTTTTACCTCCCAGCCTTCAACAAGGCCCCCTTTAAGTGCGAGAACGAAGGATGGGGTGAATTCGACATGACGATCGATTGTTACATCACCGAGAAGTCCAAGCAATCCATTCAGCACGACCTGAACTTCGCCAAGAACCGCTACGAGGCCGTACACACCGTCTCCTTCAAGAACCCATCTCAGGCGCTCCAACAAATTCTGCGTGAGACGGGTCCCCTCCCGTCAGACGACGATCGCCTAAAGAAGAAGGGCGGCGCTGGCAAGAAGGGCAGCCAGAAGTACGACTACGAGAAGATCGCACAGGCCCTCGAGAAGCTCGAGGAGGACGACTTGCTCCGCGTCATTCAGATTATTAACGACAACAAGACTGCGGACACTTACATCAAGAGCGATGTTGATGGTGAGCTTATGCCTGCTTCCCCTACTACGAATCTCTTGGCTGGTCAGTTTTCCTTGCGTTATTGGGGATTGAGCGCGCCGCAGATTCGGCTTTTTAGATAGTGCGACGCGAGATTTTGGGACTGACGTTGCTATAGCCGGCGAGTTTTCGATTGACTTGTACACCATGTCAGACTCGATGACCAAGCAGCTTTGGGATTACCTGGTACGTCGCTCACTCGTCCGCGTACCTTAGACGGGGATCACGTGGGAATGATTCCTCGAGTGTATGGATGGTTCAGGTGGCATGCGACACCGCAAATGCGGCAAGTGATTGGGATAAGGAAGAAGGAAAAGATAATGTGATGGGTACAGAAGAACTGGCCGCTGACCGCGACGTTGTGCCCGTAACACAGAGCAAGAAGGGCCTCGTCAGCTAGATACCCCGCTCACCATACTCACCGATATTCTACCCACGCGGGCTCGGTTCACCGATCATCGAAGGCGTACGAGTCGATCGATTCGGGCGATGGGAAAAGATGGTGTGGATGTGGGCAATAGCCTTTTTTGCTATTTCTTTCCGTTTTCTTCCCCTCGCGCTTCCCCAATGGCATTTGGCTGGGCGTTTTCGGCTTTCAATGTCTCTGTTGGTCTGCTTTTTAGTTTCTCTCGCGTCTGATCTCCTGTTTTGTTTGTGTATGCCACCCAAAAGTATCCGCGGGTCTCGAGTTGCATGCGAGAAATGGTATTGCTCTTGTATTTGGTGGGAAAGGGAGACGAAGCTACGACGTGAGCAACGATGGTCTATGGGCTAGATTTGTTCGTGATTTTCCCTAGTCGAAGGAGGATCCAGCCTGTCCTCTGTGTAATCATACTGAGTTGCTGTCGCGTGCGTCCCTAAGCCAGCCGTTGGCCCTTGATTCTTGTGACAGGCTTGGCCAAGATCTTCCAATGATGAAGTCATTGTCGTGTGTGATGTCGTCTCGGCGCTACGAATCGACTTGCTGCTTGAGACACTTCAGCGGGATTTGGCTTCAGCGTTGAATCCAAGAACTCCGCGCCAAAGGAGGCTTCAAGCATAACGATCAGGCGACCTGGGTTTAACACACTGCGAAATCTGATCTCCGTATTCACTCTGTCTTCACGCATTTCCGCAATGGCGAGCCGGGGTTTCGTATGACGGTGTCGACAGAGCAGCTGCCCATCTGTCACATCACTTCACGTGTCCCATCCATCTCTGGCAGGCTTATCTGCTGCCTTGAAAGCATTATTCTCTCTTCGCTACCGTATCATCCCAGGACGAGCAGTTTCAATCAAGGCAAAGCGTATTAACATGACTGGCGGGGTCGAAGCATGTCCGCGCATGGTACCCAAGCATGACTTGTGGCACCCGCAAAACCCAGTCACTACATCGATGGGGGCGATTTCATGTGACTGAGACCCAATTACTCCTTGGGCTTGACGTTTTATATGTGGCTAGTTATCGAAGGAGTTTATCGTGCGGATGGGTTGGCGTTTGGTGCAATGTCAACCTGGCAGCTCTGTGAAGAAGCAGCCACAACGCCACCCGATTCGTGATCCCAGCCTAAACGACCCGGGTATGTTGTCAGGATACCCATGGTCTTTCTATGTAAGCTAGACTATAAAACACTTTGACAGCCGAATTTCTCAAGAACCCGAGGAATTCGGCCAATCCACGTGTGGGGGATGATGCCGCTCCCAACCAATATCACGGGTCTGGGAGCTCTGAGGCCATGACATATCGGAAAAATACGCTCTCTGGCACAGGTACATATGGTTCGAGAAGTTCAAATTGCTCAATTCAGCAGCGGTTCTTCTTTGCTTTCTTGGCAGTATTTTGTGTGTATATTCGACGTGTTGGCGGGACTCGCTGCTGACGAACTCTGGGGTTTTTGGGGCTTCTAGTACCGGCCAGACGTGCGATGTATGCTCATGAAGGTTGAACAAAAAAGCCTTGAGCAAGATGATTGGCGAGCCAAGAGGTAACGAGAGGTGTGATTAACATAGGATGTTTGGTCTTGTTGCAGTCGATGGATCGGTGAGCTCAAGCGCCTCATACACCCTTCCCCCAGCGGCACGGTAAGTCCGATGTGAGAAACCGTGAGAATAGCTTCCAATAGACGAGTATAAAACTTTGAGTCCAGGAGAAAGTCTTATTGGCAGACAGACACAAGAACGAAATTTCGGCGAAGGCAGCAAATGAAATGCAGGATCTTTGTGGAGTTGGCCTGAGAGTGATATGCTCTTCCATCTAATGATGCGTAGTCCGGAAGCTGCGGTGTCTTTGGTGGTCGTCGTCGGTTGACTGTTATTAATCCGAAATCTACTGAGTATTTGACAGAACATTTGCGCAAGGTAGCACTTAGACAGGACGAGGTGACACCGCCCAGTCCCCTCTCTCAAACATGTAAGAACCTGGACATGAGCTGGCAGGTCCATCGTAGCCCGAGGCTATGCTACAAATCCACTTGTTGATGTTTGCGGCAGGTAGAAAGTGTCTCTTGTGTGGAGAATTTCAAAGCACTCAACTCGGGATTTGTTTTTGCCATTTATCATTCTTCTTGGTGTCCTACACGAATCTAGCCGATATTATCGCTTATTCATAGAAAGAATCCAAATATTGGCTATAATTTGCTTAAAATAGTTAATACGACTTCTCGATAGTGTTGGAAGGGTTCGTCGTGGCAGCGGTTGTATGCGAATTATTGCGAAAAAGGATGGACACAAGGCGCCGACATCTACCATTTGGCAGTCGAATGAGCTCGCGTGTCTCAAAGATGATTTTTATAGTGACCACAACCTGATAATGCTGGGGTTTAATCGGCTCCGTCTACGTTCCTGGCACGTATAAAAGCCATCGCAGTCATCCCTCTCCTCTCAGCCAGAAGAAGTACAGCAGCAAGGATCGCTGCTGTTGATCCAAGCCAGTGACGTTTCCAAGCAACCTCTTCTTCGCGCTCAAAAGTTGGTTCGAGATAGCCGGACGAAGAAGCAAGTGCAATTCCGCGATTGGTGTCATTTTCAACCGTCTTCCTCACTCGTGTATACCAGGGCTACACACTTGTCATGTTTGAATGACGTACGGTTCCAGTCCATGAATATCATTACCGCTATGTTTCTCTCCGCGAGTGTCTGATCAGTCTAGAACACACACACCAATATACGCCACTATCATTGGGCTGATACCACCAGAATGTGCATGTTCAGAAGTAACTTATACTTAAGATTGCGTCACGGCAGATTTCTGAACTCTTCAAAAAATATTCTCCTTCGTTCTACTCCCTCGAATCCTGGGAATAACCAGCTTAAGCACAGCGTAGCCACCAACGCGGCACCGTGACTGGAAAGAAACTGGATAGCATGTCTCGACTCCGGCTTCCGTCTCGCCTCTCTATCGTCTCCCGGGTGTTTGGTCCGTGAAGTGAGTTTTAGCATGACTGAAAACTGAACCAACATTGGCGGGCGTGCGTATGGACAGTTACTGGTATCGACAGTCTCTCCTTTTGTACTCTGTTTCTTGCGCGGGAGAAAGAAAGACGAGTGTGACTTCGTAGCGATTGAAGGAAAAGCCCTGGTTAATCGACAGTGTTGACGTAGTATTTATTTATGTGACATGTAGTACAGACTGCGACCTGGCCGGAGATTTGCAATCTCGACGCAAAGAAATTGGTCAAAATCATTAAGATACAAAACACCATTTGCACATATCGACCCCAAAAACCAGGCTAAAGCAATTCATATAACTGCGCGAGAGGCGTTCAGACAGAAGAATCTCTTAGCACGCCCAATTGAGCAACCGAGAACGATTGAGGAGTTCTTCAGAGCCCCAGAACCGTCTCGTAATCACGTCCGGTTGCCCGGTATTTGAACCAACACGACCCACGATCGTTCTGGACAGCAGTCTCATCTAGCATCCACAAGCCCTTCACCGCCCATTATCTCCGTTATTTACGACTTATTCACAGGTAATATATAACTGATAGGTTGTGGAAAGGCTTCGGATGCTATTAAACACCGCCGACGTCACCTTAAATAACGTCTGTAGCATAGCGTCTGGCTAGATTTGTCTGAGAATGGAACTAGTAATATGATCTCCCTTGAATCTTGTCGGTCTGATCTAGAAGTTTGAGATCTTTTCAAACACTTGCGACCACTGAACGACCTATAGTTAGTGGCAGCCCACCTCAGTGGTAGCTCAGGCCAACATGTGTGATCACCTCTGAGGATCGAAGTTAAAGGGAATAAACACACCTACCCTCTCTTCTTCGATGAAAGGAAAATGCTAGACATGAAGGGAGCGTCCTGTTCAATGTTTGTGAACCATCTAGAGACCGATCGATTGTCAACCGAGATGATTATTGAAGCAACTTGAGCTGTCTCAGCATGATGTCAGCCGCCCCCCGCTATCATCGTCGCCTATGTATCTATTGAGTATTAATCCGCCCGTTTTACCCTCCAAAGCGGTAGACTCATATTGAGAATACCAACTGAATTCTCATCTATTTGCTGATAACATACAGCTTCCACAATGGTCAGGCCATTGTCTGTTTCGCCTTCTTCGATATCGACTCCTTCTTTTCATTTAACACCAAGCTTCCTGCGTGGGGCACGTCGTTAAGGTCTATAAAAGACGGCATGCTACTGTAACAGGTGAATTCTACAAGCATCAAGAAGCGAGTCCATGGTTCTCCTTGAAGCTAGGTAATTGTCCCCAGGCTATCTATGAAGTCCTCGCTGCAGTCCAATTGCTTCAAGTCCCATCAAGATATCCAGCCTCAACCACAAAACCCCAGATGCCCACCGTCATCTCTGCTTGTAACTTCAGTCTGTGATGTATTCAGCATGAAGTATTCGGCGTGTCCTTTACTCTAGACCTCCTAGGGACTCAAGGCATCTTGGGGAATGGGGTGGTAGGTCGTCAGAGTTGTCCATCATTACTCGCTGCTTCGGCTACCAATATCATTTGATGAACGGGGCGGAATGAGGCGTGTGATGGCTTGTATTCATAACAAAACACATGTGCGCCATGTTTCCATATGATTGACAAATCAGCCTTCCCCGCCACCACCGGTCCGCCAGGCATGTCAAATGCCAGCTTCTTTGTCGTGGGTATCGCGTGTTCAACTCTGGCTTGATCACTAGAATCTTTTTCATCTCCAAAAACATTCACTTGACCCAGATAAAGCGTCACATCAAGAACGAAAGCCAAGTCAGATATCAGCATCTTAGTAGCCCCCACGGAGGCCAGCCTGTTCCAAATCCCACCCTCCCCCCTTTGAAGAGGGGTAGCATGGTAGTAGGTCTTCTAGTATGTACATTTCAGAATTCTCCAACACAGGCGTGCGTAATCTGTGGGTATTAACGCGCCGAAAAAAATGAGGCCATCTTTCTCCTCCCCCTTGAGTCTGTATCTGCATCGCCTCCCCCAATTTTTTCTACATCTCTCAAAGAAAAGAAAAAAAAGCGAAGAAGCCATCTCTCTCGCATATGAAAAGCCGGGCTAAGTTGTGATGGATAGGCATTTCCAAACAAGCCAAAGCACGCGTCTCCAAATGCTTCTCTCCCTCTCTCCAACCTGAACGGTCCCCTCGCGGGGTGGTATCATTTCCTGACTGAAACGAAGTGCAAAAAAAGTGCGATAATGAAGAAAAGAAAGAAAAAAAACGCAGGTAGTACGTGTAGTGGGCGTCGGGCCATGCGACATGCAATTAGTGCCCTGTAAGTTAGGGAAGAGGTGTGTCGGTGGCGTGGTCGGGTAGTCCAGCTGCCAGCACGGTCTGAGGTGCTGGCTGGCATGGTGGTGTTGGTGATAAGTGACGAGGCGAGAGCAATGCATGTCGAGCCTGAGGTCGTCGTAAGGTGAGAGGGTGAAGAAGGGATGTTTGACAAAGAAAAGCGGCGGTTTGGCGTTATTGGTGGGTGACTTTTGGTGAGAATGGAAGTGTGTGGGTATAGTAGAATGAATTGATGAAGAAGTTCGCGTGTGTAGGTTAGGTACCAGTCGTGGCAGCTTACTGGCCAAAGGAGCTGTGGCTCTGATGCGCGTCTTGGAGAACTGTGGCGGGTTAGCTCCTCATTGTTGACATGTGGGTGACGGTCACTTACTGTGCAGGACATTCAACTGTCCGGCGCGATCTTCGCACGCAACCTGCAGGCCGGAGCCCTCAACGAAATCAAGAACCACGCTGTTGGGCAGCTCTTGCAGCTCGACATCGGGGATATAGGGCGTACGGAACTCAGAGAGGTGGTATCTCTTAATGCCGACACCAGTAGAAGGTCTGTCCTTGGCGGCGGTGGAAGCAGAGCCAGCGACGGCGTTGAGGATCAGGAAACCCTGAGAGTCCAGGCAAAGGCTGCGGCGCTTCCACAGAAGATTGTCGGGGAACTGGACATTGACATCGCCCATGAAGGCCTCGATGGTGGGCTGTTGGAGGCGGGTGACCTCGAGTGCGTCCTCCTCCTGCACGGTGGGGGAGATGGCAGTGGGAGTCATGGCCTTACTACGACCCGCGCTGCTGAGCGAGGAGGACAGTCGGCGCATGAAGCGGCTGGCACGGCTTTTCTTCTTGTCGCTGGTAGTAGACTTGCTGTCGTCGCCGGAGCCGCTGCCCTCGGTGAACATGGAAGGCGACATGGCTCCGCTGGCGAGGTTCTCCTTGCTGATGGAGGAGCGGCGGCTGCTGATGGACAGACGGCGAGTAAAGCCCCCCGAGTTCTGATGAGTGGAAGGAGGTCTCGTGGGGGACTTGGAGGGAGACATGGGGGGAGGTGCACTGAGGACCTCGGCAGACGGCGAAGTGAGGGACTTGCGGCGGTCCTTGATGAAGTCCTTCATGATGCTGAGGGAGGAGCGCCGAGGGGGCTCATCCAGCTCCACAGGGTCGACGGACTGAGAGCGGCGCTTTTCCTTAGAAAGTCTCCTCTCCTGAATCGTCTCCTTGGAAACCTCAACCTTCGCCAGCTCGGGCGGGGGCATGGGCGGCTCAGCATGCTCCTCAGCAGGCTCGGCCTTCTGGTGATCGACCACCAACGGAGACTCTCTGAGCTCCAGGCGGCCGAACTCAGAAGGATCCTTAGGCGGCTCCGGGACCCTGCCGACTTGGCTGGGATCACGGATGATCCGTGCCGTGACAGAGATAGATTCAGGTCGTCCTCTGGGCGGCTGTGCGCCGGGAACCTCGAACATTGAAAGCCTGTTAGCCATGGATCCGGACCTCCCGCGGGTTTTGGCACTTTCGGGTGAGGAATCCCTGGTGTCCTCTAGAATCGATGAAGGCGCTGGACTGGGCACTCGGAGAGAATTTGTGCGTTCCATGACCGACGGTGATCGGGAAGGAGGCTCCCTGACGCTTCCCCTCTTGACGGAGAAGAACGCAGAAGACGGCCTCGGTGACTTCGAGTCAGTGGTCTCCACGACGCCAGGTGCGTTCGCAGAGAGCTTCTCCAAAGCCTTGATCCGTTGGGATATGCTAGACCCAATCTTGCCAGGTTGCTTGGGAGCCAAGTTCTGATTTTGCTGCTGCGTGATCTTGTGCAGGAAAGCGGCGCCAGAAGAGATGGACCTCCTGTTCTGGTCTTGTGCCGCCACATCAGCAGGCGTGAGGAGGTTGCCGCGAATGGGGTTCGAAATAGTACGCACGACACCGCGAGAGGTGGGCCGACTGGCAGGTTGCGGTGGAGGACTGGGGAAGACTGGTGTGATGGGTGACTTCGAGACGGTTACAGGCTGGGCATGCTCGACGGTGGCAGAGTCGAGCTCGTTCATGAGACTCTCATCGTCGGAGATATTGGCGTCGTCCTTCTTCTCAGACTCATTGAGATCAGTGCGAATGGGATCGACGAGCGAGTGCCGCTTCTCAGACTCGCCTGACTGGACGTCATTCTCGCCATGCTCCTCGCCATGCTCCTCCGCAGTGGCCTGGAGAGGTTCCTCAGGAACCTCTTCTGGTGAAACAATCATAGGCACCTCAGTCGCCGCAGCTCTCAGGTCTTGTGTTGAGAACTTGGACCTGGGGATCCTTAGTCCTGGGGATTGAGGAGAGAGTGGTGACTTCGGTGTCTCTTCCTTTGGCGGAGAGGCGGTCTGAATCTCCTGCTTCACGTCCCCCTTCGGCAGTTGCTTCGGCGAGGAAGCCTTCTCTTGTGTTGGGCTCGTGGAGAACTTGGAGATGGGCAAGGTGAGGGGAGACTTGGGCACCTCAACCGCGATCTTCTCTGGCTCTGGCTGAACTTCAGCTTCCGCCCGCTCAGATGCAGGCTCGACCTCGGACTTCTCAGTCTCTGGCACCGCTTCGGGAAGCTGTTCCTCAACCTGGACGACCTCTGGAGTCTGCTCAACAACGGGCGTATCTTGTTTCTCGGGCTCGGCCGCCTCCACCTGCTCGACAGGCTTCACTTCGTTATCGGCCGGGAGTGATTGCTCAGGCTCCCTTGGTTCAGGGACATCGGTCTCGGGCTGGGTGTCTTCGATAGCGGCTGTGTCGGGTTCTTCTACCAGCTCGGCCACGGGCTCGATTGGCTTGGGCGTCTCGTCCGCGACAGCTTCGTCATCAACTGGATCTGCTTGAGGCTCTCGCAGATCGTCCTCCGTCTCCTTCACCGTCTCGTCAGTAGACTCGGATAGCGATGACGCCTTGGTCGAGTGGTCAGGCTCGGAGGAAGCAATGATGGGAGAGGCAGGATGCGAGTCGCTCTGGGTGATTTCAGAAGCGACGTCGGTGTGAACGGATACGGAGGACGCGTCGACAACGATGCCGGAGTCCGCCTTGGAAATTGAGAGTCGTCTCTCTCCTTCACCCTCGCCGTCGTCGGGCTCGGTAGCAAGGGTCTGCTGCTCGGCTATCTCCTCGACGTGTTCAGTAGGCTCCGCCTTGTCTTCTTCGGTGACGATTTCCTCGGTTGGGGCAGAGTCGACTTCGACATCGATGTCGGCGGCAGGAACAGAAGTGGGTTGGGCGCTGAGTTTCTTCTTCTTTTCCCGCAATTTCATAGCCTTCATCAGACGCGCCTTTTCGGGCGTCATAGTCTGCTTGGTAGCAGCGGCGGTGGTGGTGAGGGCCGGCATGGCTGATTTAATTGAGGCGCCCGAGCTTGTGGTGGGTCGGGCTCCTGGTCCCGAGCTCGTGTGTGGTCTAACGGGTTCGTCAACCTGGGAAATGGGATCCCCGTCGGGTAGGGGTGTTGCGGTGGCGGCCAAGGAGATTTCGGTTGTTTCGTCAAGGTGGGTTGCTTCGGAAGGGTCCAGAGTATTTTCCTTGGTCTTTCCCTTTTTGGCGCCCTTGGAGAATAACTTGAAGCCGGACGGTAATTGCGAAATTGGTCTAAAAGCTGCCCCCACAGCTGCAGTGCGCGGATGGCCGGCGACGTCGAGTGAAGGCCGCGGTGCAAGCTTAACTCTGGGTTTGCCGTATGTGCTGGTGTACGAGGACGAGCTGTACAGTTCGGGCCGCGAGGATTGCGATGACATGCGCCTGCCTTCGTCGATTGATTTTGTGGGGGAGGACGGTCTGGCGCCGATAAATTCTGGCGGCTCCAGGGCCTCGGAAAACTTGCTTTCCTCAGGCTGGTTTGCCAATTCCGTATTCAACTTCACCGGCGGATCTTCTGGGATTGGCGACTTCGGTGCATCGGCGGTCTCTTCCCCGGGGGTTTCCGGCAGACCGTCACCAACTGATCTTCTCTTGCTAGCTCTCTGTTCTTCCTCTTCCTCCTCCGCGATTTCCATCAACCGTCTCCGTCGCAGGGAGCTTGTAGAAGACGAAGTCGAGCCAGACGCGGCGTGCAAGGAGCAGGCAGCGGACAACTTGGTGTCCTTCAGCTCCTTCGAGGTAGCTATCGAAAAGGTGGTGTTGTACGGCGCAAAGCGCTCGCATACGGCATTGAAGTGAACAGTTACACGCGCTACAAGTGGTTAAAAGACAGGCCGAGTCAGCTTCGTCTCTCTAAGAAATGGAAGGGGCGACCCAGTAAAACAATGCGCCGCTGTGCAGACGACCAGAGAGACAAGAGGCAGAACCAGAACCTACCTTGAACAAGTCGAGAGCAATCTTCGGGAAGATATTTAATGATGACATTCCGGCGCCGGTACCTCAGAAAGCCAAACAAGGGCGAATGGTCCTCATTCTCGTCTTCGTACTGAGCGATGTTGTTCCGTATCTCTACGATGCCACCATTCCCGCGACCCAGTAGTTCGACGTCATCGCGACTCGCATACTTGAGGAGGAACCTATGTTTGGCGCAATAGTTTTAGCCTACGTAGAGCTACACACACGCGTGACAATGGGACGGAGGAGGAACACAGGAGCAAGGTTATTCGCGGGTAGAGTCACCACCGGCGCATAGCACGTTGCGCGATGCGCCAAGTCGCGGTTGCCCCAAGCACAGGAAGGGAGATTTGACTTGTGATTCTGTCTATGATGGTGGGGAAGGCGAGAGGAAAGACTGGAAAGGGAGGGGAGGGGATCATCATACCATCCTCCGGGTTCCGCGACGGCGGCGTCGTGGGCCTCCTTGACCTTGGGGTCGTCCAGGCCATTGAGCGACATGCTCCCTTCGGTGGCCTTGCCGGCCTACGGTAATGCGCGGTGGACTTTCGGATCGGAGGGGCTTCGTTCGTGGGCTGTCGGCGGTAGATTGCGCGGCCGGTGAAGGGTTTCGCGGCCGGAAGTGACGAGCTGAGGGAGCTGGAGCTGGAGCTGGAGCTGGGTCGGTGAAGCGCAGGGGCGAGAGCGCAGCGCAGCGCAACGCAGGGCGAGCTCGGGGTGTGGATTCTGGATTCTGGACTTCTCTGCTGGGAGGAAGAACAAAAAAGTGGTTCGGAAGGGGGTCGTCGTCGCTTAGCAATGGCAGACCGGACCGATGGCGGTTGCGATTTTCAGGGGTAAGGCTGAGAAGGAGGGCGAGAAGGGCGATTGCAGGCGCGGCAGAAGCAGCGGCAACGGCGGCGGCAACATGTAGGACAGGCCAAGGAGCATGGGCGAGCCGCACATGGGCACAAACCTGAGCTCTGTGAAGCACAAAATGAGAAGACACAGAGACAGACGTTTGTGTGTGTTCCTGGCCTGGTCGTTTCTTTTTGGCGACGAGGGGTTGAGAAGGGAGATTTGTGCCGTCTCTTTTTTTCGGGGGGTAGCAGAGGGTTGCGGCAGACAGACCACCTCACAGAGCCGGTGTGGAGGCCGAATCCGACTTGGAGGGAAGGGGGTCTGATCTTGGACCGGTCTAGCTGGAATGCCGTGCTGGGTGTGGGAGAGGCTGGTCGTGTTTGTCAATGCCGGACCTCGGGGGGTGTGGCGGGAAGAGTGCGGTTGACGCGCGGGATGGGGGATGTGATGGACCTGCGTTGCGCAGATGGCACGCACGCAGGGTAGGAGCGCGTGCTGCGTGTGCTGTGCTTGCTGTGCTGGACAGAAGAGAAGGGAACGGGAGGGATAGAACGAGATATCCTCCAGGTGGCTAGTGTATGGATGTGTCTGTCTATCCGCGCAGCTATGAATAGTGCTGCTAGAGAGCGGATAACACAATTGTATGTATCCAGCTAGGCCCAGGTAAGATAGGCAGGAAGAAAAGAGGGAAGTGAATGGTAAATTACGGCTCCAATGACAGACAGGGCTGCGACAGAGCACTAAGGAAGCAAAGAGTAAAGAAGAAATTGGATCCGTCTGCAACTAAACTAGGTAAGGTACTCTGAAGGGGGAGAGAGAGCCATCAAGGGCCCAAAACGAAGGGGAGCGAAGAAGAATAAAGAAGGACGGTATGGCGAGGAAAGGTACGTCAATGTAGTAATGTCAAGGGGGCGTTGTCCAACGCAGACAGGATGAGACGAGGGAATGAGGTGGCTGCTGCTGCTGCTGCTGCTGGAGGAGAAAAGGAAAAGAAAAAGAAGGAGGGACGGGGGAAGGAAGAGCTGTCAACGGAAACACTTGGGAATCGGGATAGCTTGCTGGACCAACAAGGCAAGGTAGCAGCGAGCACAATTAGCGATTAAGGATTAGTGGTGAGTGACACTGAGGGAGCAAAAGACGGCAAAATGTCACTCTCCAATTTCATGTCCGCCCATCAACGCCCACCTCGCCGTGTTGGCCCTCGGCGGGTGGTGAGGTGGTCCCCTCTCCTGCCGTGCCCCCTAGGTCTTCTCCCTTTCGGGGGTTAGGGAGCGCAATTCAAGGGTGGCGCCCCCGGAGGCGAGGCCAGTGGAGGGTCGCTATTGGCTCGTAATCATTCCTGGGCTCGTCAACCGTCCTCCGCCGGGGGCCGTAGTGGATGGTGGACGGTGCTTTCTCTGCGCTGCACCTCACCGGAGGACGGACCACCATCCATCCCATCCACAAGGCAGGTACGAATAGGCAGGCACCTGGACTTTAAGGTACCTACCTAGAAAAAGAGCACGGGGCACCTTCCATGGGCACTACTCCCAAAGGCTTCTACCTACTCAGAACATCCAATTCGATATGTTGAACCGGCCATTCAGAGATGCAAGGTCGAAAAGACCAGGACCGATGGACGAAGCCGTTTCTTCTTAGCTCCAGCAGCATTCTCCTCTCCTGCATGCCTCCCGTCTGCCCCCTTTCCCGTTGGCAACGCCACCGTTCCCGCTAACGAAAAGGCTTGTGAGACGCTACCATGCCTCAAAGGGGATTCAACGACGCCATTTGTCAGTGGAATCCCATCTTCGAGAGGCCACGAGAGTCAGGGACCAAAAGCCAGCACAAGTCAAGGCCCTGTTGACGGGCACAACCTGGCAAAAACGATCCAGGGGAACGGGAAAAGCTTGAAACGTCCCAATCCTGCACTCGCCGGAGTCCCGGTCTACCTGCCTATTCGTACTTGCCTGTCCACCTTTCAATGGTGGGAAGGAAGGGCAAGGACAATAATAACGTCGCCGTCTATATTAAAAGAAGTGCTTAATGAAACTGCTTTCGAAGCATCCTCCCACCAACATGCGACGAATGGGTTTCCGCCGCCATCATCCAGCCCGGGTCCTGCTAGAACAAAAAGCCCAATCGACGATTCGACTTTCAGATTGCATTGATGACAATTCATCGCCAGGTGCATGACTCTCTGTCTCTTTCTCCGCCTCTCTTCCTACCCCCGTTGGACGCGCGCAGGAGATTGTTCGTCGTTTACACGCATTACTTAAGATTGAAACTCCCCAAGGAAAATCGCAGAACTCATTGTCAGAAATAGCACCCCGCAGGACATCACAAAAATAGGGGACTGGCAGAGTTCATCCCAGCGGGCTGATCTCCGTATCGCTCCCGTTGCGTGGGAGGGCGGGAACTATCGAACCCTTGGACTTCTTCTCCTTTGATTTTTTTGCAGAAAATCTGAGTTTGTTTGACACTGACAAGGAGGAGGTGGTGGTGGTGGTGCTGGCCATCGTCGTCATGAACGAATACCACCCTGCCGGTTCCGTCTGTGGAGGGGGACGGTTTTTGACAGGAAAGCCACCACCCGCCACCCAACTAACATCTCGTCATCATCCTCGCGCCCCAAGAACCAACAAGGCGTTCACGTCAGTTCAGGATGAAGCGTTCCTCACCCATCATCATAACGACCGAGCAACGCCAAAAAAACCTGAAAGCTCAGCCCGCAATCATCTGGAAGGCAATCATGTTTCTCTTTCTTGCCCCCTCCACACCAATCCTCCCCTGCGTTCCCCTCCCCGACGCTTTGACCCCTCATCTGTCGGCCGTCTCCTCTCTCATACCAACACGAATTATATCCAGGGCCATTTTAGAACTCCGCCAAATAAATCAAAAAAAGGCGAAATGCCACGCCTTCGTCAAGTACACTATCCATAGCCCGCACGTGCTCCGTGTCCACCGATCTCCCTAGCCCAGATTGCAGCCCGAAATATTTCATCAATCCCCAATCAATAGCAGCTTTTCCCCACAGCCCAGAAACCGGTAGACGGACATCGCGTGTCTCGAACAATGTCTTGGATCTGACTGATGCTGCAGCAGTGCAAAATCCCCTTTATCATATACAGATCGGCATCGCGGTATGCCTTGTTCGGGCTGACCTCAAGAACTGAATGCCTGTTTTTTTTTGTTTTGTTTCCGACCGGAAGCAAGTTTGTATTAACGGTCTGAGGCAGAAAATAGTCATCCTAATCCCCAACCGTACCTTATGTTTCCACAATGGAAAAAAGCTCAGATTAAAGTGTCTGCAGCTTGCAGGCCTGCATTTGCATACAGAAACCCACTAAAACGGTCCTTCGCTTGATCCCTTCGTGCAGCTTGCAGTAGCCGCATCAACAAGCTCAACCCCTAAAAACAAGACAAAAAAACCAAAAAAGTGAGCTCTTCCTCCGTCTTCCCACGCAAAGCACCAAGAGAGAAAGAAGATGAGGTCCCAGCGGACCTCCATCGCCAGGAACCTCAGGAAAGCTTGCCGCCACCACCATTCCATATGTCAGAAACAAGCAACGCAGGGAAGCAAGGAACATGTCACCACCATACCACACACACACTCACACACTCACACACTCACACCGCAGGTTTCCCATCATAAAACCTAGCGCGGCTTATCCGCAGCACATTACGTGCATAATCAGAAACTCAAAAAAACTCCCCTTACGAGCAGCAGCAATGCGGCAGATAGATAGAACAAGTAACGAGGTTCATCTAAATTCTTCAACGGGGCGGGGGCGGGCGCCCGGGTTTTGGCCCCATCAAATCAATCAAAATCGACGAGAATCCACAACCGGGAAAAGCGGGATTATCTAGAACACTCCTCCCGTGTATTCACCAGGTGTGACACCCACACCAACAGTAGAACACAGTCTTTTCTGAGATGGTTTTGAGAGAGATTGCCCTGCACCGAATCTTGGGCACATAGCAAGCTGGGCCGGGGAAAACTCGAAGAGAAGTGAGAAAGGGAGAGAGACAGACACAGAGAGAGACTGATGAACGGAAAATGACAAGATAGGGGGCGGGGAGGGGCCGGGACCCGCGCTAATGTGAACTTCCCTCCTCCGGTCGATGGGGATCCGTCCGGCTCTCGGTAGCCAACGGGATACGTAATCCTACCTTAGGCTTCTCTTCTCCGAGATTGCGTCCTGGAGCTTGGGCCTGGCTGGGCGCTGTTCATAACTTCGTTCTCGGACCTGTCATCCTGTGCTTCGGATGTTTCTGGTGAACTACGTTCGGCTTCGCGGCCGAGAGGGAGGGGAGGTCGCCCGATGATATCGAGGCTCAGTACAGGTGTGTTACGCCTGGGATCGTGGATGTAGGTTCAAACTTTCAACATGATGATGAAGCGTATTAGGATCAGATTTTTTTCTTTTCTCAGGCCTCTACGTATGTGATATATCTTTTGCCCGTCGTGTCCTCCGCTCTTCAACACACCATTTTCATCAGAACAAAAAAAGGGGGGAATAACTCAGGTATAGGTGCGTACAAGAACCCCCCTCCGGGCGAGGGGAGTCCGATTGAGGGGAGCCCATTTCAACAACCACCGAAAATATGAACGCCGTTCCATGCTGTCGTTAGGTATCGAGCCACAATCAAGGGATGAGTTGAGAGATGTCAACGAATGGTTTTCAGTGAAGGCCAGCGGCAGCGGCGCCCGGGGGAGGAGCGTCCAGGTCGACGCCCTGCACCACTGCTCTCTGCTGCCCGCTGTTGCGGTAGAGGTTGCCAAAGTACTTGAGCGCAACCTCGCTCTCCTGGCGCACCTTGAGCGTCTCTTCGCGGCGCTGGCCGAGGTCCTTGACGGACTGCTCGAGGCCGACGCGGAGGTTGTCGGCGGGGTAGCGCAAGACCTTGCGGACGGAGGACGAAATGCGGTTGGAGTTGCTGTGGACGTAGTCCACTGCTTCCAGCTGAGCGGCGATCTTGGTCGCGAGCCGATGAGGCAAGGAGTTGGGAATTTGGTTGAGGATGTAGTAAGCGGCGGCGAAAGCTGTCAGGTTTGTTAGCTGTCCGTCTGTGGACATTCAATCAGCGTGTCAACTTACCGGCTGCGATAATGCCCGGAATGATGAGCCTCCGCAAGTTGTCGTTGCCGAGGATCTTCGCTGCGCTCAAGGCGTGATCCAGCCATCCGTTGCCGCCAATCATGCGAGGAACCAGCGCTCCTGCAATAGTGAGGGCCATGCCGGTACCCGCAACCTTCTCTTGCTTCTGAATGATGGTGTTCCAGTCAACAAAGTCCCACAGTTCTGTCGGAACTTCGACCTGGCGAGCCATGGAGTCTCTCTTGCGCTTGAACATGACATCGGGGCGGAAAACCAGGTTTTGGTAGTCATCGCCCAGGTGCATGATACCGAGCTGCTTGATGGCGTTGACGCCGCCAACAGTCTTAGCCTTGGCGTGCTCTTCGCAGTGGGCAACTGCCTCCTGGATGTAAGACATCATGGCATCCTTGAGTTCTTCGGCGTAGTCGAAGGCGCTGAACAGGCCTCGGTACGGAACACCGTGGTTGTTGTCTCCAGAATGTTCAATAGCCGAATTGAGCGTCAACCTCGTGTAGTCATAGACGGCCTTGCATGTGTCCTCGGTGATCTTCTCGATTTGGTCGCCAACTTGAGCCTTTGCCTTCCTGCTAGACTCCAGCTGAGGCTCAAGCTCTCTGAGTTCGTTGGTGACACGATCCAGCTCAGATTGAGCGACCTCGGTGTTCACGTTGGCCAACACATTGACGTCGTTCAAAATATTCAGCAAGTACGTCTTCGCAGGTGCCAGCTTGGACCTGGCACGCTTCTCAAGAACGAACCTGCGAAGCGACTGTTCCAGATTCTCAAAGTCACGAATCTTGTCGAGATCCTTGCCCTTGCCCTTCGGGTCGTCACCGGGGTCATCGCCGCCCCCGCCTCCGCCTCCACTCCCGGAGGGTCCAGCTGTAGGCACAGCGTTACTGGACACAAAGTGGACCAACTCCGAAGACTCCTTGTGCGTCCGCGGACTGAGTCCGTGGACCTGGTCCAGAATCATCTTCTGGCATCTGTTCTTGTCTCTGATATTGTCGTAGCCATTCACCACAATGAAGAGGTACGCCTTTTCTGCGGCAGCAGCCCAGATGAACTCCTTGGCAGTCATCGTGAAGTGATTTGCTGCAGAAACCACAAACACAACTACATCGATCTCCTCTTGCCGGGCAAAAACAGCGGTTGTCTTGGTCGTGTCCGAGTTCAGTCCGGGGGCATCGATCAGGGCAATATCCACCACACCGTTGTTGAGTAGCGACTCGTCGATGGTGCGCACATCCTTGACATAGACCTTGCACTGAGTGTACTTGTCGTTCTCAATCACAATATCCTCCAACTGTGACAACTTGTAGACGTCGTATGAGCTTTCGTCGTGTCGGTCGTACGTCGCATCCTTATGGACAGCATGAACCTCCTCGAGACCGCCGTTCTCCCTGGCGTCCAAAACTTCGCAGAAAATGGCTGTGCACGGCTGCTGGTCCTCGGGCAAAATCTTCCTCCGCAAAAGGGCGTTGCAGAATGTCGATTTTCCAGCGTTGAGGTCTCCCGTGACCAGGACCTTGCTTGAAGTGTCTTCGATTCGTTCGCGCAAGTTGAGCAGGTGTCGAATACTCGAGCTGATCTTGCCGTCCAAGAGCGAGGCAATGGAGCCCTTCTCCAAAGAGTGCACTAGCTCCGCTTGGTGAAGAGCGCCCAACTTCAGATCCAGCTTCAAAACCGAGAAATCTTGGGCGATCTGCGGTGTAACAAGGCGGGGCTCCTCCGCAGGTCGCCTGTCTTGTGCCCGGCTCGACTCTGCGCTTTCGACCGAGGTCAGAGATCGTCGGATTGAGGGAGGCGATCTCGGGGACGTAGGGACCGAAGAAGCAGATCCATGGACGTCGCCGGCAGTCGAGAAGGCGTGTCCCATGGCTGGGCGGGAAGCCTTCTCTGCCCGGGTGACTGAGGGGTAATGTGCGGGCCATGAGACGTTCATCTCCTGCAACTCCTTCAAAAGCTCAATAACCTTGTTGATCGACCGACCGAGAGTGACCCGGTGGGCGTTATACCACAGCTGGTGAATGGCACCGGCCTGAGAACGGCGGTCAGCTTCAGAGAGGTGACCATTGGCGGCAGTTGGAATATGACGGTCCTCAGCGGACAAAGCCTCGCCGTTAGCGATGCTCCCTCCATAGCCGGAATCGTTGTCGAGGAGGTTTTGGAGTTGGGCGGCGTGGACAGAAGTGGAGCCAGAGCCTACAGTCATGTAGTGATGTCTGCCAGATGACGGATGCTGCGGCGTGCTGTCGGAGTCGTCTCTATCGACCTCTTGGTCCATCGGGGCCTTGCCCTTCTTCGAAAAATAATCTTGGCTCATTTTCGGTCGGTTGAGGGTGGTAGGAGCATGGTCGGGGGCGTGGTGTACGTGAGGGGTGGAAAAGGTCGAGCAAGTATGGAAAGTGGCGGTGGAAGTTTTACCACCCGCGAATTGTTTTTAGGGAAGCTCGTCACCAACGAACAATTCCCAGCGCATGATTTTGGGCGGAGCGGCAAATTTCCTCCACCCCGTTGGTCGCGGCGCATCACCCATTGGCTCGAGTTCTGGTTCCGTCCCGTCACGTCCAGTGCCAGTCGAGCCAGTCGAGCCACCCGGAAAATGCCGCGGTCGAAAGAAAAAGCCTTATCTAATCAACCAGGCTCTCCAGAACGCGGGCACCTGTGTGGCGCCCATGGACTGGCTGGGCGCCTGTCACAGCGTAATCGCCCATGTTTCTTGTTGGAATCCCTGGAAGGCTGGCACATGGGCTCGCCTACGTTACGCCGTGCCAAGCTATTGTACGTACCTCACCTGCCTCTGACTTGACTTGACCTCGTTCCGTTGCCCGTTACGTGAGTGCCTGCCAGGCAATCTGAATCTTTATCAACTTTCCCGACGACAACCCCCAAACGAAACGAGCGACCGATCCATCGTCCGTCTAATTGCTGCGCGGGTGCACAATCGATACAATTCCTCTTCGTCTGGCTGACACAGCCCTCGACCTCCACCATGAACGTACGTCGTGTGCCTCTTCCCCGCCACAGCCCAGAGATGCTAATCTTGCGACAACAGATTCTGGAGTACATGTTTGGCAAGCGCATGACGCCCGCGGAGCGTCTGCGCAAGAACCAGCGCATGCTGGACAAGGCTATCCGCGAGCTGGATCAGATCCGAGTCAAGCTTGAGAAGCAAGAAAAGCAGTTGATCACGCAGATCAAGCAGAGCGCTCAGAAGGGACAGATGGGTGCTTGCAAGATCCAGGCAAAGGATCTTGTTCGGACACGGAGGTCGGTCACGCACTCTCTTGGCAATCGATGGTGACGCTGATAGATGGCATCAACAGGTACATTGAGAAGTTCTACGGAATGCGCAGCCAGCTGCAAAAGATCTCGCTTAGGCTGCAGGTACGACACCCCGAATGGGCTATCTAGGACGATTGACTGATTGTACACTCGCGACAGACCTATCGCACCAACGAGCAGATGATGCAAGCCATGAAGGGTGCGACCGTGGCCCTGGGCAGCATGAACCGATCGATGAACCTCCCCGCCCTCCAGCGCATCGCCATGGAGTTCGAGCGCGAGAACGACATTATGGACCAAAGACAGGAGATGATGGACGACGCCATTGATGATGCCATGGACGTTGGTGCCGAGGAGGAGGGCGAGGAGGTTGTGGAGCAAGTTCTGGAGGAGATTGGGGTTGACTTGACATCAGCGGTAAGCATGCGTGCCGACCTCGGGACGAACTACGGTGGGCTAACATCGGGCCTTGCAGCTCGGCGAAACACCGTCCGGGATGCAAACCGCGGCGGTACCGGAGAGCAGGATCGCTCAAGCAGTCGGCGGAGGAGGTGGAGGTGCGGATCCCGGCGACGACGACCTCCAGGCCCGTCTCGACAGTCTCAGGCGGTAGCCAGAGTAACGCTCAATGAAGCGGTCACGATATTTTGCGGACAGCAACGGCGGATGATGAGGGATCCTGGGCAGCTAGCTTGTTTTGTCACATACGGTACGGAGTCCCTAGGATACGGGGAGGCGCACTTATTTTCTTTTCCATTAAGCGGCGTCTCTTTTTCATGCAGCAACCATTGAAATGGTGTCGGTGGGCATACTCTGCGCTGGCACTCGGCAGGTTGCATCGGAACATTGCGTCATTTGTCCACAGCAATCCAGGTACCCCGCCAAGATTTCCCACGACCATCGGGGCGAGGAAGCCGAGCTGCTGCTATGAAAGTCAGACCACGGCATGCAGTTCTTCCCGCGTGAAAATGCGTTGCCACCGCACTACTACAATTTGAAGTAGATTTGCCATATTCGAAGATACGCTGCCAATGTGCCTCCTTCCCAGGATCCGTGACACTTAACTTAAGCCATCGATGCCAGAAAGTTTGTGCTGTAGACCTGGAGAGCACCGGATGGCAGCTGAATGTCACGACAATAAACAAATCCCAAGTGGACACCCAGCCGAAAGGCCCAGACACACATAATAGAACACACGACACCATTTGCAGAATGCCATGTCGGCAAGATTGCCCCGAGTCAGCATGACGCTGTCGCTTTCGCAAATGTGGGCCTGGCTTCTCTTGTCGGATCTCTCAGCCCAGCCCAACCCAGCGAACCGGACCCCAACTTGGACCCCGAATTCTCGGACACGTTGCTCGCTGGCGCCCATGAGGGTAAAAATGGCAAGAATATCAAAAACAGAGCAAGGTAGGGTAGGGTACCTGCCTAACGTACCTGAACCTTCCCCGCTCCTGTTCAGGGTTCAAAGCTGAGCTGTCATGCCAACATGATGTGGGAGCTGAGTAAAGACGCCCAGCAAACGACGCCGAAAGCAATGTGCTGAAGAGTATGCGGTGTCATGGGAATCTCTTCCTTGCCTTAGTAACCGATACTGTGGGCGGCTGGGTTAAAGTGCTAGTTTAGTTTTCTTTGCCCAGAAGCTCAGCACTGCTCTTTCAGCCTAGAGGCAGTGAATGCCCAAGCTGCTTGGCACCCAATCTAAGCTTCACGAGAGGGGCCTCGTCGCGGCCTTAGCAGCTACAGATGGGAGCGACGGGTTCGTGGCACCAGGCAAGGAAATCCGTTTCGGCTCAGGAAGGTGCTTTGAGTCTCTTGCACGGCATGATCCCGACTGATGGCAGTGCCAGATAAGGGAATCGGGTTGGAGGTGTTCTCGAACGGTTCATGCAATCTGAGAAACCCATCCATGCATCGTCCTGGAATATGCTGGCCGAACTTTCATCCTCAAGCTCTATGGTGGAATCCATGATGGCCAAATAAGTAAAAGAAGCGTTGAATAACGGCCAATATTAGCCCCCATCGTGAGAAAGAAAGGGATCGAGCCCAGGACCCTGGGGCTGGTGATCGGCACAGGAAAGGCCCGGCTGGACTAGCAGGTTTGCAGCATTGGGTCTCAGAGTGAGGTCACTCGGCCGTCTCGCGCTTCCCTTCCAGACCCGTCAGGGCAGGTCCAGTCCACGCGGTTTGCCTCAGCAAAAGAAAGAAAGAGGGTAATTGGAGGGCAGAAGAAAGGGCGGACGGGCTGGCTTGGGTTCTCTTAATCCATCTCATCCCATCCATTTTCCCTCCAAGGTTACCGCCCTTTCTCGTCCCGGGAATTCCAAACCGCGTACCGGACATCAGACACTCCACGACAGTTTAAACGCCCCCGTGTGCCCGTACGTTTTCTTGGCCGAGATTCAGATCCCGCCCGCCTAAGCCCCTTCTTTTGGGTCGAATCCACGACAGAGCGTAAAGGTATCTAAGCAGCGCATTGCAGAAACAACTTTGACCCCGACAACGACCCGGCACCGCAGTCCAACAAGCCAACTACTACCTTGCGAATAAGTCCCAGGGATTGGAAGAGCCCCTCACCGTAACAGAGGAGTCAAGGTAAGCGCCGCTAACAAAGCGACCCTGCGAATCGTGGTTCCCGCCTTTCTCATTCTCAGGTGGCCGTCCACGACTCCACGTCCACACCTGGTATCTGTATCCGTAAGGTACCTAGGTATTCGTACCTTACCCGGTCCACGTCGTGCGCCTTCCTTGCCCTTTCCCCTCCAACCAAACATCCCCTCCCCCTCCTCTGCCACTCATACTGCTGCTGCCCATTGCGGAGAGCCACAGCGTAACGCAGCGCCCGCCCAGTCCAGCCCAGCGCCGCAACAACATTCGCATCCGCATCTGCTGCCTCACCACAACCTTGTCTCCGAACTTCCTTCACCTCATCTCACTTCAAATCTGACCAACCCGCTCTTCTCCCAGACGACATCGCAGCCTCTGCCATCCCGCTGGCAAACTGCAACCCCCAGATATCTCCCGAGCCGCCTCTTTCTCGCTCCCCTCCCACTCACCATCGACGTCCTCCCGCTCTTCCGTCTCGGTGGGTACGTCACTTTTGTGAGTACTTGTGCTTCCCATCTTGATCCCCCCCCCTTCCGGATATCAATCAGCCTACGTCACCTATCGACCCTGGAGCACCCTCATATACCTATACACAGAGACACCACGCGCCTAACATTGGCATTCTGCATGCTCCCGCCTCTCTATCTCGCACCGTCCTCTTGCGCACAACCTTCAAGAAGCCGCTCGCAGCCCTACCCCATTTCCTGTCTTGATATCCCACTTCATCGCGGCCACCAGCCGGCGCTTATGTGGCGACATCGGTCTACTGTTTGAACATCTTGTCTACCTTGCGCTTCCCATGCTCCTCCTACCCGACGCTTCATCTGCATCTAGCTCGGACCCGACTTACTTCCTAGCTCCCGGTCGGCCTCGGACCACTTTGCCCCTCCATGAATCCGACGAACATTGCTTGCTCGCAACTCTAAAGCTAACATAGCCTGTCCTACTTGTAGAAATCTGGACCTTGCGACCCTTTCCCCGGCGACAAGATATAACGACGACGAACATACAGACTCCCTGCGATCCTATCGTATCAAACTGATTGTGCGCCCGGGACGGTACCCTTGAATCCTTTTAAGGCTTTTTAAACTGGCAGGAAGCAAGCGTCGCAGCCTCTCCAACCAGGGGAGTGGTCTGCTGACTAGAATGTTCGGCGGCGGCTCAAGTTCAGCGCCCAAGGCGGAGAGCGACTCCAAGGAAGATCGCAAGTCGCCCTCGCCCGACTCCGAAAAGGCTCAGCCCAAGGCTACCGATCAGGTCGTCAGCGGAGACAAGAGAAGTGGAAATAGCAGTCCTCCGGGACGCCAGACCGATGGAGCCGCCGATAAGAAACGCCGGGCTAGCGGTGTCTCGAGTAAGGCCGCCGGCCTGCTGGCTCACGCCAAGAACACGTTGAATTTCTCCCAAGTTGGGCGATCCAATTCGGATGTGAGCGCGCAGACTCCTCTGCAAAAGCTGGGCAAACAGGACCCCGCACTCGTCGTGCCCCAGGGGCAACACAACAACTCGGCCGGAGAGTCTATCCCCGGACCGCGCTCCACCTTCCGTGTCGGCGTCTGGGAAGATAGGAACAAGAAATGCCGTCGGACGATGGAGGATACCCACGCTTTCCTGTACAATTTCCTCTACACCCCGGCTCCTGTCCTTGACAGTAAAAAGAGCGATGCTGCCGATGACAAGGATGGTTCTCAGGATATGGCCGAGACCGACAATGGATACTTTGCCATCTTCGATGGTCATGCGGGAACCTTTGCGGCAGACTGGTGTGGAAAGAAGTTGCACCTCATTCTGGAGGACGTCATTCGGAAGAATCCAAACGGCCCCATCCCAGAGCTGCTTGATCAAACCTTCACCTCAGTCGACGCGCAGCTGGAAAAGCTCCCTCTTAAGAACAGTGGATGCACCGCTGCTGTCGCTGTGATGCGTTGGGAGGACAGAGTGCCAAGTGAAAGATCTGCGACTGGTTCTCAAGCCATTGCGCCGGCCACCGCAGCGGCCACCAAGGCTGCCAAGCTCAACTCGGAGGAGTCCACCGATGACAAGGCCGCCTCCGCCAACAGTCCAGAGGCCGCACACGCCAAGTTGAAGAGCTCGGCTAGCCGCCAGCGCGTTCTTTACACGGCCAACGTCGGAGACGCGCGCATCATTCTCTGCCGCTCCGGCAAAGCCTTGCGTTTGTCATACGACCACAAGGGCAGTGACGAGAATGAGGGCAAGCGTATAGCTAATGCCGGCGGTCTGATTCTCAACAACCGTGTGAACGGCGTCCTAGCTGTCACAAGAGCCCTTGGTGATACCTACATGAAGGATCTTGTCACAGGGCATCCTTACACAACCGAGACTGTCATTCAACCTGAAAGTGACGAGTTCATCATCATAGCATGTGATGGAGTAAGTTCTCTAATGTCTGGCACTTGAAACCTTACTGACGCGCTTTCAGCTTTGGGATGTTTGTTCTGATCAAGAAGCGGTTGATCTCGTTCGCAATATAGAGGATCCGGTTGAGGCTTCGAAGCTTCTGGTTGACCATGCGTTGAATCGTTTTAGTACGGATAACTTGTCTTGTATGATTGTGCGATTGGACAAGGCTGCGCTGTTAGAGAGTCAAAACGACAAAGAAAGCTCGATTGGCGTGGAGCGACCTCCCGCAACTGTGGCCAAGGTCAGCGAGGCCGAGAAGATCGTTTCAGAGACGAAGAAGAAGATTGCAGACGGAGGGACGCCTGCTATTGGCGTGTCAGCGAGCAACAGTGGACGCGGGCATGACCCGGCGGCCATTGACAATGGAGACTTCAAGCCCACGACGCTAGATGGGACGCTCGAGGAAGAGCCCGGACCCATTGATGGAAGTACAGAGTCTCCGGAGATCGCCCGCGATGCTCCTCCCGCACCTTTACCTACGGAGGTGGAGCAGACTGACACCGCCGCAAAGGCAACAAAAGCGAGCTCTTAAGGTGTAGCGGGGCAGTTGACAATAAGCTTGACTATTTCAACTGCTCCACAGGGAGCGGCATGCGCCCATGGCGATGGCTCGTACATGGGGGGGCATTGCAAGACATCTCAAGGCAGAGGTTATTGGGAGTTCAGAATCAAGGGTTAGCAAGCATAAGGCAATGAGTCGGCCCGATGGGGAAGGGTGCTTATTGTAGGTTATCTGTACATCTAGCTATCAAATGGCTTTACCTGCGATCTCGGTGCTCTTGATGAGCCTTTACGGTGTTAATTGCACCGGTGTTTCTGACCATCGCCCCGGCTACAAACAACGTACTCGCTCGTCCTTCAAGTTCGCCATGGAGTGTTGAGGGTTGCGGTGATGTTCTTTGGAGCTGAGCCTGTAACTGGCAAAGACATGATGCAAAGGTGTATTCACGAAGCAATTAGCAAGACCATTCGAGAATTCAGTGGCACGGATGACCTATTTTATAGATCGAGAGTGAGGACATCAATGTGTCGCCACCAAAGTGTGGTTCGACGTCGAGTGGCACTCCGGATAGCAAATTATAGGACAAGTAGGACGGCTGGCCGGTACCTGCATACAGTTTCATCAGCCCCGTAATCAGCTCGAGTGTAGAGATGAAAGGCAGAATATTGGTATTTGGGAGCCATGTTCGGTCATCATCTTGCCATGTTCCAGGTCCCATGTGTCATTGCCCAGATCTCCGAGACAGGGGATTCAATTTGGGACGGAGCTAGGTAGAGAACCCAAGAAAGATCAGATTCGTAACAAATTGTCGGGACTAAGAGAACCAGCAGAGCAAGGGCAGCATCCAAAGCTCGGATCTCTCTGGGACGGTGAACGTGACCAGCTGCGCCCAGTGGCCAACGTGACCTCTAGCTGCCGCAGGTGGCGGCGCGGGGGAGGAGCTTGGGCGGGTTGACAGCACAGCAAAAGCTCACACTGGTGCGATGCAGGGATGGCGACCAGAGCACCCGGAGCATCCAGAGCGAGCGGAGAGGATGGGCTGCAACTCGAAGGAAGGGATTGGGGTTCTGGGTTTCTTGAATTATTAGGTGCTTCAAGAGAACGGATTTTATGCCGGGGGTGCAGGTGATTCGTAATTGCACATACAGCAAGCCACAGGTAAGGCAGGACGAGAAGTATCGTATGTGAGGTATGCAATTATTGTTCGCCGGTTGGTCCGGGCTTCCCTGGGCTTCTCCAAATCCCCAGGATTTCTCTCCAGATTTTTCAACCGCATGCTCCAGGTTCTCCGATTTGAGGCGGGGCGGGCGGCGGGCGCCAGGGCAAGTTTGCTCTGTTACCTTACCTTGCCTTTGCTCGGCGCATGGCAGGTGATTCAGGTGACCTCACCTCTGCCTTACCTTACACCGAGGGGGCCGAGACGAGACGTGGAGGAGCTGGAGCTGGAGCCTGGAACCCGACCTTCTTGGCGCGGCGCCGGGCGTGTTACGGTGCTGGTGCGTGGTCGATCTCCTTGAGGCGGGGGAAATGGGCTGCTAGCCAGGCAAGATCGGGAAGGCAGGAAGGAATACGCTGTCGTACATAAGAGCCCAGGTACTTTGGGAAACCTTTTACATAACGTATCGTCTAGAGGCGAGCCATTATGTACTGAATTGAACGTTAGAGGCTCTTGCGTGTCTCGTGTGTTCCCCAGCTGCTGTGCCAATCCATCATCAACGCCCGGGGCTACCAGCCAAGCCGTTTGTGTCTGCTGGTGCGAATCTCTCTTCCTACATCTCAATTGCATCGCAATCTGGTCAATTGCGCCTTTGATTCCTCCCGTGGTCGTCTGCCCGTTTGTTGTTACACCATTTCTGCCATTTATTGTCAATATCCAAGTTGGCCATCCTCGGCGTCCACCAATCAGAGCACGGCAAACAGTACTTATCCTGCCTACTTCAACGACACGGCCGTTATCTTTGCGATACCGTGCTGTCTTACCCCGAATCATCCCCAGACAATAAGTCCCCCACGAAGTCAGCGGCAAGTCAGGCAAACATCCCGGGTGCATTCTTCGGGGGGGTATCTGGAGTCGAACAAACCAGGCCCTCAGTCACCCTCGCTCTCGTTGCCGGATCTTGTCCCAGCAGTGCGTGAGGTGCAGCGCACGAGTACCCATACGCCCCGTGTTTGGGAAACCGTCTCCGCGAATACCAGACGAGGGATCGCAGCTTACCACCTCTCGGTGTCGAGAGTCTGTGGTGTCCCCGTCTCCCGTCGGTGTCGGTGTTTAAGGCAGAGGAAAGTCTGACGGTACGTGCCGGTTACCTTATCGGGTAGGTAGGCAATCAACGTTGAAAATTCCACCTGCCTAGCCTAGGTATTTTAGCTGAGAGAGGAGCTACAGGTACCTGCTGTCTTGGTGTGAAGGCCAGACCTGCAAAGTACCTTTACGTCTGTACGTAGGTAAAGTACCTTCCAACTTGCCAACCCCGCACCCACTTTCAGGGAGCTAAAGCAGAGCACCAGTCGCAGACCGACGTTGAGGTCGCAGAGGTCCCACCTCCCAGCCAAAGGTGGCCGACAAAACCCAGGGCCCGCCATTTTTTTGCGGCTTTCCACCCCAAGCCGCTTCAGTGTTTACTCCCCCCTCCATAATCCCGTTGCAAACCGACCGAGTCAATCCTCACGCAGACAATCCAGTCGTGCCATCGACCCACGATTGCAGCACCGCTGTTCGGCCCATCATGGCCCAATACCCAGCCCAGACAGCATCCAGCCTGAGCCCGACTGTATCCTCTGCTCCTTCAACAAACGCTGCCACCGCTGGCCCATCCGCCCCGACAGCAGCCGCTGCCTCCCAGCCTGGTGCACCCCAACACAAACGCGTTTACCAAGCCTGTATCCCGTGTCGCCGGAGGAAGGTCCGTTGCGATTTGGGGAGCGTCGACAACCCCCACGATCCGCCCTGCGTGCGATGCCGACGCGAGAGCAAAGAATGCTTTTTCAGCGCGACCCGACGAAAGCGCAAGACGGAAGACGGTATCGACGAACCTGAAGACGTTGACGAGTACACCATCCGCAATGGCCGTAAGCGCCTCCACGTCGACGACAGCCCCCCGGTCGCCATCGACCGCCGACTCTATAGCGAAGTCCCCTTGACCCCCGGGGGTTCTATCGGCCGAAACCAGCCCCTCCGTCGACCGACCGACCCCGGCATCCCCTCCGGCTCGCGCGGCGCCGTCACACCGAGCACCGCCAGCCAGGCCGATAGCACGCGCCGCGCAGAGTTTGGCACCTTCGAGGACGAGCCCAACGCCCATCTCGAGAACGCGGAGGCCCAAGACCTCATGCGACCCGGCGTGTACGGTCCCCACGATGCGTTGGACCTGCTGTACAAGGCGGCCACGGATAGGTCAGTCCAGCTCCGCCAGTCCCAAGACGCGGCTGCTTACCCTCTCCCGGCTCACAGCCCCGTGACGAACCATAAGCGCCATGAGAGTGTCGCGTCTATACCTGCCATGCCTCCGCAGCCCATGATCGTGACCCCGGGTGCGACCATGAAACCTGCGAGCGCCGGCCGTCCCTCGGTGTCGACCAAGCCGGAGCCACCAATCATCGATCCGGAGCTCACCAAGCGGGATCTCTCTGGGGAACCTGGATACCAAGATGCCATCAAGGCTTGGGGAAGGTTCAGGTTCGTCAGGGCTGGTTGGTTCTCTGCGCAGGAGGCCATTGACTACATTGACTAGTAAGTCACCCTATTACCTTGGATGCGGCACGGTACTGACCTTAACAGCTATTATGAATACCTCTCCCCGCTTACGCCCATCTCGCCGCCGACGTTCCGAAACCCCGCGTCGCACCTTACTCTCCTCACCGAAGAGCCAATTCTCACAATCACCCTGCTGACCATTTCGTCGAGATATCGAAAGATTCCGGGAACTGGTGGGCATTGCCGGTCTCATGCCATCCATGAACAGCTCTGGACATACCTTCGAGGGATGATTGAGAGGTGCCTTTGGGGTCAGGAGGCGTTCGGCGGTGGATTTACGGCGGCAATGGCTGGAGCTTCATCCGTCATAGAGGACCAAACCAGCAGCACGGCGCCTTGGCGTGGAATGAGGAAGGGAAGTTTACGAACTCTGGGGACTGTTGAATCTCTTATGATCCTGACGGAGTGGCATCCGCGTGCGCTCCATTTCCCTCCTGCCGAGGCCATCGACGAGCTCATGCTTCCATCATATGAGGGTAGTGATTTGATCAGCACCGATGAGAACGGCAACCAGCGGCCTTCGGCCAACATTGGCGGCCGGAGACTTGACAGCTGGCTCGAGCCTGCGTGGAGGAGTGACAGAATGTGCTGGATGCTTCTCAGCACCGCCATGGGCCTCGCCTACGAGCTCGGGGTATTCGACGATATTGATGAGCTGCTTCGTGATGGCGCAATCACCCGTCCTGAATACGAGGAGGAAAATTACAGGCAGCGCGCCAACCGCATTAAGCGGCTGCTGTTAATCTACTTGACCCAACTGGCTGGCCGTCTCGGCTGGACGAGCATGGTTCCAGAGGTCCTTCGCAAGAGCGATCCCGCCGTCACCCGTCGACGGCCGACATCGACTGAAGGCACCACGCCCGGTACCAACCCATCCTCCCTATCGAATGCCTTTAACTACATCCCGGACCTGGAGCTTGACGATCAAATCATTCACTGCTGGGCCGGTATCAGCAACGCGATGCACATCGGCAATGAAAAGTTCTTCAGGTCACGAAAACACACGACCGACATCATCCAGAGCGGCAAGTATACCGAGCTACTGAAGGATTTCCAGCCTCTCCTGCAAGATTGGTGGAAAGAGTTTGAGCGGTACAGGCTGCCGCCGTTCATTAGACACATCCTCACGATCGAGTACGAGTATGTCCGCATCTATGTCAACTCGCTGTCTTTGCAGGCAGTCGTCGAGCGATGTACCAACAATGCTGGCAATACTGCGCACGGCGGACACGGCGCGCACGGCAATCATAATGCTGGGAGCGCCGCTCAACTCTCTCCACAGACGCAGAACTACTTTGGAAAGCTGCCTCTGGGTCAGCTGGGTGGGTTCGGCGCGACCGATCAAGAATACATCAAAGAAGTCATCAGCGGTTGTCGTAACCTTCTTAGGACGGTGGTGGAGGGGCTTCTCCCAGGAGAGTACCTCAAGCACGCCCCTGTCCGGACGTACTTCCGCATCATCAGCGGCGCCATGTTCTTGCTCAAGACCTTCGCCCTCGGTGCGCCGCGGTCTGATGTCAAGATGAGCATCGACTTGATGGACCAGACTGTTGAGGCTCTCCGCAACTGTGTCGTTGACGATGTTCATCTGGGCATTCGTTTTGCCGACTTGCTTGAGTCTTTGACCCGTCGTCTTCGCAACCGGTTCATTCAGGCGCCTACCCTGGGTAACGCATCCGCGGATGGAAGAAGCCCGGATCCCCATGGTGTCACTGACGGTGCCGGGGCTGCGGATGGCCAGCTGGCCAACGGCGTCGACGGCCAGGCTTGGTCCAACCACACATCCAAACTCCGGAGTGGACTCAACCCGCACGGTAAGAGTTGGCACACCTCCCAATCGACTTCATTAACTGATAGAGAAGCAGAAGACCCGAACACTATATCCGCAACACCCTTCGACCTCACTACAGGCAACTTTCCCTACCCGTCTGGTGCCGCTTCTGTTCTGGGTCCCTCCACGCCGGCGCCTCACCCCGAAAACACCGGCAACAACACGAACACGAATAACAACACAGCAGGCTCCACGACCGGCATGGACAATCTCTTCGACTCGACAGACTGGAACAACCCCAGCAACGAGATGTGGTACCTGCCCACGGGCCCTGCCTTTTTCCAGAACATGGATAACACCGCCGTGGCGATGACGGCCGAGGGCGTTAACGTCGGAGGCCTCGATCTCCTTGAGTACATGGCCATGGATAACTTCAATGTCATGGACGGCACGAGCGGCGCGCCGTCATACCCCTGAACCCAGACAGGGCTACAAAAGTATGGATGAACCCCCCAAGAGGGATAACGATATTCACAAAATGGGCAACGGAAGACAAAAAAGCAAAAGCGGGGTTCAAAAATGCAATTTGGCAAAAGGATACGACGTGACGTCGTGGGAAGGGAACAAGAAGACTTGCAAAAAATGGGCAAGATTTTTGGAAAAATCGGGGTGACGATTGAGTATGGAGTACGGACATCAGCATTGGCTTTTCTATCTTTGTTGTTCAGCGCGAAGTATTCTGCGTCTGAGGCGCAAGTGATGGTTACGAAAGGTTTTTCGTTCTTCTGTTTTGGTTACAAGTTTTTTCGTTCCTTATAATGAGATTGGCGGTTAGAAGTATGGATTTAGATACCCTTTTCAGCACTCGATTGTCAAACGAAGCACACGGAAGGGTTTTCCGGGGTGCTTGCTCGAGTTGGACGGTTTTATTAGGTTATAAGCATATTCCTGTTCTTTTCTTCTGGAAAGTACGAACATTTCCCCCGTTGCTCCTGCCGGCGATGTACTGTGTGCTTGGACGGAGAAGTTTGGGCATCACGGCGAAGGAAGCAGAGGAAAATCAGTCTTTTGCGAGTATCGAGGTTTCGTTATCTGACATGGTGCTGCTTGCTTCCCTGCAGTCCTTTTGCGTGTTAAACCCAGATCCATGGTCTCTGTATCCATCTCTCGCCTGGTCCCAAGAGCAAAATCGTCTCCTTCGTCTGGATCTGGGGTTCACTCTAGTCCTACACACAATGTTGGTTCCATACCATCTCCATCCGGTACCCAAGCCTCCTCCCAATCCTCTTCATCTCGTGCCTTCCTGTCGTCGGTAGCGTTTTCTTTGAATCGGGATATCGTCGCTGCGTTGATGTCGTGACTCGTCTTCTCGTAGGCCTTTCATCCACGTTCGTTCAAGAGACCTTTTTCTGGGATAGCTCGCTCAGAAGAGGCGGCAACGAATTCGGCTCCAGAAGGAGGTACGGCTTATGGTCTCCTCGCTCTGCCGGGAGCGGACGGCATCGATGCTGTCGCGGGGCGTGAAATGGCCGTTGGGACCGATGGGCGGCATAGTAGCCGGGGACCGCTCGGCGCGGCGCTCGATCTCCCGAAGATTGCGCTCGAATTCTTGCTGCAGCGCGCGTTCCGTGGGACAGCCGATCCTGTTGATTGTCTGCTGTCGGACGCGGGCATTCTGGGCGTTCTCGGCGGCGATGTCGCGAGGGCGGGCGGGAGGAAGCGCGGGAAGAGGGGTGAGGAGGGGAGGGGTGACTATGACTCCGGGAGTGGCGCTCGTCTGCTGGGGAGAGAGGGGCACGGGGATGGTTGGATGATGGAACATGAACAGTCCCTGGAAGACCGGTCGCTCGTCCCGCTGGTTGATGCCTTGGTTGACGCCCTGCTGCAGCTCGACGTCGGCGATCTCGTCGTCGTCGGTGCGCGAGCCGATCGTTCGCTCCTCGCGGCCCATGAAGAAGAGGCGCAGTCTGCGGCGAGCGAAGGCGCGGAAGCCGCCGCGAGGCCGGAGGCGCAGGCAGAAGTCGCGGAGTTCGGGCATGTGGAGGCTGTGATAGTCCTCGCCGGGCTCAGCGTAGTACCAGTGGATACAGAAGTACCACCCTCCTACGGCGCAGCTCTGGATGAGGCCGAGGAGTGCTCCGAGTAGGAAAGCCTTCGCGATTATACCGGTGACTGAGGTTTCGGTTTTGATCCAGCTTTCGAGGAGGGGGGTTGGCTTGTGGGAGGGTTCGATAGAAAAGGGGGCCACATGGTAAGATGGGAAAGGCGCCATGGTGGCCATCTGTCGGGTAGGTCAACACCCAGGCTTCGAGAAGTAATGAAAGAACGCACAACTAAGAGTGTGCGGATAGGTCTGTTAGTTACGCGCTTGCAACATGTTTGTAAGAACGGCTTTGATAACTTACGGGTTGGTCTTTGAGGATAAGCGTTGTGGAAGGCGCGCGCTGGGTTTCGAACGGCGATTCATGCGCGACTGCCTTCAGGCCAGGCGAAGAACAATGATTGTAATTTCTTGCTGCGGAAATACTGGTGACAAACAGTCTTGAGATAATGAAGGTATTTGAAACCGTTTGGCGCGTTGTGAGTGATGGGGGATGGGGGACTCTCCTGGTCGTTGAGTTGAAGATGGTTGTGGTGGAGAGGGTGAGAGATTTTGTAGATGGGAAGAAGTTTCCCTCTTGGTCCTTGGGTTAGAGAAAAGTTGCGAGGGCAGACTGTTAACGAAAGGGCAGGGGCGGTGGGTGGGAGTTTAGAATCGTTCATCTGAGGCAGGAGCGCCGCTTCCCTCTCACCTTCGTTCCTTCCTCTGAAAGATAATGGAACAGGCAGAAGAAGTGGGCCACCACCAGCTTTGAACCAAAGTAGAATCTAAATGTGAGACTAACAATAAAGAAGTGTTTCTAAGAAATCAGTCCCTTTCTAGACTTTCGACCAGATGGCTATGGTTCTCTGCCAAGAACCCCTGAATAGCTTCCAACGAAACGCCCCTCCGCATGCCCGTCTCATCGTCCCATGAGGAATGCAGACCAATCAGATTTCCAGACTTTCTGTCAATAAGAGGAGCCCCAGAGTGTCCCCAGTATGTCCAGCAGGTATGCATCAACGCCCCGATCTCTGAATTATCTTGTACATCCTGTTCCTCAGCGTAACCCCTGAAAGTCCCGGTGCTAAGGTGGAGGACGTCGTACCCCGTCTTAACGCCCGGCTCTGAAGCTTCAAAATCCTCACTTCCCGGATGTCCGACGCATATCAGCCGTGATTTTAGAGGTGGAGCGGAGACAGCCGTTGTGATGAAGGGGAATTTACCGGTTGCCACAGATGCGGATGGGGTTGATAAAGGTTCCTGGGCCGCTACAATTCTCAACAGAGCCAAATCGCGTCTGGCATCCCATGCCAGAGGCTTTGCTTCCACTACTCGGCCAGAAGCAAAGAGAAGCCAGTGGCTTAGCGTCGCGTCGAAGTCGTCGGCGGTCTCGGCTATACAGTGAGAGCACGTCAGGAGCAGGCCGTCCGAGGAAATGCAGACTGCAGTGCCGGCTTCCTCTTGAGCGAAAACAAGGGTTGCCATGACTGACGACGAAAAACCCTTCATCCTCATATCTTCTGGAATCACCATCTGGTTTTCTAGAAGCAGGCGGCGCTTTTTTAGGAGTCGTCGAAGGACTTGTTTCGATAGATCCTTGAGTTTGAGGCCGCTACTGAGGTTGCCGGGTAGCGTCCTAATCCCGGAATTTGCTGGAATCGGATTGGCTCCTGTCGCAGAGATAGAAAGCTCTGTCTTGCTACCCGCATTGCTTGAGGATGCTGCCGCTGCTGCGAGCTTGGCCCTCTGTCTCGTCCGACGCGGAGAGGTCACTCCAGACCGCGTAGCAAATTGCTCCATGGTTATCGTCGAAAAGATCGAAAACAAAAGAGAATTTTTGTTAAGTTTGGTTTGGAAGGTGAAGCTTGGTCCGCCGTGAGAAGGGAGATGTAAATGGATGTATGTCAGTCACTAGTTGAAACGGCGGCGTGCGGCTGCTGCCTAATTTTTCAACATCAGAGCGTCCTAGTCCCCAAGTAGCTGGGTTCTATCAAAAGAGGAGGAGGCGAAGAAACGAAAATCACAATAGCCCTGGTGATTGCAGAATATTTTCTCCCCCCAAATCAAGTTAAAATGTTGCACTGATAAACTATGTACAGATTTGAATTTCCTCCAAGATGATATTTCAGATTACGACGATTGCACCGAAAATTGTAGGTTTCCGGTGCAAGTCGTCGCCAAATCCGGCTTCCTTATCGTCTATTACCGTACAGGTCGAACCTAACGGTCAAAAGACTATTTGAGATGCACTCGCAAGGGCATCTAAACATAGATGGCGCAGCTGATGGGACCACGAACATCCATGAGATCCGCGATGGTGATATTGGGCAGGAGGCCCGCGGTCCAAAGGTTGTGCGCCATGGTAGTCACGTTGCCACCGTTCTCGCCGTTGGTGTCAAGGAGGTCGGCGCCGGGATACTCCAAGTTGGACATCTCAAGGAATGCATCGGAAGCGACGACGGGTCCACCAATTTCGTTAAGACGCGCAGTCAAGTTGACGGACTGCCACTCCCACCAGAGACGGTCGAGGTTCGTGTGGTGGAGGAAAAAGAGCGGGTCACCAGGGCTAGAAACAACATCCAGCATCTGCAATCCAGAAAATCAGTTTCTGTCGATGTCATGCGGCGGCTTGTAGTGGAGTGAGACTTACAGTGCCGCCGACGCCCATGTGGCCGGCAAGATGAGGGGCGGTGCCCCAGCAGTTCCAAGAGTCCACGTAGGTGTCGAGCGCCATGCACTCGTTGACGTAGGTGCTGTTGGCCTGATAGAAGCTGTCCTGGTCCAGATCGCGGGTGAGGCAGAAGTTGGCGTTGTAGCTCGTCTGGTTCAGGTGCATCGTCAGGTTGACGAAAGGCCCATCGGCAACGCAGCCATTCTCGCCGTTCTTGAAGCTTCCGAATCCGGTCTCTGCATCGAAGACGGTAGACTGGTTCAAGAAACCAGCTTCGGCGTCCTCGAGCTCGTTCCAGTACGGCTGGCCTCCCTCATAGCCACATTCGGTCTGAAGATAGACCTCGTGAACACGCACTGCAGTGGTGTTAGTCAGAGGATTCTTTGCCGACTGTCAAAGGCGTTACGTACTGTAAAGTCTGTGCCAGGGCAAGAAGGGGCCGTCATTGTGGATGACGTTGGCTTGGTAAATGTGGGCGTACATCAGGTCATCCCAAAGATTCTGAGAGCCCTCGACGCCCAGCTTCGGGGCTTTGTTCTGGAGGCAAACCTCAGCATCGATGTAAGCCTTCTTCTCGACATCAGTCATGGCAGTCCTATCATCATCTGTATTAGCCAGGAAGTTAGCATTTTGAGTGTTACGTTGACATACCAAGACTTTCTTTCATTGAGAGTGACACACTCCGGAAATTCCTTCACAGCACCTCTGGTAAGGCTCGAATTGGAGGCTGGCAACGAAGCCGCCATGGCCATGGCAGCCAGAGAGCCGAAGACCAGGTACTTGGGAGAGAAAGAAGCCATGATTTGCAACGAAGGGCAATGGTACAAGAGAGAGAAAGTGGCGTGAGAGTGGTACGATAATTTTGTTATCTGAGGCTTCCATTCAGCAAATTTATATGCTTGGTCCGCTTACCACGCATATTCATGGCTGAATCTTTTCGTCTACTTCTCTCCATTCCTTCCTCGCATGACCTCCACATAAGCCCATCTTCCTCCGACTCATAACTTCAAGAAACCACAAGAAAAGCCATCCCGACCGATATCACCGAGACGCATCCCCAGTCTGTGTTGTCGTCTTGGTGGTACATGGGGTAATATCGAGTCCGTCAATGCGGCCCCACCCCGCTGCCCTCGTTCCGCCAGCAGCATGGATGTGAGCGGCGTGGAGACTCATGCGGGTCCAGGTTTCGATCTGATAACATTAAACAGCTCAAGCCTCGGCCGACAACTGACTAAAGTCGACTAATTTTAGCGTATCCTGTAGAGATCCTTGTAATTCCGTACGGTCTCTAGCCGCGTCCGCGTACCGTAGCCGTAGGTAGGAAAACTCTTAACGAAGCTAAGCTTTTTCTTTGCAGTCACCATTAGCCGTGATGGGGTCGGCCCTCCACGCGGGTCTGGGGCCTGCCCATTTTCGTCGGATCCGAGCCATTTTCTGCCGAAGGACGTGATCGCCGGTGCCCCTGTTGTCCTGTGGAAACCGTTCGTCTGCACTTAACGCACAGTCTCAGATGCTGCAGCCCCTCGAGACATGACGGAGACTGGAGCTTCATTGACAGCAAACCGCCTGGTATACCAAGGTGCGCAGCTCCGAGTCTGCTGTGTGTAATGCTAGAGTCATAGTTTTTACGAAAGACTTCGCTAATTCATTCGGGAAAGCAGTTCCGTTTGAACCCACTAACATATGTCTGCGGAGGCGAACCCCAGCATTCATGGACGACACACCTGAAAGCATACCTGCAGGACTCCATTCCCAATGCCATGTGTCAATGCTTATGTTTGTTCTACCCACACGCTTTTAGCTGCCATCCGAAGGATCGATCCACAAAGATCCAGTGACGAGCATAAAAAGGGACGGTAGCAGCCGGCTGGACCCATCTAGTTACCGATACCGAGGCTCAAAAGGCCGGGGGATGGTATCTTTGTTCACACACGGCCAGGAGACATGACGCGTCATGAGTGGCGCCTCTGCAATCTTCATCGCAAATACGACGTATTAAGCCAGAATCGTGATTAATTGGTTGTGGGTAAAGAGGAGCTTGGCTCCCCTAACGGCGGCATCGCTCACACTTTAGGCAGGTAGATAATCTAATCACTCATAGTCCCCTTCACGACGCAAGATGTCTCAACAGCTGCTGGACTTTTGCAGCGACATGGTATGCGGAGTCACGCCGACACAGAGAAGATCGACAATTCATTCTCCAGTCAATTTCCTGCCAAAAGAAAACTTGAAACTTGAAGTTCAACTATTGTTGATGGGTCATGATGAAATCAATGGGACAGGGAAACTTCTCGGTTGCACTGAGTGGATGAACACTCGCTCGTGAACGATCTGCAGATCTTTGGACCTTAGGGAGAAAGAGTTCGTCATTTAAAAACGTAGAAAAAGTTCCTGATCCTGAGTTCTACTTTTTAAGGGAAACATTGCCAAACTTGAAGATCCAATCACTTTCCTTTCCACACACATTCTCTTCTTCTTCCGTGAGGCAACCGACAACATGCATCGCCAAGTCTTTGAGAAAGTCGTCTTCTTCATGGCCAGCGTAGCCGCGGCTAAACCCTTATGCGCTTCTGGACAATGGGTGAATCTAACCTCTATCCCGTCGGCTCGCCAGGAACACGGAACCACCGCTATCGGCAACACAACCATTGCCATTCTCGGCGGGATCGTCCGTACGAGTAACGGCACTGAAACCACCGACCTTTTCCAGCTCTACGACATCGCCTCAGACACCTGGCGAACGGCATCACCGGCACCTTACAAAGTCAACCACCCCAACATCGCAGCGGTAGATGACAAGGTCTATCTTCTGGGTGGGCTGGTGGTGGGACCCACCACCCCGAGCTTGACAATGAACTGGGTAGCTTCAAAGGCTTCCTACGTCTACGATATTGCCACCGACGTGTGGAGTGCGCTTCCTCCGATGCCTAACGGCACGGAAAAGGGAAGCTCTGTTGTCGGCGTTTACGATGACTTGATCGTTCTCGCTGGAGGCATGACCGTGCTCATGACAGGCTACCAAGACGCCGTCAACAGTGTCATCGCTTTCAACACCACCTCCGGCGGCTGGCAAAGGCTCCCAATGGCAGCAGCCGAGTTGCCAGAAAGCCGTCAGCACTCGTCTGGTGCAGTGATCGGCGATACGTTATACGTCGTCGGCGGAAGACGCTACGGTCAGCTGAACCACCGAGATACCGTCTTCTCCCTTGATCTGAGCAGCATGACTTCCGGCTGGCAGACCAGTCTCGGACACATGCCGACAGCTCGTGGGGGTCTCAATGGAGGCGCGGTGGGCGGCAAGTTCTACGCTTTCGGTGGCGAGGGGAATGTGGATTCTGTTACTGGAGTCTTCAACCAGACCGAGGTCTACGATGTCGAGACGCAGAAGTGGGCAGAACTGCAGCCTATGAAGACGCCTCGCCATGGAACCCAGGCTGCCGCGGTTGGTGATAGGGTGTACATCCCTGGCGGTGGTCTCCAGTAGGATGGGAAGCAGGTCACGGTCAACGGAATGACCACCACACAGAACCCCGTCTCTCATTTCGACGCGTACTGTGTGTAAGACTGTAAGGAGTCAGGACGAGTACACGTAGAAGCGCCATCAGACAATATTTACATCATTGGCTGTGGCCTTCTCTCGTGCCAAATATGTTTATTCCGGAGGCTTGAATCGCTGATTTTGCTATTTGCTTAGCGATTGGTGTTGATGGCGAAGTGCATCGATGACCGCAATTGTAGACGGAAGCTGCCCCTGTACAAATACTGAAGAAAAACACCAAACATGCGACCCATCCGCAAATCTAGATGGCGGGAATTGCATTTTCATTGGCACTATTGTTAGCAAGTTCTTAAAGCCTAGTGACCGGAGTCAAGATACACCCCTTGTTGTACAGTCTGCCAAGTGATCCGAGAAGCAGCTCACTAAAGCCGTCCCCGGACGTCTTTCTTCCCCGGCGGGACTCATGGTTGCCATGATCTTCCCGAATGAAATGCATAAACTTGCACCTGAAATCTCAGTTTACGATGTTGCAGAGCCACAGTGGCCAGAAGAGCATTCATGCCTCATCTGTCATCATCTACACCGCAAAAGACGTCTCCATCTGAACCAGTTTTACAGCATGTCTCGGGGCAATAGCAACAGGAATCAGGCTCATAGCGACGCCATCAAGGGCGCCTGAGCCCTACTCACTGGAGGATCAACGGGTATAGGCAAGGGGATAGTGCCAGCTAGCAATATGCAGAGCTGGGCGAACCCCTTGACCAAATTGGTTACACGGCGGGAGACGCGTTCGATTTCGATTCCCTCTCTGCCGTGACACCTGCGAACGCCTATGTCTCCTGAGCGGTGCGCTGCCTGGGCTCCCTGCTGGTGGGCAAGCGAGCGACAGTGAATCCGGGCGTGTAGCTCAAGATGGCTTCCAGCTCATCCATTACCCTGACATCCGGCATACACGGGAGCAAGCCATTCCCCGGCCTGTTCAAGAGTGTCCGATAGTGAGGTGCCGTCGAGACGCTCAACAGGGCGCTCGCAGTGAACGTTGCTCCGATTGTCTCCTGGTGCCATTCGGGCTCCCATGCTGGAGAAGCTCGGTGACGAAGCCATAGCCGGCTTTGTGCCGAATCAGCTGGTGAAAGAGGTGGACACGGTACAGCAAACAGCAGAAGCGCACCTTTTCATCATGGATGCGTTGCTCTTTTGTGACTGGTCAACAATCCGTTATTGACGGCGGCTACACCTAAAAATGATGGTCAGTGACACCTTAGACTCCTTGGTCAGTCGATTTCAATTCCAATGAGTGCCATCTACGGCACTTCAGTGTCTCCTGAAGGTCGTGACTTCAGAGGCTAAAGCCCAAGCTTGATTAACCCATGATCATGATCTATTCTTAATCACATATAAATTAGGGGCCACGCACATAAATGCTCAAAGGTCCTTAACGGCAGTCTTTACATCGCCTCTCTCGTCGTCTCGACCGTCGCTTACACCTTTTCCTCCAAACCGGATAGCAAGGTGTTGCCGTGAAACCCACATAGCGGCCTAAAGTCACGAGCATGATTTGGTGCCAGAAATTCGTGTCTGTCTGCTGAGTGCATGGAGATAAATGTGGTGACGCTCAGACAGAGGGTCGACGACTGTTGAATTTTTTGATTGAATGGAACCATGCAAAATCAAGATACGTTTGTATGTTATCAACACGAAAAATTCTTGTTCTTTTGTTTCATTAATGAAGCGTTATCGTATGCGTATGAAGCCTTTTCAACTCAGATAGGCCAACTCCGGCCCAAGAAGTCTTGGGCCTGGTGACAAGACAGCTCCCGATGCTGACCCACTCTCTGCAAAAGCCACATCGTGATGCTGGTTGATGGGCACACCATTCAAGAGAGCATACCATAACTAGATGGATGAATTCCTCAATTTTCCATCAGCTTAGTATCATTTCATTAAATATGCTGCCCAAGATCTGGGAGGCTGTGCTGTGCTTCTTGCGCTTAGGCAGGACGATTCGTCTCGATCACAAGCTGCCGATAGCTAGACTCAGAATGAGCCCATGAGTGTTGCTATTCATCTTATAAGCGCGCTTGGTGGAAGATCTTTGAGACTTTAAACTTCTGAACCTTTGTCACCAGTGTTGCACTCAAGCGAGTCAGGTTCACGGAGTTGCCGTTGCCTTTACGTCGGTCGTCCTGAACGCACAAACAGTATCGAGCAAGTCGGTTTGACAAGCCAAATTCCTTCAAAATTGCCAAGTCAAGTTTGGCAGCCGTGACTCATCTCAACAGCAAACTCATGTGGAAAGACGTGGCTCCAATACTTTGTGTTACTACGCGTAGATAAGAAAATCCAAACACCAAACATTCTGCTTGGCGATTCAGCTCAGCCACGACCCACGCGGTCAGGTGACGTCACACCAAGTCGGTTGCCGGCATCGCCTCATTGAGGACCCCTCTCTTGATATACGGAAAATTTCCCCCTGACCGCTAGAGACCAAATTTTCGCATCCGTCACGACATTTGACGTTGCAATTTTCGACTCGAAACCATGGGCTGGAAGGATCATCTGAAACGCCTCAAGACTGAGGTCGAGCAGCTGATTGCGGAGCCGGGATCGCAAAACTCTCAACAATCTCAGGCCCCGCCCCCTCAACAGCAGCAACAGCAACAACAACAATATGCGCCGCCGCCACAGCAGCAGCCGATGGGAGGACAGCCTGGACATGTCTACTGGCAGCCTCAGTTCAGACCTGATCTGCCAGTGACCCAGGACTGGGATGCGAAGATTGGCAACGGACCTGACGGTTGGGGTAATCAGGAGCTGCAGCACTACACCGCCGAGCAGCAGAATGCCTTTTAGTGAGTTCTACGACCCGGCATGAGCTGAAGTTCAATTGACTGACATTATCGGATAGCACTCCGGATGGGAAGCTCGTGCTCCGAGCCGTAGCCAACAACGGCTGCCCTAACCCCGAGCAGAAGTACACGTCTGCTCGACTTGTCAGCAGACAGACGCTGGCGCGGGACCAGGGTGTCCTAACTGCGGTCATTCTCTCACCATGCGCTGAGGGTATCTGGCCTGCTTTCTGGCTTCTTCCGCAGGAGCCGTTCGCATGGCCCACGGATGGCGAGGTTGACATCGCCGAGACATGGAACGGCGACTGCGAGAACCACTCGTGTCTTCACTGGGGACAGCACCACGAGCCGGATAAGCACCGTGTTCTTGGAACCAAGATCCCGGATATGCAGTACCGACCTGTGAGGTACGACCTGGCTTGGGTGCAGCCCGGAGGGCAGCCTGGGCAGGGCAGGATGATCTGGTACATTGACGGAAGACCTGTGATGAAGGGCGATATTCCACCTGGAACGCGGCCTATGAGAGATATGACGATCTTGTTGAACGTGGCGATGGGAGGCAATGTGTGTGGTGGAAAAACCCCAAGAGACGGATACTATGATATGGTTGTTCACCAGCTGTACATGGGAAGCGAACCGGAATATGGTGGATGGCAGAGATTTGAGAACGACTGGGCACACACACAGTTGGGCAACACATACTAGGTCATGGCCTTGGACACGAGTTGAGGTTCGATTATAAACCAGCAATTACGGTATCAAAATGGTATTATTAGTCCCAAGAGTGGGTGACCGCGTGTACCCCTTATTACGACATTTCCAGAGAGCCTGCTGAAGAGCCCCGTTCCATTCCATCAGCTCAAGCAGCCGACTTCTCCGCCCACTCCTCGGCCAAAGTCTTGTAATCCTCCGGACCATACGGATCTGAAGCCTCGGCAATCATGCCGTTCTTTCTATACTTGTTCAGCTCCAAGTCTGTTACGAGTCTGTCGACATATGGTATCGCATCGAAGACGAAGTCCGGGAACATGTCGCCATGGCCAGCGGGATACCTCCATTTGCAGAAGCGGTTGTGCAGCGCAGTCTCATACTGCAGCTTTTCCATCGCCTTGGGGTCCGAGGTGGCCTCACGCACGGCAGGGAGCTTGTCGTGGAAGAAGGCATCGATCCAGAGCGCTTGTGTGTTGGCGATGATGGCGGCAGTGATGTGCATCAGGACACCAGCGAAGGCGATGTCACGGTGTTCGAGGAACTTCTTGGAAGGAGGTGCAACGAAGCGGTAGAGAGCGTATGGCGTCAGTCGCGTGAAGGGGGTGACAGCCTCCTTGGTTGAGATGCCTCCATTGTCGACGAGCGGCTTCAGTTTCTTGTTTCCGGTCGGCTGGTCCTGAAGGGCGGGCCATGTGCTGAAAATCTCCTTGTCGACCTTTTCCAGCATCTCAGCTGATGGGAAGCTGTCGGGCGTAGGGGCGTGTGGGATTCCGAGATCTTTCTCGATGCCCGCTGGGAGGAACTTGATGGGCTGGAATTGCTTCCAGCCGGTCGCGCAGCAGAGTGCGTCCGACTCCAGCTCCAAGCCATTAGAGAGATGGACGCCTCTCGGAGAGAGTTTGAGGATGTCGGCAATGTGAACCTGGACCTTGCCGTCACGGATGAGATCGAAAAAGTCAGTCTCATAGTTGAGGATCGACAGACTGGAAGCGACGTGCTTGGCTTCACACCAGGGCTTCAATTTTTTGAGCTCAGGGTGGGAGTCGTATTTGTTGAGGGCGATCACGTCGTTCCCGAGGACGTTCCAGAAGTTGTTGACGATGCCTCGGCCGATGGCAGTCCCATGATAGAAATACCGCGTCTTGTCATAGCCGTCGGCTTCACCCCAAGCGCAGGGGCTGAACCAGGTCAGCGCGCGGGTGTGGACCAGCTTCTCGAGCCACTTCTTCAGAGGGGTGACATAGGGCGGCGCCATCCACACGGGACCATGCCCAGATTCTGCAAGTCATCAGTGATGATGTTCAGAGTAAGCAAGACGGGAAGGGGGTACCTCTGATCACCCAGTTTACGGCGATGCCCTTGCTGGCGTATGCGTAGACGGCGTCCCAGGCTGACTTGGTACCGCCGAAGACGGTGACGCGCTTTGATGTCTTGAGAGTATCCGCATGCTGGAGGAAATCTTTGCCATGGAAAATTGGTACGCCAAAGGTTTCTTGACCCTCAAAGTCTGGCAGGAAGGCTTGTGATGTCAAGCCAGTGGCGACGACGAGCTTCTTTGCGAAGACCTGGAACTCCTTGCCCTCCTCCCCATTCAGGATAGTCAAGACCCAGCCTCCAGTGTCCTGGTGCTCAGCTGAAAGGATCTTATGCTGGAATCGGATCTTGTCGAAAATGCCAAAGTTCTGGGCGTACCTGGTGAGGTAATCATGCAGGACCTTTCCGGGGATGTGCTGTCCCGGAAGAACACCGAAGGTCTCCGGGTCCATGGGGAAGTCGGGGTACTCATAGGTCCCGAGCATGTTGTTGCTCTTCAGACCCGGGTAGAGACGGTGCTCAGCCCACACGCCGCCGGCCGTCGGAGACTGGTCGAAGACGGCCAGCGTGTTTTGCGGGTGAAGCTGGTGGTGAGTCTTGGCCGCAGCCAAACCGTACCAGCCTGTTTAGGTCAGGTCGCAAGCATCGACAACTGAATCGGGTCGACCTACCGGCTCCAATGACAGCGAAGTCGAGAGTCTCCATTGTGATTGACGGATCAATGTGACGTATGTTTCTGCTTCGTGTCGGCGCGATGGTTCCAGATCCTACTCAACCGACAGGCGAGCTCAGAGCAAAGATGAGCAGAGCCTTCAAGGCTGCGATTGGAATCAGCTCGGAAGAGGAAGACACAGAGGACATTAGGACGGCGCGCCGCGGGCTGCGCTGAAGCTGTGGAACCATGAGAGAATTAGGTAGGGTCCCTCGTTCTTCCTGAATGCTCAATTCATATTGTGTTGGTGCAGCCTGATGCTACACTGCAACGGTCGAAGTTGAGCAATGGACAATGATTTGTCGACAGATGGGCCAAAATTGAGCCCCTAGTCATGTCCACCTCCAGGACAGGGCCTCTGCGGAGACTTTTCCGGCCTAGACGGGCCTGGGCTCGAGATCCTTTGCGGCTTCGCGATTGATGAGGAAATGGAACCGCGCCAGACTCTAGAACGACCAGAAGACGCCAACGGCCAGAGGCTGAAGCTGAAGATGGATTGCGCTGGCAATGCTGCTCAAGGAGGGGTTTCATGGAGCCTGAAGACGAGCACGGGCTTTCCATCAGGTCCGGATCCGTTCCCCGGGGGAGACGTGATCGAGAACCGTGGGTAACCGGGGGGTTGCAGGGGCATTGACTCGCTGCTGTGGGGCGAAGGATTTCGAGAGAAAAGTCAGGCCGTCACCATCTCTGGCAGAGTTCCGTACGGATGTTCGCAAAGATAGTCCATCACCGCGATGGGCGCTGGCTTGCTTTATATTCAATCCGGGAGTTGGGGTTTAAAGTTGTACATCGCAGTTGGCTAGGTAGATAAGAAAGAGCCCAGGGAATAGCGTGGTATGCATTCTTCAACGGTCTTCAACGGCGCGCGATTTTTATGCATCCCCGCAAGTCCTTCAGTACGGAAGTTCCGAAGCGGAACGGAACTGGGGTGCCCCACGGCCCCATATAAACAACGACAAGTGAGAGAATACATACCTTATGTCTTGAATGATCGTTCCTTCATGAGCTCTTACATCGGATCACAGAGACAGCCCGGGCACCGTCTGTCTGCGTGGCTGAGAATGGACAGTACGTCTGTGCGAATGGGACTTCGGTGACCGAGGTAGGATATTCATATTTTATCCCAAGGAACAAACCCTCAGAGATGGTCCAATGGTCTTCTTCGTTATGAACACGGCGTGCGAGATGCCCCTGGATTGGAGAGGGGGAACCTCGAACTGGGGGAGCAGATTGCTTTCAAGCCACAACAGTTATGCCCATTTCCGAGGAGTAAGACGCGACTCCTCATTTCATCCGCCTTGTCCTCGGGTTTCATCCGCTTTCCAGCGCGGCTCGCGGCTCCTGCTCACAGCCATAGGCCAAGTCGACACCTTGCTTTCTTGTTCGAGCTTGATGAGAGCCGGGGGCGGCACAGTTGCCCCTTTCTGTAGGCAATCGTCATGTGTATGGGAAGTAGCTGGCCCTCGGGAATCTGGATTCCTGGAAAATATCCGTCCCCTCAGTATGGACGCGTCGGCCGAGGCTTGTTAGGCTACCGCAATGACGGAATATGCTCCTGTTCCTGACAGCATGCGGGTCATCCCGAACAGGAAGCACTCTGTTTCCACTCAGTCTGCATTGGGTCGCTGGCTCACTCTAGAACATGAGCACATCGCGTGGAAAGAGATGTCCCTCAATGGGCTGCTGCCTGAGATGATAGGTTGACAAAAGCAGAGATTCTTCGATTCCCATCGCCCGGTGCGCTGTGAATTTGTGACAGACACGTGTGCGCACGCCATCATTCAACTCTCTCCATATGATCATGTGACAACATATTGGTGGGATTTGTGACCTGGCTAGCGGCCATGTGTACGTCGGTCTATGAGGCTCACCAGCTGATGCCGAAATTTACGGTCGCCTGAAAAGATTGCGATACACTGTTGACAGTGACACCGCGAGCCAAGGCAAGAGATGCCCCGCAATCGGCGATGGGGATATGCAAGTGCCCAAAGAGGGTTACCATGGCCCCTTTCTCGACCTTGGGGGGAAACTTCTGAGTCCCAACGTCGAGCAAAAGAGGATTGGTCTGCCGGTTTCGAAGCAGTTATTAAGCCGTATAACCATGGTCCAGCAACTGGGAGTAAATTGGGACCCCGTTTTCCATCTATTCCCACATACCGCCGACCCTACCATTGGTTGATAGAGGCCCGCACATTAACACGGGGGCCCGGATGTGGTATTTCTGGAGACTGGAGTTCACGTATCTGCACCCCTGATCGCTTGCCCTGACACACATTGACACCCCAAAGTGACATCGATCTGCACGGCTGCGCCAGTGCGCGCTTTTGCTATCAGGCTCCCGAGGGGCTCGCTCAATGGTATATACAGTACACCCGGCATGCTCGGGCTGCCATGTGACTAAATGGGGGGTCCTGTTCTCCATGAACCTCGTGCACCCAAGAGAGAGACTGAGAGAGTCTTTTGTGTCATGAGCACAGCATGTCCGACGAGTTTGCTACAGAGGCGTTCGCGCTTCTGGGCGTGGGGCTTGGAGTCATCGCTTTGCGGACGTATGCGCGAATTAGCGCCGTCGGCGTGAAACATCTGCAGGCGGATGATTATCTGATGCTTCTCGTCGCAGTGAGTCCCCCACCACCCCCAAAGACAGCGCGCTATTTTAGCTGACAATCATGGTCTACAGTGCACATATTCCGCCGAGACTGCTCTCGCGTATAGCGTCGGAGCATACTGGCAAGGACTTGCCAACAATGGCATGACGGATGAGCAGAGGAGGAACTTAGATCCCAACAGCGAAGAGTACAGGATCAGGTACGGAAACAAGGCCTGCTTGAAGATCGTATCTTCAGCTAACACAACTGTGAAGGGTCAATGGGTCAAAAACACAAATTGCGGGATGGGTCACGTACAGCTGTCTGGTGCTTTGGCCCGCGAAAGCCGCCATGTGCACCTTTTTCCTTCGTCTTACGGTACGTTCGATTCTCGAGACATGCCGTCGACGGCCAAAAGAAACTGACAGAGAGGTGCAGGAAGGACTTCATAACTTCCAAAAGCGGATTTACGGAGGTTTCGCACTCATCGTGGTTACGTGGCTCACGGTGTTCTTCTCAATCATCTTCAGCTGCTTTCCGACGCACAAGAACTGGCAAATCTACCCCGACCCAGGGAGTGAGTACGCAACTAACTTTGAGAGATACGCTTGCTTACTTGCAGCCAGATACATGTCAGCCTGCGATCTCCAAGGTCAACATTCTCGTAACCGTCGTCCTGAACGTCTTAACCGACCTCTACCTTATGAGCATTCCGATACCGATGTTGTGGTTCTCGAAATTACCCCTGAGAAAGAAGCTGGGACTGATTGTGCTATTTTCGGGCGGCATATTTGTGACTATGGCAGGAATCTTGCGCTGCGTCCTCATCATCTCGGTATGCCATCATCGCATTATCCATTGCTAGGTCATGCTAATACTTCTCCAGGACCCCGTCAATGGCGCACAACAAGCAGGATCCTGGGCCGTTCGCGAGACCTTCGTCGCAGTCGTCACAACGAACGTTCCTATGATCTTTCCCCTCGTTCGCAGGTGGTTCAGCCCCATTTTCGGCACCGTCGTCAGCACCCTACCTCTCTCCAACACGAACAACAAGTACGGCTCGAAAGGACCCAATCTGCCTCAACCCGGAAGCATCAAGCTCGACGACGTACCGGATAGCAAGAACCGTAAAAAAGGACGACAGCCGTTCAGCCAGTACCCGATAACCGAGATCACCGGGACAGGGAGCGAGGAGCATCTGAACCAGCCACGCAGTATACCACCAATGCCAACGTCTGGAGGAATCAGCAAGAACGTGGAGATCACGATCGAGGAGTCGAAGAGGGATAGCAGAAGGGAGCTGGATAATAGATCGGAGGATAGTCTTGAGAGGGGAGACGCATATTTTACGGTTGACGTTAACGGGGGTGGAGATAGGGGGAATGGTATGATGCCAGGAACGACTCGACGAGAAAGCTTTAGGGCAGGCAGTAGGAAAAATGGAAGATACTAATATGTATACCTAGATACCAAAGAGCGACAGATGGCCTTTATGTAAGATTAATGTACCAAACCACGAATATTTCATGCAGATGCATCAATACGTCATTGACAATGATCACTGGGTGCAAGAATAGGCTTAAATTTGGAACTACACTGTTCGAGACTCTATGTTAGACACTGCAAGAAAACAAAATCTAGATGCTTGGATTTATTTGGGTGCAACCCCAAGTTGATCGTTCAGTCAGTAGAAAGGGTAAACCTGACCACGATGGTACGCCCGACAGTACCCGCAGAATCTCCTCTGCTCCTCCGTCAACATGTTGCCATTGAAGTCAGCATCGCGAGGACACGTGCAATCCTCACATCTGAATCTTATGGAGGCTTCAGTTGGAGGCAGTCTTGAAAGACGAGGCGGCTCGACACCCTGTCCCTCAGGTAGGTCCGTGTATCGTCTGCGGAGATCGGGACTGCCCGGCCGGCGGTGGATGCGCGGAGCGGAGGCAGGTGGGGACGGCGCGGTCGCGCGAAGTCTTGGCTCACCTGCGATGAGATGTGCGATGTGCTGCTGTATGTCAGCGATGGTCAGCTCGGAGGCGTGTTGGTCCGGAATGTCGATGTCGAAAACTCCTATGAGCTGCGGTACGTAGCGGTGTTGGCCGTCAGGGCATGGGGTCCTTCGAGTCTCGAGGGGTCGGACATCGCGACGATGAGGTCTTGGGGTCGTTGAGGGAGGGGTAGGAAGGTGGACCCAGGTGTCTTCCATCTCAAAGATTTCTTGCGGTGTAGATGAAAGTGTACGACGGTCTTCAGCGCTGGGTTGTGCGTCGGGGCTGTGAGTTCCTTCCCTCTGTCTATCAGAGACTGGCGTCGTTGATCCGCTGCTAGGTGAGGAGAGATCGCGAAAGCCGTTGGGGTCCCGCGGAGATGGAAAGCAAGACTCAGAAGGGGGGTGTCCGACGAGGAACAGAGATTCGCGTGTGGGCGAGTAAGAGAAGGCAAGTTCTGGCATGTCGTCTGAAAACAGAGGGCTAAACTGACGCGGAGGTCTCAAGGGGGATCTTAGAGGGGGGGACAATGTAGACGGGGAGGGTGATCGGTGAGATGAGGTCAAGAATTGATTTGACGTCGGAGAAGATAGTTGAGGGTGACGATTGCGGCGGTGAGAATGCATTTTCCGTTCTTGCTGTAGTGCTTCGGTGCTGGTGTTGGAATCCCGACCTGTTGTGCGATTGGAGCTGGTCAGGATGTGAGTTTTGACACTCGTCAGGGCGATTGATAAATGGAAAATTTGAGAGCTTTAAAGGCGGAAGCCGCATGGCTGCACTCAATCATGTTGAAATCTCTGTCATGCCGTGATTCACTGCCCACAATTCAGTCTCATCTCAACCAAGGACTGAAAACGAAGGAGCAAACAAGTGAGGCATCAGATGAGTCTTCTCTGGCTCTGTTTGCTTTTCTACGGGATATGCGGAACAGTCTCTCGGTTCGTCAGGTGAATCAGTAGAGTTTGTGCAACTAAGGTACCTTAGAGAGTCTGAAACCAGATGAAGCAGGTGAAGCAGGAGTGGCTTTTTCTCAAGACTTCCATTCGTGTGGAACATCTACATCAGCACGTACAGACGACTCATTGGCACTTGGAAACAAAGCTTTGCGCGTAGACGATTGCACTCGCCGTTTTGGTAATATGCTGACTGAAATCTTGACACATAGGGCGGATGTTTGATTAGACATTAACCCATCCAAGAAATAATTTACCCCACAGTCCTTGACACTCCAGCTTTGGTGATATGATGTTGTACGGCAAGGAAGATGTATTTGGATGACCACCTTCTACAGAGGCATGTTCATTTCTATGCATTGAACGACTCCTCTGTTATCGTTTTCGTTCTGTACCGCACACCCCCTGAATGAACTCGAGTCTTCTCGATACCAATCAAGAAAGATTCCAACCTCAAAAAAGTCCACGCCAGTTCTCCAAGAGTCATCATCCGGCGGCTCAGACCAGCCGTAAATGCTACGGCACACTAATTCCGCATCTTTCCGTTCGAGCTCTGTCGTAGTACTTCTCTCAACCGCCATTATGGTCTCTCTGTGAAGGCTGATGAACTTGTGTACCTGCATCACAAAGTCGCCGATAGTCACGGCCTGGCCGTCCTCCCGCTTGACAATAATTTCAGGGCGTGGTGGGCACCCGCAACTTTCGGTGTCGCAATCGCAAGTGTAGTCTGAAAAGTTGGCATCGTACCAGGCAATATCTTCGGCTGTGCCAAAGCCTTGAATTACGCCGATGTCTTCGAGGTTTTCAATGAAGACTAGGACAGACGTCAGACCAGAGTTGGTCACTAGCTCTTTTGCCATCGGATGCCCATCAAAAAGCACTCGTTTTGACGTGAAGTCTCCAGCAACTTCGCAGACCTCAATCTTGGAGACACCGCCGCATGCTGGCCAGAAAAGCTGGTGCAGTCGTTCTTGGCGCAGAGTTGGGAGTCGTTCGGTAGCATTTTCTGTTGATTCCGATTTCCGCGATAGATATGATCCCATGACATTGAACGATCTAATGATTGGGCTTTATTTAATAAAGATAGGATCTGTATTCTTGAGGTATCTGAGTCTGTAGTTTTGATCAGTACACTATGCAAAGATGTCAGAATAACATTGAAACCACAAGGTATGTAGGTTTAACTTCACTTTATATACCTTAGGTACTGAGGCTTCATTAGCCCAATGGATGGGCGCTTGTCCACTCCGGAAGAAGATCATGCCAAGGCGTTAGGTTGAGTCCAGCAAGCATGCCAAGGCCCTTTAGTTCCGTCATAGACAAAGAAACTCAATAGCAATTTTCCATTTGATCAAAGGGGTCGTCAGAACTGCTGCGAATCTTGAAATTGATTCGAAGTGAGAGTTTCGGACTCCGAGGCCCTCATGTTGCTGGCTTTAAAGGTCGGCGTCCTTCGGACACGACGGAGACTATCATATGTACCTCAAATAACAGGAAAGTCCTCAGGTTACCGTAGAAGAGATAATAGCTCTGCTCTTTCCCGAAACACAAGGTGCGATGATCAAGGTCAAGATGTTCCATGCATCCCAACAGACTTTGACATCAAAAATTGTAGTGGGTCAATAATTCATCGTGGGGTTGCGGCGGAAATATGACCATTTGCGGGCTTCACAGTTAAGCCAAGAAAGGGTCTTCTTGTGTTACGTAATATGATGCATTCAAAGAGGTTTATGTTCAATTGCAAGGCCTAATCGCTGTCCATAAGCTCGGTTTTGGCCTCAATTTTGGCCTCAATCATGACGGTATGCTTATTAACCTCACTGACAGGGGTCGTCCTTTTGGGCTGGTTCTGCCGCCATCGTTTTGCATTTTCTCTCCGCGCTTCACCAACATCGGACCTTGCCCAAAGACGAGCACTCGCCATGGATACCGCACTGAACTCTCGACAGATCCGATATTTTCATTTCGTGAAGCCCTATCTCAGCCATGGAAATAAGCCAGGGGACAGAGAGTACCTGGCAAACATCTTGCCGAACTGGAGTCCTGAGGTCGACCCAGATCACGACATAGGCTGGGCTTTACACCATGCCATCTCATTGAGAGATGATGTGGCAGTTCGGATGATGATTGATTCAGGCGTCAGCGTGACGGTGCGGCAGACTCATGATCCTGGATTTACACCACTCTTTGCCGCGGCACAGTACGGCACACTTGCGATGATCCGCTTCTTTTGGGAGCAGGCTGGTCCCAAGGAGCGATTCTATCCGAGTAGGAGGTTTAGGCCTGGTCAGCTCACATGTTTGCGCGTAGCAGCTCGGAATGGCCAGGCAGATGTGACGGCTTACTTTCTTGAAGTCTGGGATGGCTGGCAGGATGAAACGGACAGGGCGCTGATCGATGCATCATCCGCGTGGTGTGACAACACCGTGGCGGTGTTGCTGGCAAAGGTTTCATTCGAGCCCAGGGTGATTCAAGATGCGCTTTGCAAGTCCGTTTCAAGCAGAATGATACTGGGCGAGAATCCAACGAAACGACCTCCAAACTCCGAAGACCACCTTTGTCAACAAAGACTGGTTCGTCGACTCATCGATGCTGGTGGAGATCCTGATGGTACAGATGGCCTTTCTCATCAGCCTTATATCAACATCGCCGCCTCGTATAAGGACGGTGTCGGTGCTGTGATAGGACTCTTGGAGAAAGGCGCAAACCCGAACTGTTCAGGTTATCGAGGTAGGGCGGCTCTTCACCATCTTTTCAACCAACGAGAGGGAATGTTGCGCAGCAAGGTTTACGCGTCAACCGAGGTTCTCCGAGTCCTTCTCCAGCATGGAGCGCTACCCGATTTGGCCGACGACGACGGTGAAACACCACTTCATGCCGTTGCTAGGAACGGGACTTTGGAGCAGGTAAAGTTATGTCTGTCTCATTTCAAAACATCACGCTCAATGAGAGAGTGCCTTGAATTACAAAACTCTAGTGGGGAATCGGTACTAGACTGTGCGAAAGCCACCGGGAATGAGGAGGTCTCAAAGTTTCTATCCAGCCAACCCAGTCTTGACTGCTGAATTCATATGGCACTATATCGAGCCTGCCACGGTTGAGCGTAAGTAAAACAGGTCTATGTTACCTAAATTGGCAAATACTCGTCCACATTAACCTCTTGCGCGACTAGTGAGTATCTCCATCGCCTCCAGTAAGAAGCCGTATTCCCAGTCCCATTGTTATTCGTGGCGAAAACTCCGATCAAAGTGCCTGTGACATTTTGTTGCTATTAGCAAAGAAACAGTCTAGATTAGACAGTAAATTACAAAATAGTTATGGATGCTCACCGAGAAATCCTCCACTAGTAACGTCCGAACTGACTGTGCCCATGTCCATGGTTGCGCTTCCTCGGGTGCAAGTTGAAGACGCCAAGAACTGGTAATAGTTTGCGTCAAGTGCTTCAACTGATAGTCGGATAGGACAAGTTGCCCAAGTCTCGGGCACTGGTTGCAGTACTGGCTCGGGAACTGGAGCGCTTGGCCGACCAAATGTGGTTGCCGTCATCCGTAGTTGTGGGTTCTTGGAGTTTTCAAGCAGCACGACACTCAAATCAATGTGCTGCTGCTGATTAAGGAAAACCGAGATTCCAGCCTCATCCCCAACATTTTCGGGATCAAATGATAGGTCGACCGAAAAGTTGAATTTTGTGGCTGTCTGCTTTCGACCGACGAACGTAACGCCATCTAGAGGATCGAAGTAATCTAGGCTGCCCGTTAGATTGCTTTGAGATGGCGTCAGTCGAAGCGAGTTATCGACAATGCTGTACTTGTCCTCGATCTTAGACCTGAAATGAACGAAATGATGCGGTAAAGAAGACCCTGAATTAAAGCTGATGTCGTCTCCGTCATCGATCAGAGCTGCTTTGCTAGATGCTGTCGTAGTTGTTGGTAGAGGGCCTTGCATAGTGCCGCGCACAGGATCGAAAACTGGCCAAGACTCATTCTCCCAAGCCACGGCCGTAAGAACAGTTTCTCGACCCATAGGATAGCTTTCAAGCTCAGGACCTGACCGTGTTGCCAATGCAACAGCCCACCAGTTGTTGTTGACATCTTGGAACACATCTGCATGCCCGACTGACTGAAAGAGCTCGCCCGATCCCCTATTGGTAAGAAGAGGATTTCCGGAATAGCTCTCATATGGCCCGTAGAGGTTTTGAGAACGGGCCATGGTAGCGCTGTGGCCGAGAGCAGCACCGCCTTCTGCAATAAGGAGGTAAAAGAAGCCGTCTTTCTTGTAGACATGCGGTGCCTCGGGATTACTGCCACCTGTGCCCTTCCATATTTCCACCTTGTCGCTCGCGTTGCCGGTACTAACATCAATGACTGAGAGGAAGATTCTGCCCCATCCAGTGGCCATATACGCAGTTCCGTTCTCCCAGAAAAGGTCCGGGTCAATGTGGTTGCTTCCCCCCGGATTGGTGATGGTCAGGGGAATACTCCAAGACGCATCTGTGTAGGGGTCTTCAGTATTGAAAAGGAGGTTGTGGACCTTCTCTCTGGGCGCATAAGTCGCGTAAGTGACAATGATGTAGAATCTGTTTTCCCGGTATCGAATGGTCGGAGCCCAGATGCCGCTGCGCGGATTGCCGTTCATGGAAGCATGACCTGGGATCTGTTCTGCGCGGTTGAAAGCGTTGTTGACGTGCTCCCAATGAACCAAGTCTTTGCTGGCGTAAATCGGAAGTCCTGGGAAGTTCAAGAAGGATGAGGTGACGCAGAAGGTGGTGTCGTCTCGCTCAGGGACAAAGACACAGCTAGGATCAGGGTGCCATCCTGGGAAGACAGGATTATTGAAAGTGGTGTTGAGACTCTGACGCCGTGGGATGAAAGCATTGCAACTCGATACCAGAAGAGCTAGCAATGAAGAAAGCAATACGTTGTGAATTTGCATCTTGGAGGAAGCTGTGTCTCCTGAAAAGCAGTCCGGACACACTCAAAAGTTGATAACCGATGATGCTCCCATCTTAGTGTATACTCGGATGGGTCTTTAAGTACTGGTCTATGTCTCCCAAATGATCAAGATGGAGCCTTACGTATTTGACCTGCTCAGAAAAGTTATGTGTTCGTGCACAACGGCATCAGATGCATCATACGACTACGATTGGTGCGGTAAGTTGCCTCCATAACGCTACCCAAGGACTTTTCCACGACCTTGAGTTTTGACTCAACAAATGTACGAGAGAGACTGGCATTTCATGGTCATTCTTCCAATTTTTTCCCACCAATCTGCAGAAAAGAGCAAGCTAGATAAGTAAGTAGTCTTTATTCGCGATCATTTGGCCCGATTTGGAGAATACCTTTCGGGGTTTCGGATGATCGCCCGCTAATGTACCGAACTTTTGGACAAGTCCGTCTCGACATCATGTAGACACGATTTGATTTGTTACCGATTGGGTAAGATGATCAAATGAAGCCGGACTACCCCGCGCGTGCAGCGCGTTCGAGCCAAGGCAACGAGGGGTAAAGGATAGAGATCGGCTTATCTAGTGTCGTTCCACTGACGTTCAGATGACGACCCTATGGAGGTTTTGAATTGCTTTATCACAATATGTGGTGAGTCGAAAAGAAATAGAGTAGTTACTAGCGGCGACTTTGAATAAATAAAGGAAAGGTCCAAAAGCAATCCCCCAGTCGTTTCTTCGTTTCAAGCTATCAAGACGTTCGCTGAACGTGACATTCGCCTAAGATATCTCCAAATTCGGTGCAACTTGACCCTACCACCTTTAACGAATTAATAGCTTGTCCTTCACATCCGCTCAGGTCATGAAGAGAGCCAGTCTCTTGCCAATGAAATACAAGACCCATAGGGCCTTCTTCCACGTTGGTGATCGATGCGGATAACCAGACAAACCAGCGTTTGCCACAATAACCAGGACCCAGTCGGAGTACAACGCCCCGTAGGCCATCAAACATCCTAAGACTGCCGGTGCGGTATATTTCCCTTTGTCGTTGTTGCGACCCCAAGTGATGCCGGCGAGGATAATGGTGGCGGAAGTCATGCCGGCCAAGCCCCAAAATAGAGCAGTGACAAGCTTCATACCTACCTCGGACATTGTTGAAGCTGCGATGGAGAACGAAGCTGCAAGACCTGCGATTGCACCTGGCAGATAAAGCAGCGAGATCTTTCGTCTCTCGGGAAAGATGCTGATGAGGCCGTACGTCAGGGATAGAGAAAGTTTCATGGCCGCCAGCGCAGCAAACTCCCTATGGCGATGGAGCATTAGCTTTACCAAGAACTTCAAGTCAAGAGCTATATAGAGATAGAGTACGAATAGAAATTAGACAAACCAAGTATGAACGCAACTAGCAATGCTGGCGATTGATGCCACCGTTGTCAGAATTAATTTGACGGTGGCAAGATATTTATTTTGCGGCGCTCCACCTTTTTGTAATGAACGGAATGGCAGAAGCGGAGTTCTCCTGTAGGTCAGAGTGATAGCTGTGTAATACGTCAAAAGGTGCGAGATGAAGCCTGTAACACCGTACGGGAGTCCATAGCACTTAATTTCTTTCTCAAAGGGAGTCGCTTCCCTTTCAATAGTCGCTCCCGTTTGTGCTGCGACAATATGAAAGGAGCAATAGAAGAAAAGGAGCAATAGAGCGGCTGATTTCATCATGCTTGAATTCTGGTGATAGGATGATGTTTTTCGTCTTGATTTCGATATTCGATGCAACTCCTGAGGCGATATATATAGGTATACATTTGATCTTGTAAGCCTAGCGTCTGATACTGATACCGCCAATTGCCAACGCAACAACGAGAAAAGCACTTCTGATGAAGCAAGCATGATTACTTCAAGAGTGACGCGTGATGTTAGGCTTACGATTCTGTGTTCGCGGGCGTTATGAATCAGGCGGCTAATCAAGTCTCTTAGATTGCAGCCTTTGTGGCACCGATGCTTACACGCATTCAACCGAAGGAGGGCATGCGACTTCCTCAAGCTGAGAAGGAGCCGCGCGGTACATAATGATTGGAACCATAGTTTCAGCCCTGAAGGCTTTAGATACTTGCAAGCAGATCAGGCTGGCAGGCAGACACCCCCCCTCTTCGGGTAGCCTACCCGACCTGACAATACTGGCAAATAGACAAGTTTTTCACCGCGTTGCACTTGAAACTGCATCTAAACGTTCTTTCATTAGCTCACGGCATGGCAAGTGCGTAGTTGTGTGGTTGCTCACACGCGTAATTGCTGAGCCTGCTGCATTGACGTGAGCAGAGCCGCACACCACTCACCTCTCGTGATCGAAGCATAGACTTTCAAAAGAGCATTCTTCCATTTATGAGTGCTTAGATCGCATCCGTCGGCCTTCTTAATCGTGTGACGTGCGCAGTGGTTTTCGGCGATGATCAGCCGCTTAAAGACTTTGACGAGACCGTTGTGATAGTCTTGTGAGCATAGGTAGATAGATACAGAGGCCGTAGCAGTATAAATGCGAAACACTCCAGTGTTCATAAAAATGAAAACTTACTCAGATGATCGGGAAAATAAGACGTTAATTCAGGACATGAAGCAAGCTTGAATCTCCAACTCTCGGCCAAAAAGGCAAACACGACACCTTTCTTGTGGTGATCTACTCAAATATGGGAGGGTCTTTGCTCCACGTCATAATTAACAAGCTGCCAATCTGCCTCCGTCATAATGGCCTCGCATCACGTATCTCAACACGGAGAAAACTGTTCGTTCAGTAGATTAGTATATAAGATAAAATAACAGGTCATAATCATGAGGTTTCCCCCGCAGAATGTCGGGCAAGCGAGGAAGGCTTAGAGTCTAGTCGTCGGAAGACAAGACTAAGTCTTCGCCGACCCCGCAAAAAAGTATTCAGGGCTATTTCACACAATTCAGCAGCTTCAGAATGCCGTCAAGACATTATTAAACGTGTTTAACCAGAGAATAGCCTCCCGGAAACAGTGAAGAGAGGTGACGAAGAATTCGGTCAACACGCTGCCGGTCTTGATTAGACCCAGAACCCCTAAGAGCTTGTTAATCTAAAGGGAAATTTACACAGTTGTCGGACTTATCAGCTTCAATGCTTGTCTTTCAATATATATCCAGATCGATTTATATGTTAACCACTTCCTGCTTTTGAAACCTAAGAGAGCTGCCTCAGCGGGCTGAGCCGAGGTTTATCTGGTATCTGTCGTTATGGCCAGCATAGAACAGACCAATGGAAACCACTGGCAAAGTCTGACTGCATGGATGACAGGCACTGAAGTCTTGCATTGCTCGTGGAGGGAAGTATTTAAACCCTTGCAAGCTGACATTCTCCATAGTCACACGGCAAAATCCGGGCGAAGTGGTGGCCTGAAGAGGAAAAAGAATCGGTGATTACCAATGATATATTCTTGTTGGAACACGATTTGTGGAATTGAGCTTAGGTGTAAGTCCACCGTCAATCGGGGGGAGTGGCTCCTTTAGCGTAATACTCAGACAACCAACGACCAGCGATGGGGACGAGAAATGAGACAGCGTTGCGATGCCTTTGTCCGAATTGCTTCAAACTCAGAGTTATTCTGGTGAAGCAAACGAAAGTTCGGATTTCGATGCACGATGCTCACCGAAGAGCTCCGTAAGCAAGACGAGTCGTATCAGATTGCGCTGACTTCGGAAACCCAATGACAATAGCAGGATCGTCTTTTATGCCTGCATCATGAGCCACGAAACCAACAGTCACTCAATTCATCCCAGGTGTGACTCACCCGATGCTGGTCGAAATCGCCCCCCGAATCGCGCGCGGCCACCCCGAACTCCTCCACGCCCGGACCTCCAAAAACGAGCCCCACCACCGCTCCGCCACCGCCGCGCCGCGCACGCCGCCCCACATCGGCCCCGGCATTCGGACTTAACACCACCAACGTGAAAATGACGTCACAATCTCGGGGGAGAGGGAATAGCCTAGGTTATCCCTCGCACCTCAGGGTACCGCCTCAAGCACGGTGTGGTCTAGATTACTTACGGCCAAGGCTGGCCTGCTCATATGCGTCTCAACATGGATCAGAGCTTGAAGATGGTGCGGCTTGATAGTTAACGGTCCTAAGATCACATGCCCCGACGTTGTATCTAATTCATTGACACGCGGGGAAACCCGCAGACTTCAACATCTCAACTCCATACAGACGTTTTCACTTGTCGTAAATGCAAAAATATTCATGAAAAGGCCTTATCAACTTATTCCAAGTATGCACAGAATAGACAATATAATTACCAAAAATGAGGCCGTTCCATCGCGTCAGAGTAACTCGGTTCCGTTCCCGAGATGCCAAAAAGCAAATGCCAACCGAGTGGGTGGTCGCTGTCATGATGCATGCAACATGTCCCCCCTCCAATGCAACGCTATGCTTCACCGTCTATATCTTGCTTCCTCACTTCCTTCCTCTTTCTACCGTGCTCTCCGCAAAGCGGATTCCCCTTCTGGCTGGTGGTACTCTCTCACCACCCTCGTCGTCAGAGTCATCGCCTCCCGTGGGCGAACCCATGCCGAGAGCAGCCTCTCTACGGCGCCGCTCTGCAGGGGTCTCGCCGGCGTCCTCGTCTCCCTGGCCTGCCAAGACAGCCAACCTACGCTGTCTCTCGATGGCCGTCTCCTCCCCATCAGCGTCTTCAGAATCCCGGGCTGGTGCTTGGGTTAAGCCGGTGTTGATGCGCGGAGGAGATCGGGTTGAAGACTGCTTATCGGCGGAATCGCTTCCAATCCTGATGGTCGGGATATCCGCTGGGGAAGGAACGTCGCCCTTCGCAATTGACTTGACTCGCTGAGATGCGGTAGATTGATCGACAACCTCACGACGAGTCTTGGCGTCAAGTTTCGACACCTCCCGAATGAAGTCCTCCTTGGTCATGCGCTGACCAACGCCGCCAATGGTAAATCTGATGTGTCGGTCGTCTTCTTGCTGCTCCTCGACAGCGTTCTTCTTGGTCTTGTCGCCGTCGCCGCCCCCTCTCCACATGTTTTGCCATCCGGCCTTCGCGGGTGCCTTCGCAGCTCCTTCAGCGCTAGACTCGCCTTGCTTGGCGGCGGCGGCCTCAGCTGCTGCCTTTTCGGATGCCTTCAGCAATCCACCCATACCAAGATACTTGAGACTCTGCTGCGTGATGCCGCCAATTTCCTTTCCAGTCTTGGTTGATGGCAGCTCATAAGTCTTGATGACTTCACCATCTTCGTCCTCGACAATAACCTATGATCGTGTTAGCGACATCAAGTCATTCACCAATCTGGGAACTTACAGTGTTGCCAAATTGGAAAGCCCGAGCGGGCTCGTGTCGTCTTTCAGCCTTGCTCTTCTCCTTGCGCTTCTCGACTTCTGAAGTGTAGACATCTTCCACCTTGCGCTTGAAGGAATCAAGGGTCCAGTTGAACTTCTCGCCCTGCTTCGCCTTTGCGGCAGCCACGGAGGCAAGATCAGTGTGAACAGGGTCACCGCCCGCAGCTGCAGGGCGATCAGAAGATCTTTCGACGGTCAAGACATCTCCATCTTCATTCTCGACCACCAGGTTGTCTCCTTCCTCGTAGATTTGGATCTTGGGCGGCGTCTGAGTGCGGCTGGATCCCTCTTCAGGAGATGGAGTGATCTCGTCGTCCTTCTCGGGATCTCGTCCACGGCCTCTCTCAGAGTCGCGTCTGGTCGGCGTCGTTTCATCGGCATTGTCGGGTGACGACGGCTCCTTCTCGTTGAGCAAGGGCTCACGTCTCGTAGGGAAAATAGCGGACTGGGAAACAGGCCCACCGGGACCGAGGCCATCCTCCCACTTCTTGCTCTTGCGACGGCTGCGGGAGGTCGATCGTCCTCGGTTTTTGGAGCCATCCTCGCCCTCCTTCTGCCGTCTGAGAAACGCGCCGGGGAAGCCAACGGGAGGCAAAGTACCAGGAGGGAAATCCGGCATCTTCAGGTCGTCCCCATCGGTATCAGACATGGTGCGAGCTTGAGATCGAGATTGCGAAGATATTCTTGGTAGGCGGTTCATCCAGGTAGGGCCATCTTCTGGGGCAGTGGTGTAAGACATGGTGATTGTCAATGTGTTGATGCGCTTTCCGAGGGTGAACACAGCGACCGAAGAGCCGTGAACGATGATGGATGAGATAACCAGGAAAGTGACAATGGGCCAGATAACTGCGACTAGTGTTCTGTGCTCGATGTCATCTGGCGGATTATCTGACAGCGGCACAACAGTTTCCCACTGCAACTCAGCGCGAGCCAGGATGGCAACGAAAATGGCGCCGACACCAATCGGCCCAAAGTGACCGGCGAACAGGGCTTCGCGCCAAGTCTTGATGTCGGGAATCAGAGGTTTCAACAGTAGCATGGCGGGGATGCGGCGGAAAAGAATGACAAAGATTGCAATGACGACCAATCGCCAGGGAGTAAGACCCTCAGCCATGTTGTTGTACTGCTCCCAGGGGATGATGGTGCCGAGGAAGACAAAGTAGGCCAAATTGATCAGCAAGTCAATGACGTTGGAAACGTGAGATTCCTCTGTTTTGGCAGCGAACCAACCGTCGTTTGAAAAGCCCACGCCGGCTGCGAAACCGACGAGCAGATCGTCCATACCGAGCAAGCTCCCAGCGCCGGCGCAGAACAGCGCAAGCACAAAGTAGAAGACCAAAAAACTCTCACGGTCAATGAGATCACGGCTCTCGGCGAACCTGATACCATGCCGTGCGATGTAGCCAACAAGGAAGCCGAAGATGGCGCCAAAGATACATTCGTAGAGAATGGTGTAGACGATCCAGTGATAGGTGGTTTTCTTCGCGTCCATGTGCTCCTGGATAAGGTAGATTCCGAGGTAGACGAAGGGGAAGGCCATGCCATCGTTGCAGCCGGACTCGGCGGATAGGATGTCTCGCAAGTGCTTGGGGACTCGCTTGGCGAACTTGCCCTTACCGACGACGGATGATGCCAGAACAGGATCAGTGGCGGTGACACAGGCCGCGACAACCAAGCTCTCGAGCCAGTTCAACGGTTCAATCATCCACCAAATGAACAAGCTCACAATCAGCCAGCCAAAGGTCATGACGGGAATCAGAAGAAACGTGACGGATCTCCAGTGTTTCTCCATGTAAAACTTGGGCAATTCGACACCGACGGCGAAACATTGCACGACAAGAACAATGCGGGAGAATTCAATGGTGACGAGGTCGACGTTGCCCCAGCTTTTCGGGTCGATCAGGTTGGCTGCGTGAGGGCCAAAGATGATGCCGCAGATGGTCGCGACAGTGGCCTCGCCAATGTACATGCGCTCCTTGATGATGGAGGAGCAAAGCATGAAAAGAGTGGTAAAGCCGCCCAAGATGATGTACACCAAGTGCGGCTTGGTGATTGAAAGGTGATCCCACGCCATGGCGGCGCAATTGGGAGGGTATCTTTATTCGGGGGAAAAATGTAGCGAAACGAGGGTTCGGAGGTGGTTGCGGTTTCGCGGTTCGGAGTCGCGCAGGTTCGTCACTCAGTCGCCAGCGCAAAAAGATGGTGCTGGACCTGGCGAAGGGCGCGAGAGTCCCCAGTCGATGGATCGCGTCCTAAGCGTGAGGGTGTCTGGATGCATTCACGAAAAAGTTGGCGCGCCAAGAGGCAGTCGGCCTGGGGGGTTTCGTCGGAATCGAGTCAAAATGGGGCGCCGGAATCGAAGCTATGAGGTCACCGACGGAGCGTTGCCTCTCTCGTATGCGCGCGTCTCCTCGGGATTGAGGTCCGAATGGGAATTGGTCGAGTGTCGAAACGGTGAACGACAGTCGGGGACAGTTGGAAGCAATCTCTGATCTATCGTGGACCCGAGATTTCGCAGCTGGACAGGCAAAAGAAGGGACAAACGATAAAGACAGGATCGGGGTTCAAGGAACCTAAGTACTGCGAGCGGCCAGAGACGAGAGACAGGAAAAAGAAGTTGGCGTGCTGATAGCAAAGGTTGATCCATGCAAGAAAAAAAGCCTGGCCCCGCTTAGCGCATCAAGGTGGGGCCCTTGGGGG
>JABGLZ010000864.1:0-20248 GCA_014705045.1 Colletotrichum theobromicola | reverse complement strand
AAAATTAAAAAAAAAAAAAAAAAATGAAGCTCAAGCTGATCACTTGGCCTTCGCACCAATTGCAACCGATCACCTTCCTGTTTGACTGACCGACCACCTGCAGTCACCTCTCATTGACAAGAAGCAGCAATCATACCAGAGGTGTCGAGATTGACGCAACGCCAGTCGAGGAAGCTGTTACACAGTCATCGTTTATGCGCGGTCTACTGCTGACGACTCTACCGGTTTGCGCTTTGATTTCATCCAACTCTTTCAAACGTGGATTTGCTCGGCTGTGTCACCATGTCTGGTACCGCAGACATCCACCCCAAAGGTCTCGGCACACTGCGTCGGCTGGGCGCCACTGATCTACGGCCCCGACCAGCTCGCGCACGCCGAGCCGGCCTCACGGTTCACACTTCGGCCATGTTCCGCATAGCGCTGGAAATGGGCATGTTTAGCACTCAGCTTGGATGGCACCGCACTCCCACAGCACCATCAACCAGCAAAACTTGACATCCTGAGAGTTGTACCCAGGCTGGATGTCAAACTTCTTTTTGGCTTGTTGTCTTTTTCGAACTCATTTCGGCCCGCTGCGGAGAGTGGATCACAGAAACGGTAAGCCGTCGGGCCCGCGAAGATCGCCTAGCCCTCATCCTCCACACCGGCCCACAACCACAAAATCACACCGATATAATCCCCGCTCCGACAGGTAAGAAGCATCTCGGGTTACTGAGACAATAGCTCATCAAATGCGCCGATGGTTTAGTGGTAAAATTCTCCGTTGCCATCCAGCAGCGTCGGGGAGCCGGGGGTTCGATTCCCCCTCGGCGCATCTTTTTGCTCATGACAGGACTCGATGTTGTAAAATCTCTTTTTAGTCCATGCCCAACGCGCTCTCTGACCCCAGTTGCAGCTGTAGCAGCATCATGTCTAAGTTTTGATTGGTGAAAGTTGAATAGTGATGTGTATGTAGTCTGCACTATTCATAGTACATGATTGATTGCTCTAGTCAACCAGGTGCATATGGCATGGTATGCTCAGTCACAACTGACTGCGCAGTCGCAAAGCTCTGGCTTTTGACTATCCCAAGGCGACAACTAATTGTCAACGGCATCCAGCTCACCATTTCCAGAACCATGTTCTTCCACAGATATAAAAGGAATGCCGCGAGCAGCATTCGTCTTCCTCCAAATAGCCTCAGACAAGAACAACCGCTCCAACCAGATCTCTCACACCACCGCCTCGATACTTCAACAATTATTCCGATCCAACTAACAGCCGGCCGCCACAGATATGGACTCCCACAACACCGATTACAGGAGCATGTCTCCCGACTCCTTCAGCCGCCTCAGCATACCCGTGCACATCCTCCGCATCGAGTGCCGCTGGCAGTGCTGCCAGTGCGGCTTCGGCAGGAACCCCATGCCGTCGCACATGTACCTCGTCGTGCCGTGTCTGGCGGGCAGCGCGCGGCCGTGTCCGCGACGGCTGAGGGACGGGCAGTATGTGACGCACGAGGGGCCGATGAGGTGTGATAGGATTCTCGTGCCGGAGCGGCTGTTGAGTGGGGATGGCGATGATGAGGAGGCGTAGGTAGATTGGTGGTTAGTCTTAAGCTGGGGAAGTGGAGGGTGAGATGCAGATAGATGGAGTAGTAAGGTAGAGCTCAGAGTTTCTCAATCTAGTTTCGGAGTGAGAAAAAGTCTCTCAAAATGCGTCGTTTGTGGTGGTAAATGCATGCTGCGATATTGTTCGGACGGGTTGTTGCTTCAACAGATAGCGAAGTTGGAAAACAACATCTCCCGCAGCTTGATGGGAAATGTTGCTTTGAGGTAGACACGGGGCAAGAGATGGTGGACAGACTGCGAAGATTGCCCAGGTGGACTCACGTTCCAAGGCAAGACAAATGTCTACTTAAGCTTGGGAGCTTGTTTCGTCTTGAGGCGTCGTCATAATCTACGAAGTTTTCTCATCTAGAATCAAGCTTGGGGAATGCGACAATGGCTAAAGCTGACAGGAGTCTGTAATTTTCACAGTTCTTACATATATGCTGCTTCGCCTTCTTCATGATGGCGCGCACTTTCTCTTCCCTGCACTGTGATGAGTCTCTTGCGTCGCATGTTTATTAGCTATCTGATTCGGGGTGAAGACTTCAGAACTTTTATACAGCTGGTGCCTGCCATACGTGGAACTGCACTCCCATCCGTGAATCTTTGTAGCCATGTGGTACCAAAGAACAGTCATACAAACAGCCCGATCTCTTCCTTTGGCCTGTAGGAGCTGTCTTGCGCTCCGACTTTGTTTGTCGAACGTGCAGTGAGCTGCTCCGCAGCACGACAAGCGCCCCCGAGTCGAGTCAAACTCCAAGCTGTCCAGGAGCGGCGAATCACCACACCTCACGTTACACATCGTGCTCGCAGGCCATAATTCACTAATTGGGCACGATTAGGGCGAATGATGCCTCGATAAGGACGATTCAGCGCATTTGATGGTGGTTTAGCATATATAAGCTCTCGTTTTCTGCTGGAGCCTGGAATGGCCTCTCTCCTTCCCAGAACCATCAGCAAAGAACCTCAGTAATCAATAAATACAGCCCAAATCAGCTACAGTAACCCATACAGACCATATTGGCCCGTCAAAAACTTTCAAATCCCACCTACCTTCGTAACACCTCAACAACATGAAGAGAACCGCGAGAGACGGCGTGGACATGTTCCAGAGGGACGTCGCAATCATGGGACCGCTTAGCAAACGCCAGAGCCGTCATTGCTCTTGGGCCTGTTGTTACTGCTGCCACTCGAACCAATACGATACGGGCAAGCAGACCTGTCAAGGTGCCAACTGCGCGAGGAGGACCCGTACGCATCTGGCGCATGAGAAGTGCGACAATTGCCGCGTTGCAATACCTTGGGATATTTGGAGGGAGTTGAATGCCCACAGCCAGTAGTCTCGGTGTACTCTCCGGATTGTTGGAGAAGTACGCCTCTCAAGTTCAACAGTAGTCTAGTTCAGGTAGTCGAATCAAGATGATCCTTATTCAAAGATGTGTGTATCTGCTATTGGTATTGGTGTAAGTCTGGACGTCGTTGAAGTCACGTAGCTCACTTTGCAAACAGCTGTCCCCGATGATTTGATGACCACATAAGCCTTAGTCCATGTGTTTATCAATTCGTTCAGGAGAAGGAATAAGTGAGAGCCCGTGGGACGACGGACATAAAGAATGAAAGCAGACCCCGAACACCCCCTTCTCTTCTAATCTGAGGATTACTACCATTTTCGTAAACGAAGGGCGCAAGACTATGAAGCCTAGAACCACTGGAATCAGATAAGTAACTACTTAGACTGGATCACCTGGCAATGCTGATTGCAAGTGCTGCCACTTGTGTATGAAATTTTGTGGATTCATCTGGCCAAAAGCAACGAGTTGAGAATCTTCAAAGTTTTGTTGCATGAGATGATCACATACAGTGATACCCTTTGAAACCTCATGTTTCCTTTGAATCTTACAAAAGAAATACCAGAAAGATCGCTGGCAAGCAATCGATCAGACTTGATGCTGCAACTAGCCATGAAAATGAATCCATGGAACTCAGTGTCGCTGAAGTCGAAGCCCTTTGGAAGTGGCTCGCACAGCGTTTCGACGAGGAGATCCAAGGCCTCGATGTCGCCGTTGTACACCCCCCTTCCCCCCTTCAAGGTCGGAAGCTGGCTTACGATCACCGCCGGTCAGCTCGGTAAGGCCTCGCGCCGCGTGGCTAGCTCAGTGTACAGGGCTGGCTGCAAGCCGGGATCCGAGGTTCTAGCTTGGCCCACAGCCTCAGAGTACATCCCAATCGCCCCGGATTTCCATACCAAAATACGCGTGAGGCTGTGAGCTGAAATCACAATTTCTACTTCGGCCCTTGACTGATCACAGGGACGAAACAAACGGCATGTTGAAAAGGTAAATGAACCTAAGGTACCGCATACAAAGAACTGCCATGTCCTGTATACAAACAGATACACAACCACAGCCCTGCTGGTCTCGTCTTTGCCAGGGATGTGGTATGTGAATTGAGCTTGAGTTATACTGGATGGGTAAAGGTAGTATCGTGATTATCTCAACATGACTTTAGAGGAAACCGAAAACTTCTTACACATGGAAAAACAACATCATTTTGAATTCATAGGAGCTTTCTCTTTTGTGACGCGTAAAGTCACGAGTATGACGAAGAGTCAGGCCTAAGGGAGCTCTTGGCACGTGAGGAACACGATGAATTATCATTAGACAGTTAGGCTGGAACATAATCCATCAGAGCTATTTATTTGACCATCCTCTCGCGTGCGTCGGATGTAAGATATTCCCCAAGATCCGAGCCGTGGAACCTTATTTGTGCGCGTCCACAGACTCTCCGCATTGGAAACCCCTGAGGGACAATCCCCCTCCAACCCGGTGGCTGCCATGTAGGCTTTCCGTTTAAACGAAGTTGCCGCCGCCCTGGCAGCGAGAAAGCGGGCGGTGGACACCCGGCTTCTCGCAAGGAGTGATCGCTCCTCTGATCCACTTGACGCCGCCGTAGCTTCCCTCCTCCTAATCCTCAAGTCAGTTTCTGGGCGCAAAAGTTCAGAAAAGTGGAAACATACGTAGGCATCCGACATGAAGGTGCCGATTTGGGTCTGTCTGCCGAGACAGCCACGCATGACACGGCCATATCTTCTGGTCTTGAAAGGGTTGTTGACCATGACACCGGTGTGATGAGCGGAGACGGTTCCCCTGACCATAATGGCCTGAGCAGTAGCCCAGGATCTGGAGCCAGAAACGCCGAAGTTGGATGTCAAGTATCCGGTAACAATGGTCGGGCTGAAACCGCCGGTGATGGTGAGAGTATCGGTGACCGTGTAAGTCGACGTGAGACTGATATCGACGGGGTTGGCACCGGCAATCGATACAGGGCTCATCTGGAGATCCCAGTCGTAGAACCTATCGGTTCGGGTGATGACAACGGCAGTGGTCATATCGCAGCTTGCTTGACGGGCATCAAGCTGCTTGAGCTCTTCCTCCGTGGGCTCCTCAAAGTCCAGAAGCGAGTGGTCAACGTCCGGGGGCGAGGACAGAATGCCGCTCGTTGCCAGCATTGCCGAGTAAGCATCCTGGTTCACAACCTCCACTGCAACGATTAGATTAGTCTACCGTATTCACGACACGCGAGATGGCTTTCTTCTGCCCAGGGTGGCTCTTTATAAGAGAACGCCAAGATACAGTTCGTGCCAAGGACTCGCTTCCTCTGAGAGCACGGGGAATGGATGGGGAAGAGGTAAGCGATGATGGGTTCCTCCACTTACTGTGCTCGTGGCCGACAAGGAGAACTTCTCCGGGGAAGAGACCACGCTCGGGGTCGAACTTGGTGCCGTTGGTGGTCCGAGGGACAAACGCCGGAGAAGCGGCGGCAACTGCGGCGAGGCAGACGGTAACGAAGCGGGAAGCCATTTTGACGGACCGAAGACGACGGGAGACTTGGGAAGCAGTGAGGATGGTGGTGAGGGTGGGTGAGTTGCGAATCTCTCGGGACATCTGAACAGCTTTATACTATGAAACCGTCATCCTTAGCGGTTTTCTTATCTCAGCCGCCGGTCACACGTCCTCACTCACTCACATGTTGACTTGCCGCTTTGGTTCGACCTCGCCTTACGCCTTTGGAAGCATGACCACTCACCGCTGCCCTTGGACAGAGCGAACCCGCGCGAATTATTCGGATTATCAGATCAAATGGCTGCCGAGTCATTGCCTTACCCCGTACTTCGTATGGCAGGAGCCGCAGTGGAGCTCGGCCAAGATGAAGCCATCCAGGTGATGTCTCCACGTCTGACGGTTAGCCAAAGTCAATTAAATAAACTAATTTGGTCACGATCAAAAGAGCCTAGTTACCAAGACCATGTCTTCCAGTTAAGCTTAATTCTACACCGTTCCATTCCTGTAGATCTGTCTGTGTTAGAGTCGCAAAAGTCGCATGCATCCTCGCGGCCCACGACTTACCCACCGCACCTATAATCTGAGTCAGTGGCCTTATTATCCCGGGCAGAAAACCACAATACCAAGCCTTTTCTTCAAATTCTTGATCCATATTACGAGATAAACAGCTCTTGTCGACTCAGTCATGGAGTCCTTTGTTTCCACAGATTTTCCCATGTGCGTCCTAAAGGACAGTGCGTGACCAATTCTCATTGCTCAGACGGCTCCCGCCAAGTGGATAGATATCGCCGACGTTCCGAGAACGCCTGGGCCGAGATGGCTTCTGAAGAATTTGCACGTTTGAAAGATAGTAAATTGAGTCATGTTTTGGATCTCTCCATGGGATATTCTGTGGTGAATCAAGAACGAGCACCGGCGCTTGACCGGTTTTGAGCAAGACCAGCCCTCGAGCAACATGGCTCAAGACTATTGCCCCCGCAGCAGGTATCACGCGGAGGGAAGGGATTATCACATCATTCGGTCTGGAGGTAGGGCGAAAGGTCGTGAAGGCCATCTCGGAGATGAAGTCCTATCACGGATAGAGGGGTCCGTGACTTCAGCCATCTATGTTCTCACTGCAGTCGAGCACATGAGAGCATATATAGCGTTACTTCGCAGATCTCAAAGCCGGCAAATCCCGTCGCAGATCAGCACTCAAAGTCAATCAGGCATATCCACGCATCAAAGTTCTTTCCTGTTCAACTTTCAACAAAAATGAAGATCAGCACTTCTGCGCTCGTCGTGGCTCTCGCCATTAGGTACGATAATCCTTTAGCTCACACACTCAAACATCTCAATGTTCTGGTGACTTGAGAGAAAACCTTCAGATACTAACGATACTTTCTTCTGCAGCGTCGAAGCCAAACTTCACAACTTTGGTGCCTGTGTGCGTAACCGTGTCGAGCAGCCCATTGGCGGTACTGGCTGGAGTGTCAGCTACAGCTGGTCCAAGAAGTACGAGATCATGCCGGAGGCAACCAAGTGCGCTTGCGACTATTACCGTCGCCGCAATACGGGCAACAAGCAGTGGGATCAGTGCCCCGACTGCCATATGGTAAGTTTATCACCCTGTTTCCAATACTTGATCTGATGCCCTCGGAACTTGACTAATTCTGAACCCCAGGACGGAGATGCTTGCAGATCCGATGGCTGGCACATTGGCGGTGATGAGGTAAGTCAAATATCTAGCCAATGAGCAACCCGAAAACTAATAAGTGCGTGACTCCAGCTCAACCACTACTGCACCAAGTACTGCGGCGCTCCTCAGTCTGAGGGAAGCAACAGCTAGAGTGCTGATGTTTGGGACAGACCGTGTTTGGAAGGAATGATGAATGAGAAGCCCGTCTAGATACCACATAACATCTAATGCAATAACTTAATTCGAGTTGAAGTTCGGAGCCATTGTGATGAACAGAGCTTGCTGTGAAATCAAAACAACACTGTTGATATGGCTTGGATTTGCCACCTTTGCGCATTGGTGACGTTGGTATGAATTGAGCCCAGAAGCACCATGAACTCTCGGTCGAACTGGGTTATCAGAGATAAGAGACATCAAGGTATTCAAGGTATGCTTCACCCAGACAGTACCCAAACGAATAGCAAGGCATGTATGAAATGACGAAGTAACTATATCTGAACTTTTGACCGGGCTGTTCGATTTCGGGCTGATTTGCCTTGTTCCTGCAGAGGAATGTAGAATAACCTGCTCTTACTCACGGCCCCGCGGGCCCGCATAGTAGTCATAGCCCGAACAAAACCCTCTGGCTAATGAAGCCGGTGGTACTTAAAGTACGATGAACAAGACGACTGAAACAGTCGTTGGTTTTCTGCAAAGAGCCCCAAGATCACTCCATTTTACCGGCAAGATATGGTACTGTTGGAACCAGGCACTGGTTTGTTGGAGCTTCTACTGACAGGGGTTGTCACGCCCAACATGGATTGGAAGTTGTTCCAACAACCAACAGCAAACAGGACACATGTGACTAGGTTAGAAAAGTGGGGGGGGGAGGGTAGGAGATAACAATTGGCGGTGAAAGAGGGGGTGAACCGAAAACAACTTTGTTGCCTACAACAACAGCACTGAGGTTGAACGATGGAGGCCTCACTACGATCGAGCATTCTCGACTGTCGTCGCGAGAACGGGCGCACATATCACCGCATGAGCGACGGAAAATACGCTTTTCCAAACGATGACCGCGAGCAAGAGAGGCTGGACATCGTCAACCACGTGTGGATGCTGACCCTGGACGGAAACTTCTGCTTGTGTCCAAAGAACAACGACGGCACTGCCAGACAGGTCCTCGACCTCGGCACAGGGACCGGCATCTGGTCCATCGACTACGCCGAAGCTCACGAGGAAGCCGAGGTTCTCGGCGTTGACCTCAGTCCGATTCAGCCAGACTACGTCCCTCCAAATTGCCGCTTCGAAATCGACGATCTGGAAAAAGAATGGTTCTGGAATACGCCTTTCGACTTTATCTTCTGTCGCGACATGAACGGAAGTTTTGGCGACTGGGAGGGCGTCATAACGCAAGCATATAAAAACTTGGAACCGGGCGGCTATTTAGAAATCCAAGATAGCATCTGGCCTCCCGTCTGTGATGACGGCACGTTCAGCGAGGATTCCGCGTTGTACCGGTGGAGCCGCTTATTGGTCGAGGCTTCTGACAAACTTGGACGCACGATTGATCAGACTGCCCAAAGACCGACGATGATGCAGGCCATTGGGTTTGAGAATATACAAACCACAAGAGTTGTGTTCCCGGTTTCTCCATGGCCAAGGGATGACCGTCTCAGAGAGTTGGGCAAGTGGAACCTTTACCAGCTTCTCCCGGGCCTGGAAGCACTCACTCTCGGCCTGTTGACTCGGGCGCTGGGTTGGTCGAAACCGGAAGTTCTGGTCCTGTGTGCCCATGTGCGGAGGGACCTACAAGATACGAATATACACGCTTACTGGAACGGATATGTCGTGTATGGCCGGAAGCCATTGAACGCCGTCGGAACCCGTGTCATGGAACCAGAGTCTACACTTTAGCTGGCTCTCGTGTATTCGAATTATTGCTATTGCCTGCAGTATACCTACCTGATGCTTTAGTTTTCCTCAGACACCATTTAATTACATTCTTTTCAGTGTTAACAAGATCGATGGTTATTTCCAACCCACAAAAGAAACTCAGTATCATGAACTTCCCGGATGCGCCACCGAAAGATTATCATACAACGCACCGGTGCGAAACACCCGAACTCCGCTTGTCCCCTTCGTGCTCGCTGACACCGTGTAAGTGAGTTTTGGTGTTGACATATCATCCACAAACACTCTGACCTCCTTGTTTATCACCGTGACGCGCAAGTGATACTTTGTTCCCGCCTTAATTTCCAGCTCAGCAGACGCAAGCTCAAGCCAGTTCTGGTTCATCTGCCCCAGAACAACTGCCCCGGATGCATCTATAGCTGCATAAAAGCCGGTGACATTGTCGATACCTGCCGAGGCGCTAGTGACGCCGAAGAGAACACCCGCGTCACCCGAGTCGCGGGCGGTTGAGTTGACGTCTGGATCAACGAGGGTGATGTCGATGTCGAAAATGAAGTCCTCAAATCCCGTATTCAGAAGGGCCTTGCCGCTCCAGTCCGACGTCTTCTCCACGCTCAACTGGCCGTCCTTGACCGAGAACCTCCCCTCAAACGCAGTATTCCATCCGATCAGATTTCCGTCACTGAAATTGTCCTTGACAAGCATGGTAACCTGCTTGATCTTGCCATTCTCATCAAAGTACATGCGATCGTAGGCAAGTTGCCGGTGGTTGCCTTCAGTGTCCCCCAGTGGTCGGCGGTGGTAGAAGATGTACCAGATGTCCGTCCCAGGCACGTTGACCACGGCATTGTGACCGGATCCCGTCGCCACGGCGGCGTCTTGCTGGAGGATCTTTGCTTCGCGGTTGAACGGCCCGAGGGGAGAGTCTGAGATGGCGTACGACACGGAGTAGTCAGGCCCGGTCCATCCTCCTTCAGACCACATCAAGTAGTACTTCCCATCCCGTTTGAACATCAATGATCCCTCGACGTAGTTTTCAGGGGTGATCTCCTTGAACTGGGTGCCGTCAGAGAAGTTGCCTATGCTGATCATGTCTGCGTTCAACTTGGCGACGTTGGCGTGTCCGTGGCCCCCGTAGTAGATGTAAGCCTGGCCGTCGTCGTCGATGAAGACGTCTTGGTCAATCGGCTGCGCGCCATTGTGATATTCGCCGATAAGGGGCTTGCCGATGGCGTCTCTGTAAGGGCCCTCAGGCTTGTCCGCCACCGCGACACCGATGCCACCCACTTTGCTCTCGCCCTCCTGGATGTCGTTGGCCCCGAAGTAAATGTAATATTTTCCATCGCGCTCGATTGTGGCAGGTGCCCACATGGCTTCTTGGGCCCATGCTACGTCGGCATTTGTCAGAATTTTCGGGTGCTTCGTCCAGTGCACGAGGTCTTTGGAAGAGAAGGCATCAAGGTACGTCTGCTCCTCGTACGCGTAAGACGAGGTCGGGAAAACCCAGTACTCGTTGTTGTAGACGGCGGTGTCTGGGTCGGCGTACCACCCGTCTACGAACGGGTTACCGGCCTCTGATGTCGTGTAATCCGGGACTGAGGCTGAGCGTCCGACACGGGCGGCGTACGCACCCCTTGAGAGCGTCATCGCGGTGAACAGCGTCGTCAGGTTGGTGAGAATATTCATGTTGACCGTGGGTGGTGTGGGCTCGCGTCTCATAAAATATGTTGCAGTCATCCGTCGTCGGATGTTTGCGGGGATGGCTTAATTAAGAGACAAACTCTGTGTTCAACAGACGAATCTTATTTCGCTTTGGCCTGATGCATGCGAATCGCTTTTCTCCCCAGCGTTGCCGGGAATGTCGCGTTCTTAAACATTGTGAGGCTGCCGATGCACTAAAGGATCGTCGTGGGCTAGTGCTGCTTCGATCAGCAAACGAAGGACGGCAGAAGGATGTTAGCGTGCGTTCCAATACTACCGTTTTCTTCTCCTTCATCGATAATCCTGCTGCCTGGAACCTCCGGAACCGAAGTGCTTCCTACCATTGATTACTCCAACTCACGGACTCCACGTCTGAACGCCAAAAGTAAAGGTGAAATACATGCATGCTGTGGCGTGGCCCTGGCGAGTTTAAGCTTGTCTTGAATAGGGTGTGGGTGCTCGATCGGACACTGACTGGATGCTTTTCCAGAAGACGGAAGAACAAGCAAAACACTGAAAGTGGAAATAATTGAGAAACGGCAGTGAAAATGAAATACGGGCTGCAATTTTGAGCATTGGATAATACGTTTGGAGTGGTCGTTGTGCCAGAGGAATTATAGGAAGCCACACTAGATCCATCCTACAGACAGTATCACAGGGGCTGCTATGACATCATGAAGGGCGTTCTTCCGACCTGCGATCAATCGCTTAAAGTGAAATGCAGCTAGATCCAAGTTCCTCCTCCTTGAAACAGCAGCCCGCCTGTCAATTGTATCTTGATATCAAAGATGCAATCAACGCGAAAACGAGTGAATTTGCAAGTAGGATTCAAGGTCACTGAAGAGGAACTAACTTCACCTCCTTCCGGGAGAAATTCCTCACATGCGTGCGCTTCGGCTCTTGAATCCCTCTCTCGAAGGCGTCAAATTGCGACGATAGCGTTGCCCCATTCCCAATCTCCTTTTTCGAGTCGAAGTTTTCGTCCCTCCCTTTCCACGCTTGCAACGCCAGGTCGTTTTTGTCTGCATAACCTCTAGACCCAAGGCTCCTGTCTATCTCGATCAGCTCCATCTCTGATCTCGACCGCCTTATCCCCGCCGTCTGCGGTCTCGTCATCGTCCGCACTGATGCCTCGCCCAGACGACGAAGCATCGACTCCTCGTCGCTGATGAAGCGAGCCGGCGGCGGCTTGTAGTCGCGGAACAGCGCTCGGAGAATAGGTATCGATGCGGCGATGATGGTGACGGCGCTCTCTGCGGCGCCCCATATCACGAGTTGGACGGTGTCGATGATGTCAAAGGCCCCGATGGCCGTGATTGTCTTGATTTTGATGAATGAAACAATGCCAGCGCTGGAGCACATCAGTCAGTGGTTGGCATGCGCAGACACTAGGTCTGGGGGATGCTGAATCGCTCACAAGACGCCCATGCTCATCGCGAGCGAGACACCAAACTTCTCCTTCTTCGTCATCGAGAGGCCCCATATTATCTTCCACGGGAGAATGGCAAGCACGATGTCCATGGCGCCGGAGAATGATGCCGTGAAGGTGTTGTAGTTCATCGGTATGCTCTTGGGCCAACACGTCCCGGGGGTCGAAGCCGTTCGCCATGTCTTCTCGACGGGCGTGCATTGGATCCAGGTGAAGAGCACGTTGAGACCGAGCGCGACGTTGACGGAGATCATGATGAACCAGATCAGATACTTCATCCACCGCTCATTCGCAATGCGCAGCAGCGTCAGCGCGAAAGACGTCTTGCTCCAGCATGCCGCGATGATGGAGAAGGAGCCGGACAGGTTGGCGTGGAGGAGGAGCCAAGACCAGTTGCCCGGCGTGATGTCCCAATTGTGCTTGCCAAAGTCGTATGACACGTCGATGGAGATGAATACGCCGAACGTTACGTATGCAAGCTGGCAGATGTTAGTTTGCGACGATGCTAAGAGATGACGGGGGAAAGCAATCTCACCAAAGCTGCTATCATGTGGTAGTCATCATACCATAAACCTCGTTGTCGCGTTAACTTGCAGTAAAGTCGTAATCCCATGAAGCCCCCCGCTATGGCCCCAAGCCCCCAAATGATCGCAAGCATCCACGGGCCATAGTCATCGTGAGGAAGTTCGTCAAAGGGAACGTCGTCCATGCGGGCTGAGCGCCGTCATCTGGCGGGCGACAAGAGAGCGAGCCCTGCGGTCGCAGCAGAACTGTCTTTTCTTGGGTTGTTTTTTTTCGCGACGCCTGCCAGGGGGAGGGGGGACAGGACAAGGTAACAATAAACGGTCGCAGAGACCTGAAGATCTCCGTCGACCCGTATCGCTGTTCCCCCCCAGACGGCAATGCCTGGCTATAAAAGAAGCCCGTCATCTTTCATGTCCGATCTGTCCAGGTCCAGGCCTCCATGTCTCCGCACATCACCCGAGAAAGGAGTTCGGATGGTAGCCCCAAACACCACCACGACCGAACTTGGTTCGTGAAAATGAAAAGGTGATCCTCCCCGAAGAGAACGTGTGCGAGCGTGAGGGACAGACACCCTTACACCCTGCCAGCCGCATCCGCCGCCCTGCGATTGGAAGAAGAAGGGGTTCCCCTGGCTGTCGAAACCAGGAAGCGAGATGAAAATGGCGGTTCAGCGTGTCATCCCCCGCATTCTCCCCGGCCCTGGGCGCGGTCAAAGCGCACCTGACAGGCTTCCAACGGACGGCGGTGCGTTGGCGGATCGGGGCCTCCCGCAATTGTGTCAACCACTGCGACGACCCAGCATGCGAAGGCGATCAATCAGTCGTGGCGTTGCAACATGAGACCAGGATGCTCACGCGGAGATTGATGCTTCGGGAGGAGAGGCATCATCGAAATGAAAAGCGGCATCCTCGATGCGCGGTTGGGGCGACTGAGCCGTTGCCACGGCCTCGCCTCTGTGCCGCTCAATAGTCCATGCCGGATCACATCATGCACCCCGGGCGTCGACCTGACTCCAGACCACCAGGCTCGGACAAATGAATGCCTTTCGGCACCCAAGGACTTTCTGTATCTGGCCCAAAGGATGCACTCCAGGCGGGGAAACGGCTCTTCTTGAGCATGTCAAAGTTTGGGTCGATTTCACGGTGGTGGAGCCGTGCCGGGCTGAGTTCCCAAAAGGAGGATGAGTTAGTGTGTGACATCCCTGGAGACTCAGCGCCGGATGCTATTCTTGCGTGTGGTCAATTTGCAAAAGTCCGAAGTTTGATGGGCGGGGACTTGGAGGCGACCGTCGTATTTCCCTTAAAAAGGCTGAATCAGACGCAATAATTCTTTCCGATGCGTCGGCGACTTCTGGTCCTTGGCCGCATACGGCAATGCATGGCGCTCAAGTCGTAGTCGCTCCCGTCTCTGCGGGACACTGATCGGGATACCAGACGAGACCATCCGAGGCTTCAATTTTGACTGGAAGACGTGATGACTCTTAAGCATGTGAGAGAAACCGAACGCGACCTCGACATTGTCATGTCACAATTCCTACGAGGGAACTGCCGCTGTCAAAGAAGTTCTGGAATGTGGATCGGGGCACCGGCCGCCGGCGAAGTTGAGAAGTCCCCGACACATAAAATGCCGCCTTTGCACGGGACTTTTCTTGACCTACGGTAGGTAGCCCTAAAACCAACCCATGATATTGACACAAGCCTTGAGCTACCAAAAACTCCTCTTCGGAACTCGCGATCTGATCCACAACTTCGAACAACGGTAGAGATCCGGGATCTTCTTATATCAGTGGACGCTGCGGGTCTTAGATAAGAGACCCAAGCACGCCCGTGAAAGGGGTGAGGAAAGGGGCTCTTCCGACCACGTGCATGATCCAAAATTTCGCGATTGCTCTAGATGTTCAGCTAAAGATATCGCCATCTCAGAGAAGCCTCAGCAACTCCGCAGCAGAAGTTTTGCTCAGATTATCCACAGCCTTGAGGATGTTCTCGGCTCGCTCTTGGTCGTACACCGGCCGGACCAGACCCCTGAACTTGTCCCTGACCTTCTCGCTGCAAAATGGGTGCTCGACCTCGCCCAGCGGGTACACTAAAGCCTCCTCCCTGGTAACTCCGCCATCGACACCCTTGAACGACATCCTTACCTCGAATTCCTCCCTGAAGCTGTCATCGGTCACAACCTCCACTCGATCGCAAAGCTCCGCCACCTTCTTATCCTTCATCTTCTCCGGATCGTAGACGGTCCATCCGACTTCGCTCCCAAACAGCCAAGCCACGGCAACTTGATAGTACATGCTGAACTGCGCATCGACAATGGTCTCGGGATGCAGCTTATTCGGACTCGGCCGTCCTATGATATCATAGCCGGAGGGGTTCACCCAGACCGTGATCTTCTGCGGGAGCTCTCTCGACTTGGCTTCAGCCGCGACCCTCGCCGTGATCTCGATTGCGGTGTGCGTGAAGCGGCACGCAGGAAAGGGCTTCATCGCCGTCGCGGCGAACAGCCATTCGGACCCCAGATCCTCCGTCAGACCAGCGGCTTTGGACTTGGCCGAGTACGCCTGCAGGAAGCCCCATTTGCCCTCAATCGCACGGGACGCGCCCGTGACACCCGCCTCCGCGAGGGCGACACAAAGAAACGCATCGTGCGCCGCGAACCCGGGGTGGAGCCTCTTGTTCCACGACCCGTTGTCGAGGAACTGCATCGAACCCGCAGCCTTGGAACCGGCTAGCCCGAATGCGTTGTAGACCTGCTCAGCCGCCAGGCCCTTGATCTTGCAGATGGCCGCCACGGCGCCGAAGATGCCCGCCGTGGCGGTGTTGTGGAAGCCCCGCGGGTAGCCGCCCGAGGACAGGGCGCGGCCGAGGCGGCACGCCACCTCGTACCCGACGGAGAGACCCGTCAGGAGCAGGCGCCCGGAGGCGCTGGAGGCTTCAGCTTGCGCCAGGGCGGCCGGGATGACGCTTGCGCCGGGGTGGATGATGCCGATGGCGAGGGTGTCGTCAAAGTCAAAGGAGTGCGCGAACGCGCCGTTCAGCAGGGCTGCGATGTGCTTGGGGTATGTTTTTGTTTTGCCGTAGACTGTGCTTTCGCCGGCGCAGCCTTCTGAGAAGGCCTCGACGGCTTTGAGGATGTGGCTGCTTGATTCCGACTGAGCCCCGCCGCCGGCTCCGACGCCGATGTGATCGACGATCAGATCGAGGAGCTTGGTGATGGCTTGCGGTGGTATGTCTTCATATTTTGCATTGGCGATGAAGTCGCTGAAGTGCTGTGTCGCGCCCTCTGCGCCGGGGTAGAACTGGTCTGTGGGGGCGCTTTCACCTCCGTTGGCTTGGTTTGCCATCTCTGAGTCTTTCAACGCAAGGTACGTCTATTTCTCACAAGGATTCGACTGGGGATAGACTGAACTGTCCAAGAAGTTTTTAATAGGAGGACTGAGGTGAATAACTTCTAGTTCGATTGCTTCCTGCTAGAACTAGAGACTACATACCGGGTGTCGTCATCCATGAACACCAACCGCGGGGTTGACACGGAAATGAGAGCAGTCAATGCGGGGATGCCCAGACTTGCAACAGCCCAAGCCCGCTCTTTTGTGCCGCAACCTCGGTCATAGGACGGTTCTAAAGAGAGAACTCTCGGTGTCAGAACCGTGCGTGGCCGCCTTGGCCTCCGGCGAGATGGGGCCGGCGCCGAACATGTGGGGCCGTCCTCTGGGTGCCCGGACGGAGTAGATGTGAAATCATTCGATCGCCGCTTTTCGGACCATCTGCAAGGACTTGCGCCGAACATTATCATCATGAATGGCTTTCCAAAGCAATTCGCAGCGCTCTTGAGAAGGGGTTTTGGTCCATTTGGCTAACCTTTCGTCACATCTGTCGGACGTACAACCGCAACAAGCAGCGATGACACTTACAATAGGATGATTCAAAATGGACATGGAAAACAATGCTAATGAGGCAAACTTTGCAGCTAGAGTCTTATGAGGGTCGAGTCATAGATCTAAGTTTTCGTCGACATCAAGGTATCAACACACTTTACACGATTTCCCGGATAAGCCATAGCATACTCTACCCACCGTCAAAAGAAATATCTCGCATGTCACTGGCTACACGGTCCCAAAGGTGAAGGCATACGAAAATATGTACCTTTCAGCTGGAATAAAAGTATATACACGAATATCTTCACCGGCTCGTCGGAGCCGCTATCCGGAGCGGTTCCTTTAGTCTCTCGTCCATCCTCTACTGGCACTGAGAGTAGTAGTCGTTCTGCTTCTGGCAAGTGTATCCAGTCGCGCAAGTGGTGGGTCCGGTGTAGCCGTTGCCGCCACACTGAGCCCAGCGAGCAGCAGCAGCCTCAACTGTACCAGAAGCAGCAGCAGCGGGGGCGCTGGAGGCGGCCTCGGCGGTGTCGCCGCACTTCTTGCTTCTCACGCTGGTGACGAGAGTGGTGGCAGGAGTAGGAGTGGCGGCGGGAACACTGGGGGCAGGGGTGACGGCCGGGGCAGAGGCGGCAGGCTCGCTGGCAGCGGGCTCACTGGCAGGAGGGGCAGAGCTGGAGGGCTCGGCAGCGGGAGCCTCGGAGGTAGGGACAGCAGCGGGGGCGGAAGAGGCAGCGCCGGTGGCGGCGGGGGCGGCGGAGGTAGCGGGGGCAGCACCACCGGCGGCGGCGAGGAGGCTGGAGATGGAGGTGTAGGCGGGCTTGGGCTTGAGGTTCTCGTCCCAGGGGAGAGCCTCGCCGGTGCCGGGGAAGACGGAGGGGATCCAGGAGTACTTGTCGGTGAAGTCCCAGATGCTGACGCCGACACACTCGGCGACGTCAAGGCAAGCACCGACAACGCTGACGTAGTCGGTGGCCTGCTGTTCCTGGGCGGTGGTGTCGGCGGGGATGCTCTTGTGGCGGATGTCGAGCTCTGTGTAGGCGACCTCGGTGACACCGGCGTCGACGTAGGACTTGAGAACGGTGCTCAGGGCAGAGCGGGAGCCAGCGCTGCCGACGATCAAGTGGGCCTGGAGACCGACACCGTCGATCTTGGCACCGGAGTCCTTGATGCTCTTGATGATGTTGAGGACCTCCTTCTGCTTGTTGCCAGCCAGCTCGATGTTGTAGTCGTTGTAGTAAAGCTTGGCGTCAGCATCAGCCGCGGCAGCGGCCTTGAAGGCGATGGGAATGAAATCGGTGCCGAGGACCTTGTAGAAGACGCTGTCGCGGTAGGTGCCGTCCTCGTTGAGGGCCTCGTTGACGACGTCCCAGGAGTAGCACTGGCCCTTGTAATGACCGGCAACGTTGGAGATGTGCGTCTCGATGATGGAGGTCAACTGCTCCTTGGTCCAGGTGCCAGAGGAGACCCAGGTGGGGAGCTGAGAGTGCCAGACCAGAGTGTGGCAGCGCAGAAGCATGCTGTTGTCCTTGGCGAAGGTGGCGATCTCGTCGCCGGAGGTGTAGCTGAAGACGCCCTGGCTCTTCTCGGTGAACTGCCACTTCTGGCCGTTACCGGGGGTGATGGCGCCGAACATCTTGTTGTCTTTGAGGATCGCGACGTAGGCGGTATCGGTCAACTCGGAGTTGTCGGTGGCGGTGCCGAAGTACTTCTTGCCGGCGGCCTTGGCCAGCTCGTTGAGGTTCGCGCTGACGCCAGTGGCGAGCAGGCCGGCTGCGGTGAGGGCGGAGAAACGCATCTTGGTGAGAAGTTGAAAAGAGAGACTGAGATAGAGAGAGAGACTGGTGAAAAAGAACGTGTTTGTACCTCGAGGGGACAAGAAAAGAATGAAATTGAATGGCAAAAGACAACGAAAAGACAGTCAGAGGGAGCACATCGTGGTGCTTGGCGAGGGGCGGGAGTCGTTTATGAACGTCCGCCATAGTGGATGTTCGAGTGTCTTCTTTCTCACTTGACCAAGTTTGTACGGCGGAGCAATCCAACATCAATCTATCCAAGGCTTCAAGCTCATCCCAACGTAGCCGACGATCCGGCACCAACCTGCCCCTGTTCATAGCACGCAGACAGATTGGCTGCAAATGCTCGCTTGTTCGTCCAAAGTAATGAAGGGGGTCACTCGCCTGAGGGGATCTCCCGTTCTGTTCTGGGGTTTACACCACATGACAAGGGTACCGCTGGCGCGCGGTTGGACAGGTCTGCGTCGGGGCCTTTGGGCGCCCTTTTCCTCCAGACTGTCCTGAAAGACGACAGGCAAGTTCCCGTCTCTTCTCAGAAGGACGCAGGGCGGCAAGAAACCAAATTCGTGCATGTTCAAATGTGTCATCCGATCGAAAGAGGCCTAACGGCGTCCCCGCTCCGCCCCTGAATTTCCGGGATCTGGGGGTTCCACACTCTCTCTATTCGGGCCTCTGCGCCGTGAGCCAATCTGTTTACACAAAACACGCCATTTTTACGCTTCCAAGCATATTACCTTATTCACAACAGCGCCTGGAAAGGAGAGCCTTAAAGGTGGCGATTAAGCCGACTTATCCACGAATTGGTAGACTTCGCATCTGCAAGGAAACCATTTGGGTGCACTCGTTTTCGGTCAGCATGACATAACCCCCAAATGTCAGGGCTACGACGCTGGCAGTCTACAATTGGTGATGCATCCAAAAGTCAATGCCAGTTTCGCATAGATTGCACCGACCGACTCGGGCTTTAGACCGAAATCGACGGAGAGCAGTGGGTCTCCGTCCCGGATCGGGTTATGTGGGTCACTGCCGAAGTCGCCGATCGAATTCTCAGGCACCATATGGCAAAGCATGTCGAGTGAAAAATTGATAAGTAAACTCAATATATTGAGGATAGTAGTCCTACGGCTAAGTAAAGTATTATTCATTATGTTTCACCCTTCAAGGAGTGTAGTCCGCCCGTCTCGTCATTATTACTTTCCTCCCATTGATTCCCATAGTCATTACAGGTCCAGTATTCGATATGGATAGTCGTTTTGTGTCGCTCAAGTCAATCTGATTAATAGTGAATGCCAGCATCGTCTGGGTCTTGCCAGACTCGTGTGTGAGTTGTAGTTTAGTTGTTTAAGGAAAAAGGGGCGAAGAGCTCGCTTAGACGGTGATGGTGGGGCTGATGCCGCCGTAGAAGGTAGCGGGGATGGTGACGCGGGCATCGGCAATGCGCTGGAGGAGAGCAGCAGAGGCACCGTTGCCGTTGGCGAGAGCAGTCTGGGCGGCAGCGAGGAAAGCGTCGGTAGCGGTGGCGATCTGTCTGAAGGAGGTGGCGATGGCGGTGGCAGACTCAGTCTTGACCTGGCCGAGGAGAGGGGTGATGAGCTGCTCGAGGTAGCTGCCGATCAGGCTGAGCTGGGTGCGGACCTGGGTGTTCAAAGAGCGGGCCTGGGCGACGACAGCATCGAGAGCGGCGACAACGCCACCAACGGTGCCGATCGCAGTAGAAGTAGCACCGGAGACATCGGGAGCGGTGACGCTGGGGACGGCGGGGAGGGTGACGCTCGGGATGGCGACGGAGGGAACTCCGGGGAGAGAGACGCTGGGGATGGCAACGCTGGGAACTGCGACACTGGGAACGCCGACGCTGGGAACTCCAGGAAGGGAGACGCTCGGGACGCCGACGCTGGGAATAGCGACGCTGGGAACGCCG
>JABGLZ010000861.1:0-22418 GCA_014705045.1 Colletotrichum theobromicola | reverse complement strand
CTAAGGTAATATATATATATATATATATATATATATAGTATCTTACTAATCTTATATTCCTTAGATGCTGTATATATGTCTACTTAAAACCACTATTGCTATTTTGACATCACCTGCGCATGAACATTCCCTCCCCCCCCCTCTCCTGTCCTAGCGAGAATGCCCCGTCGGGCCTTCAAGCATCATTTGTCTAGCACCGATGGAGCCAGGCACGCCAACTACGCTTCCCAATGATGTTGATCAGAGCCGAAAGAACCGAGACTCTTCACCCGTCTTTCCCCTTCTGAATAACGATGAAACCGCAAATGCGCTATCCTCAGCTGCCGAGAGACAAAACCGAGTTGACGAAGATGACGTGGATGAAGAACCAGCCGTTGCGAAACCTTTCGTCCGAACGTCTAGCCCGGATTCTGCATCCCGAACTGTATATGCATACGATGACAAGGGGTTTGACCGCCTGGACCGCAAAATGCACAAGTTCAGCCTTTACGAGACTGCAACACGATACTACATCGTTGGTGGCGACGTGACGGAACGCCGGTATCGGATTCTGAAAATTGAGCGGACCACGGACGACTCGGAGTTGAGCATTACGGACGACAAGATTGTATACAGCCAGAAAGAGATGAATCAGCTCCTCGATACCATCGACGATGGCAACAAGGGGACTGGAGGTATCAAGCTTCGGTGCACAACGTGGGGCCTGCTCGGTTTCATCAAGTTCACGGGTCCATATTATATGCTGCTGATCACAAAGAAGAGTACAGTGGCTATGATCGGTGGACACTACATCTATCAAGTAGACGGTACAGAGCTGGTGCCCCTGACTCCTACTCGGTTCAAGGCCGACGTGAGAAACACTGAAGAGTCACGTTTTCTAGGGATACTGAATAATCTCGATTTAACGAGGTCGTTCTACTACAGTTACTCCTACGACATCACTCGCACTTTACAGCATAATCTTAACCGGGAACGGGAGGCACTCGCTCAAGGCTTGCCCGGTGCTATGGATGACTTCAACGGCATGTTCGTGTGGAACAGTCATTTACTGCAGCCGGCGATGAAGGCACTGAAAGACCCATTTGACTGGTGTCGTCCCATCATCCACGGATACATTGACCAAGCGGGTAAGCAGACTGGCAACCTCATGTGATATTCCGGTACTGAAGTAGAGAATCAGCACTTTCGATTTACGGACGTACAGCCTACATCACAATAATCGCACGACGATCGCGTTTCTTCGCCGGCGCAAGATTTCTCAAACGAGGAGCTAATGATCTGGTAAGCACCCTTATAGAATGCCAGCCTTCATTTGTATGTGCAGAGTGGTAACTAACGTCGGTGCCAGGGGTATGTTGCCAATGATGTCGAAACCGAACAGATAGTTTCGGAAGCTCTTACCACGTCTTTCCATGCACCTGGCCCAAGGCTCTTCTCCAGTCCACAGTACACGTCTTATGTACAGCACAGAGGAAGCATTCCCCTATACTGGACCCAAGACAACACAGGCGTGACCCCCAAGCCTCCGATTGAGCTGAACCTGGTGGATCCGTTTTACAGCGCTGCTGCCCTACACTTCGATAACCTCTTTGAGCGGTACGGCGCCCCCATTTATGTGCTCAACTTGGTCAAAGCCAGAGAGAGAACGCCACGAGAGTCAAAGCTCCTGTTGGAATACACCAATGCCATCAATTACCTTAATCAATTCTTGCCAGAAGGTCGCAAAATAATCCATAAGGCCTGGGACATGAGCAGGGCCGCAAAAAGTCGCGATCAAGATGTTATTGGGACCCTAGAGCGCATTGCCGAGGATGTTGTCGTCACCACCGGATTCTTCCATGATGGTGACGGTAACATCAATCCAACCAGCGTCCAAAATGGGGTGGCTCGGACCAACTGCATCGACTGTCTTGACCGCACCAATGCCGCGCAATTTGTCATTGGGAAAAGAGCGCTCGGCCACCAGCTTCATGCATTGGGAATCCTCGAGGACACATCTATTAATTACGATACAGACGCCGTGAATCTTTTCACTCATATGTATCACGATCATGGTGACACCATAGCTGTTCAATATGGCGGTTCTCAGCTTGTCAACACTATGGAGACATATCGCAAGATCAACCAATGGACTAGCCATTCTCGCGACATGATTGAGAGTTTCAAGCGCTACTACAACAACTCATTCCTTGACGGACAGCGCCAGGAGGCATACAATTTGTTCCTTGGGAACTACATCTTTGCCCAGGGACAGCCGATGTTGTGGGATTTGGCGACCGATTACTACCTTCACCATGCTGATCCCCGCACATGGTCCGAAAAGACTAAACGGGATTACATCGACTGGTTCACACCAGAGAATCTACAAGAGCGCAAATTCCCAGCCTACAGCCCACCTCCTGGCGAAGTGAAGAAGCTGCCTGTATCCTTCTTTGACGACTATTGGGTCGAGTACTACAGGCCGTCCACCCTGTCGTCATTTCTCAAGATGTTTCCGTACAAGATGAATTCTACCATCAAGTACATACCGTTCAAATCCACCCAAGACGGTCGATATGACCTGAGCCCTTTCAGAGTGCGCAACGAGACCGATATGGATGCTCACGAAAAGAAAAAGCCGAAGAAGGAGGTGACAATCGTTGATCCTCAAGACTACCGGTCTCCGCCAGATATAGACGCAGCATCTGTCATATCAGACCGAACAACAGGTGGTAAAGGAATCTCGATCCACCGCTGGCTGCAGCCGATGCAGGAAAGGGTTGTCGGCCATCATGGAATTATGAAGGAGACACACGCAGAGCCTCAGGGGTCGCCTAAGACAAAACCCACAGCCCAGGAGAAGACAAAAGCAGCACAATGGACTTTCACGAAGGTAGTCAAAGAGTCTTTGAATCCCTCGGTCAGTCAACAGGAGGCCGAGGATTATGAGCGGTACATCAGCCACCCACAGAATCTGCCCTTGGTTGTATCAGCCGAAGCACAGGCTGAGAACCAATTCGAATATCAGGACTATGTCCAGAGCAGCTGGCAAAGCGATCCGCTAACGCCTGTGGGTGCCGAGGAAGACATCGTTGTTTATACTGAGCTGCTCAAAATTGGAAGCAACCCTCTCACAGTGACAGAGGAGGATGCACAAAAAAAGCGATACAAAGCGTATAGAAAATGGTTAAGAGGGAAATCCTTCTTCAAGCAACAGCCTCTCGATTGAGAATATCGTTATCCGGCAGCTCAATGGCTTTTGCCTCTGCGTCATGGAATAGGCCTGAGAGCCTAGGCTCTACGTCATACAAAGGTGCGAACTGCTGCTGAGCGGATATGCCAGCAGACTTTAATACAGCAGAAAGTAATCGCGCCAAGCAGGCCAATGCCACAAAAGCCTGTTGCTGAGCCTTGTCCTGTGGCACTCCTTGGTTCTCCTTCAAGTTCAGCCAGCAGATGATGACTGCTCTCAGGACCTCATTTGAATGAACCGGATCTGCAAACCTCGACCAGCAATTGAGCAAGACGGTCGACAGCGCCTGAGAAGCTGCTTGGACACATCCTGGACGAGCAACGACGAAAGGGTCGGACAGAATGGTCGTCAGCATGGACAGCAAAACCTAATTTTGTAAGTAGTGGAAAACAAGAACAAGTGGCATCTAGATCTGACCTTGACGTGCGGGATGGTGGATGCGCCTAATCGGCTAACGACTGACGAAACCTGACGTGATAGCACTTCGACAATGCCGGCATAATCAGACGCGTGCCAGTAACCGGCAAGTATGCCCTCTCTGAGCAACCTGACCAGAAAATGGTTCTTCTGAGAGCTGGTGCTTGAGTCTGGAAATTGAGCATCTGCCAACCGGATCAGAGCACCGTACGCCGGAACAAGCAGCTGGATAGATTCATGCTCGGGTGTCAGAGTTGGCAACGACATCAAGGAGGGAAATATGGATTGCTCGAATACTTCTCCAAGCCCTGTAGCCCTTAGTATATTAGCAGGGGATCGCACAAGGAACTCCTGCATGATAGCAAGGCCTCGAGCCTTGTATGTAGTGTCTACGTCGTCTACAAGACAGAGAAGAACGGGGACAAAAAGAGGCCAGTTTGTGGCAATTATGTGGTCCTGAACTGTTCGTCATTTGAATGTCTACAACACTGATTGTTCCTTTATCTTGACTCACATCTGACTGCTCGACAGTCCAGGCGAAGACTGTGACGGCGTGTGAATTGGTGTTTTTCCATGGTTGCTCGTTCGTGTTATTTGAGAGAGCGCTGCGAGTGACCTGATTGTGACCATCGTCACGATAGTAGGCTTTCCTGCCAGCTGAAGTAAGGCGGCTTGAGGAGTACTGAGAAAAGATTGGCCGGATAAACCTTTCCAGAACTACCGAGGTGATAAAAGGGGTTTTCCGATGCCCGTCGCCCAACGCGTGATCCAATAAGTCTTTGGCTATCGAGGCCGTTGTCGGAGCCGACCACACTTCACGGCCGTCTACGTACGCGGCCACAGTCAGTAATATGTCATCGTCAAGACATACTGAGTAATGCACGACGAGACTGAGGAGGAGGGATAGAACGTTGTCCACGGGAGCCGCATTGTCAGTTGATGGAAAACGTGAAGGCAAGCCATTCGGGGTTCGCTCAAGGAGCCTCGCGGCGTAATTGGCTATTCTGGCAGCATTTTCAACATCTGCAGAACTCCTCTCAATGCGATCTGTCTGCTTCAGGCAGAGAGATAACCCCTGAATCACATGGCGTTCCGGCTGCTTCCAGTAAGTCAAGGTTGCGACCCTTCGCGGGGCAGAGGGACTCACCAAGGACTCGCATTCGGATAGCCCGTCGACAATGTCGAAGAGGGAATAATGTTGTGGCAGGACTGTCATTGATAGTCAGCTTCAAGCTGGCGTCATGCACCTCATCGGTGGCCGAAACCACACACCTTGTGCTAGCTTGAATTGAAGAGCTGGATTAGGTTGTTGCAACTGAGCAACGAGAATGCCAAGCATAGCACTGGCTTTTCAGCAGTTTTACGCCCGGGCGAGGAAAGTGATTGTGTGTCGCAAGCTTTCACGGGAATTTGTGTCCACAGCAGTGCATTTGCCGCTGAAAATAAACGGCAGTCGCAATGCTCAGGCGAAGGGATTAGGAATTGGAGGCGAACTGGCTAACGATAACGTTGACACTCGCCTGCATGGGAAGTTACCAAAGGTAAGGTGAAGGTGCAGTGGCCACTTAGGTTAATTAGAAGCCTACTGACGTAAGGCGCATGGCCAGCAGCTGACTCACAAAGGTTCCATAGCGTTCTGACCCCAGCTGCTAATACAGTGCTATACTATAAGAAATACTAGTCTCTATAAGCTCTAAAACTTACTCTATTAACTTAAAACTACCCTTTATATACTAAAAATTATAATTCTAACTTTAGGAAGTTATAATAAATATAGCTAGATTTAAAAAATAGTGCCTTTAGTTAATATATTTGTTTATTAGATTTAACACTTTATATATTAATTATATATTACTAAAATAGCTTAGCCTCTAGCTAGCTATTATAACTATTACTTAGAACTTATACTATAATAATCTCTAACTTCCCTTTTTAGCTAATAGCTTATTAGTTATATAATCTTAGCTTTAGCATTATTTTCTCTATATACGCTTAGGTATACTATTATAATCTTATTACTTTTAATATTATATTAATAATAACTTTATAACTTTAATTAAGCTTAATTACTATAGAAGTAAACTTTCTCTAACCTTTTAACCTATTTAATAGCCCTTATATATATATTTTATTATTAAGTTTAGCTATCTTTTTTACTACTTATATTATATTTTTTATTTATTAATAACACTTATAATATTAATAACTTAATTAACTTACTAGCTATACTACTCTCTTAAAGATAATATTAAAGTAAATATAAATATTAAGATTAATAATAAATATATTTATATTATTTAGTAAAAGGCTTTATTATAATAAGTAGATAACTTCTATATTATTACTAATAAAGCTAGTTTCTAAAACTTTAATATAGGACCTAACTATAGTTATTTAGTTTTTAAAACTTTATATTTAGTATTATATAATATTATTAATAAGTTATTTAATATTATAAGTATTTTTTTATATCTCTATAATAAGTAGAATCTTTATATTTAGCTATTAGTCTAATAAAGTAATATAAGTTAATAGTAAATAAGTAGCTATTATACTTTTAAGACTTATTATTAAGTATAGTTATTATAGGGCACCCTAATAGGGCGTGGGGCTCACTACCCTAGGGCAACTCTAGCTGTTTTAGCAGGAGGGGCCTACTTTAAGCTACTATTTAGCTACTAAAAAGTAGGCTAAGATTTAGTTATTATTTAATATAAATCTTAACTATATTATTTAATAATCCTAACTACTATTCTATAATAATTCTAAATCTTCTATTTAAGTTACTATTATAATAATAATATAGTATATTAATAATTAGGTAGCTATTAGTGAGGGATTACTTATAGAGAATTTTATACCTATAGTCCCTCTAGGAGAAAGGCTATTAGTTTTAAGTTAGGCTCCTAAAGAAGTTATTCCCTAAGCGTCTAACTTCTTAAACTTTAATAATAAAGTTATAAATATAAGTTCTATATTATAATACTAAATTAATAAATTAGAATACTAACTAAAGCTAGAATAATAAGTTAATAAAATAGTTACTAAAGTAGTAGAGAAATATTAATCTCCCTATAGTAATTTATCTAAGAATATTTTAGAACTTAAGATTAAAAATATTAAGATCTTAACTAATAAGTATATATTTTACTACTAAGATAATTAAATTACTAACTTAAAATAAGCTTATTTAAGTACCCCTAAGAAGTTTAAAAAAGATTAACTATAAATCTTTAATAAATTAAAATATATAAAATTTATATATTATACTTAATAGTATTAATATATTTTAGATCTCTTACTTAAATAAGCTAGAGAGAGTATAAATTATTTTAAGTTTATAGAGTAAACTAAAACTCTTTTAAAAGATATTATTTTCTAAAAACTAAAGATTATATAAGATCTTATTAATACTAAATAGAGAGAGAATTAAAACTTTATTAAGTTTAATAATTACTTATAATTATTAGAGTAGAAATTTACTTATTAATTAGAAAAGGAGTATATATATTCTTTTTATATAAAAGTTATAGAGGAACTTTAGAATAATATATAGATAACTTTAATTACTCTCTTATTAACTTATATTAAAATAGTTATTTTAGTTAATTAAATATAATAAACTATAAATAAGAATAAGAAGTATAAAATTAATTTCTAAGATTATAATAAAACTTCTTTAAAATATTACTCTTTTTATTATAAATCTTAAGACTTTTAGAAATTACTAACCTCTATTTCTTCTAAAAAGAATTAAATTAATAAAAATAGCTAACTTCTTAAGTATTATATTTATAGAAGTTTAAATTACTTTTCTCTAAAATACTTTAAGAAAAAGAAAGAAATAAATAAGAAAGAGAAGGGTTTCTCTATTATTTAGGCTATAGAATCTACTTCCTTTTTAAGGTTAGAAAAAACTAAAGTTCTAAAATAGTTCTCTATACTTTCCTTAAACTTTTATTAAGAATTATTTATTATTTTTATATTTTAATCTAAATAAAGAGATATTAAGAAACTATATAGACTTTTATAGATTTAGATATTACTACTAAATATAATTTAGTTTCTCTTAAATTTACTAAGACTTATAAGTTAAATTAAGCTAAAATAACTACTCCTGTTTTAGAAGTAGCTAATTATTTTTAAATCTCTATTTATAAAGTATATTAAGTCTTAGTTATAATTATAAACTTATAAAGAGCTATTTATTCTTTTATTTAGTTATATATAGCTATTAATTAGAACCTTTAATTAGAAAAGAGCTTTATACTCCTCTTAATAATTATACTTTAAAATTTAAATATCTATCTAAGGGGTATAAAATACTATTAGTAGTTTTAAACTTTCTTATAGAAAACTTAAGAGGTTCTTTAAGGGTTTTAGTTTATAAAGAAAGCTTAGTCTATAATATATATCTATATAGTAATAACCTTTTTTAAACTAATCCCTCTTTTAAATAAGGAAGATAAAAAAAAGAGAAATCCTCCTTTAATACCTTTATTCCTTTATAATTATTATTAATTATTAATATTCTAGAATTATTAAAAGCTATTATTCTTCTTTTATAAAGATCTTATAATTATAAGATTAATATTATAGAAAAGAAGGATCCCCCTTAAGAACTAATTTACCCTCTTTCTCTAAAGAAATTAGAGATATTAAAAACTTATATTAATAAAAACTTATAAACTAATTATATCTATATATTATAGAGTCCTATTAGTTTTCTAGTAATTTTTATCCCTAAGAAGAATAGAAATTTATAGTTATATATTAATTACTAAGGTCTTAATAAAGTTATAATTAAGAATTAATACTCTTTATTTTTAATTTTAGAGATCTTTAATTATATTATTAATACTTAATAGTTTTTTAAAATTAATATAAAAGAAGTATATTATAAAATCTATATTACTAAAGGGGATAAATAGAAAACTACTTTTTATATTTAATATAAACTATATAAATACTTAGTTATACTTTTTAACTTAACTAATACTTTTATTATATTCTAGAATTATATTAACTTTATATTTAAAGGTATTACTAATATTTTCTATATTATTTATTTAGATAATATCTTTATCTTTTCTAAAAACTAAGAGACTTATATAAAATATATTTTATAAGTTTTAAATTATATAAAAGAAGCTTAGCTTTATATTAACTTTTCTAAATATTTTTTTTACTAAAAGAGTATAAATTTCTTTAAGTTTATATTATCCCCTAAAGGAGTTTTTATAGCTTCTAGCTAAGTTAAAGCTATTATATCCTAGCTAATTCTTAAAACTTATTATAATATATAAATTTTCTTAGGATTTTATAACTTTTACTATAAGTTTATTTTAGGATATTTTTATATTACTAAGCCCCTTATTAAACTTTTAAAAAGTAATAAAAAAAGTAAAAAACTAAACTTTATCTATTTTAATTAAATAAAACTAATTATTTTTTAATTATTATATTTAGCTTTTTAATATACTTTAGTTTTATAGTATTTTAATAGTAAAAGGCTAATAAGAATTAAGATAGATATATCTTAGTTTATAGCTTTAGGTATTTTATTTTAAAAGTATAAAAATAACTAATAATATCTTATAGTATTTTAGTCTTAAAAGTTTAAGAGAACTAAACTAAACTAATATATATTAAATTAAGAGATATATATTATTATAAAGCTTTTTAAAACCTAATAATACTATATAGAAAGATCTAAATATCTTATAGAAGTTCTAACTAATTACTAAAACTTAAGCTTTTTTATATTATAAACCTAAATTATAGGGAAATAAACTTATTAGTATATTTATTTAATATCTTATAACTTTATTATTTATTACTAATAAAGTAAAGCTAACTTTACTAATAAGTCCTCTAAATAGCCTAATTATTATAATAAAGGAGTTTTAGATCTTAACTTTTTATTAAGTATAACTAAAAAGGTTAATTTATTATAGAAGTTTTAACTAAACTAAACTAAAGTAGAGGGTATATATTAAATCTAAGCTATAACCTAAATAAAAGCCTAATATATAGCTAAAGATAAGAATACCTATAACTTCTAAATAACTTTAAGTTTAGAGGAGTTTATTTATAAATTATAAAAAATAGATCCTTAATATTAAAAATAATATCTCTATATTATAAAAGAAAACCTATTAGAATACTAAAGTTTAAATATTAACTTTTTATAATATAAAAGTTAAATATTTATCCCTAATAAAATATCTATTTATATAGAGATTCTATCCCTCTATTATAATAACCCCTTATTAGGGTACTTTAGAAGAGATAAAATAATTAAATTAATCTAGAGAAAATTTTAATAAATAAATCTTAATTAAGATATCAAGAAATATATTAATAGTTATAAAGTATATAATATAATAAAAATAAAAAGATATAAACCTTATAGTAAATTATAACCTTTATTACTTCTAAAGAGATTTTTTAAAGAAATCTCTATAGATATAATTATTAAACTTCCTTAATTATAGGATAATTAGAGATTATATAACTCTATTTTAATAATTATAAACTAATTTATTAAGTTTTCTTTATTCTTTACTATTAGTATTATAATAACTATAATAGAATTAATAGAACTTTTTTTTAAAAAAATAAAGTTATTTTATAGATCCCCTAAGGGAATTATTAGTAATTAAGGATTATTATTTATAAACTAAATATAAATAGATCTTTATTATTATAATAAAATTAAGAAGAAATCATTAATAGCTTTTTATTTATAAATAGATAGTTAAATAAAAATAATAAATAAGATTTTAAAATAATACTTTTAATACTTTATAAATAAATTTTAATTAAATTAGATTAAGTTACTTCTAACTACTATATATATATATAATAATATAAGAAACTTAATAACTAGTGAAGCTCTAACTAAGGCTTTACTTAAGGATTATATTAAATTTTAATAAGATTTTAAGGATAAGATCTTAAATAGGGAGATATAAGAAGTATAAAACTACTTATAGAAATTAAATAAATTCTAAGAGAATATATAAAAATCCTAATAAAAATTAATAAAATCCTATTAGAAAAAATATAATAACTACTATAAGAAATAGAAGTTTAACTAAAGATAACTATTTTATTCTTATTATAAAACTTATATTTTAAAGTAAGTAAAAAGAAGTTATCCCTATATTTTATTAAACTTTTTAGGATTTTAAATTAAATAAGAAAATAAGTATATTATTTAGCTCTCTTAGATAAATATTTAAAGCTATATAATATTTTTCTAGTTAGTTTTCTAAAACTTTAGAAGAGTAATTAAGAGAGTAATCCCCTATCTATCTCTAACTTAAAAAAGGATAATATTTAATAAGAATTAGATTAAATTATAAACTATTAAGATACTAAGGATAGATATTTCTACTTAATTAAATAGATTAAATAACTATCTAAATATAACTTTTAAGTTAGTAAAGATAATATAAGTAATACTTAGAAAGCTTTATAATAATATAAGAAAATATAAAAAAAGTAGAAACTAAAAATATAAAGAGAATAAAGGAGTAAAAAGATTATTACTAAATAAAAATAAAACTTAGTTAAGAAAATAATAAAAACTTTATAAACTTATTACTTTCTTCTTATTTATTAAACTAAAAGTATAAATAACTCTTTTAAGTAAACTAAAGTTATAAAACTTAACTAAAAAACTATTTATATCTATTTATATCTTAATAAAAGAATTAAACTAAATTAATAAACTTAAAAACTTAAAACTTCTTATTAAGTAAAGCCTTATAGGAGAGGACTACTAATTAAAGCCTCTAAATAATATATAATCTCTTTTAAAATAATAATAATATATAAGTTAGTAATTAAATAAGGAGTATATTAGTAAAAAGTATAATAAAAGTTAATATAAACTACTTAGTACTTAAAGATATTTTAAGTAATATAATTAGTATTTCTAATAATAAAGTAGGAGTTAGCTTAATATTTTTTAAAATTAAATTAGCTTAACTTTAAGAAAAATTATAATAAATCTATAAGGAATTAGTAATACTTATTATCTCTTTTATATTAATATAAGAATAGAAACCTTAAATAAACTTAAACTAATAATAAGCTAATTAGTAGTAATTATTAAAGAGAGAAATATATTTATATTAGAAATACTACTAAATAGTTAGTAATTTTCTTAAGAAATAGTTAAAAAAAGAAGCTATATTTTAAGTATTTTCTTTAAAGCTATAAAGCTAAACTCTTAGTAATAAGTAATATTAAGAGTAGAAAATATATCTTATAGTCTCTTAATAAAGTTACTTAATATTATTTTAACTATATTAAAATTAGGAATATAAAGTAGCTTCTTTATTTTATTTATAATAAAGATTATATTTTAGTAATTACTTAGGATATTAGGGGTATATTAAATATCTATTTATTAATAATATACTTCTAAAACGTTTAAAAAGAGTAGGTTTATAGTAATATAAAGAGAACCTCGCTTATAGTATTATTTATAATATATACTTCTATTTAGAGTAAAGAAATACTTTATTATAAGTAGCTTATCCCTAAAGCTCTTTTTTTCTTTATATATTTTTATAGTAATATAGATATAATAAAAGTATAGCTATATATTAGAGTAAACTTTATACTTTAGCTTATTTAGGACTTATTTAGGACTTAAGAGTAAAGAACTTCTATTACTAAAAGGATTTTTACTTAAGTAGTTTAAAAAAGAACTATTTAAAAGAGAACTATTTAAATAAACTAATTAGTTATCCTCTATAAACTTATTAATATTACTATTTAAAACTAAATCTTTAAATAAATTAGAGGAGATTAAAATAGAAGAGCTAGGGGAATAATTACTCTCTAGAGACTTTACTAGCTAAAGAGAGCTTATAAGTATAATATTATTACTAGAGATATTATCTTACTAGAAATATTATCTTAAATAATAATTAAAACTTATTTAAAACGTTTAAAAAAGGTAGTATATTATTTAATTATAAAGTATATATTTATTATAAAGAGCTTTATCTAATTTATTAAAGTCTTAATTAATATACTCCTTAATAGTATTATAAGCTAATTAGTCTTAATACTTTATTAAATTCTAACTAAAAGTACTAAGAAACTTAACTTATATTATATTTATAAAGTAATTAATAAATATCCTCTAGCTTTTCTTTATAGTAATATTTAAGACCTAGAGAATCAGAGTAGATATTAAGATAATAATCTAATAAACCTATCTTAAATAACTAATAAATTATTAAATAAGAAAGTATTAAGCTAAATAGAATATATTTATCCTCTTTATCCTTAAAAACATTTACTAAAGCCTCTAAGTTAACTACTTTAAACTATTACTATTAGTTAGAAAAAATATACTTAATTATTATATTTACTTTACTTAAGGTATTATTAATTAAATTAATAATAGTTTTAATACTAAATTAGTTATTAAACTTTAATTTTTTAATAGAAGGAGTAAAGTAGTTTATATTATAATAAGAGTAGTAAATAAGTAAACTTATTAACTCTATAGGAATTAAGTTTTAAGGATTAATACTATATTATAGAGAACTATTATATCTTAGTAAAGCTATACTAATATAATATAAGAAGTATAAATAAGTAAACTCTATTCCCTTTAGTATTATTAGTATTAAATTATTTCTTAAAAACTAAAGAAAAGTAATAATTTTAAGAAAAGATTGAATAGGAATTACTAATATAATATAAGAGATTAACTATATTTTTTTTAAAAAATAGAAAATCTATAATAGAAAAAAGTAATTTTAAATTTTAGAGTAAATAAAGTATATAAACTATAAGTATATTATTCTAATTTTTCTAATTAGATAGCTAGTAAAAAAAGTAAATAGAGTAACTATACTCTCCCTAAAAATAAGCTAACTTCTTTAGGATAAGCTAAAACTTATTCTAAAACTAGGGATAGTTCTATAAAGGTGGGATAGTTATTATAGGGCACTTTAATAGGGCATAAGGCTTACTACCCTAGGGTAACTCTAGCTATTTTAGTAAAATAAGCCTACTTCTAGCTACTATTTAGCCGCTAAAAAGTAGGCTAAGATTCAGTCGTTATTTAATATAAACCCTAACTACGTTATTTAATAATCCTAACTACTATCCTATAATAATATTAAGTAGTATAAAGTTATTTTTATTTATATTATAAGCTTATTAAGTATTAGTTTAATAGTTTTAAAATAAACTTACTTATTACTTTAATAGATTATTAATATAACTATTATATTAAGAATAAACTTTATTTATAACTAAATTACTTATAGTTAATATATTTAATATAACTTAAGATTACTTAATATTAACTATAATTTATCTTAATTCTTTTTATTATTAAGAGTGTTACTATAATAATCTAAATAAGTTTTTATATTAATACTCTATTAATAAGATCTACTATAAATTAACTAATATTAATAATAATACTAAAACTAATACTAATAAGTTATTTTTTCCCTAGTATATACTATTTTAATTTTATATATAAGTAAATATACTCTTTATAATTAGAAGTAAACTTAGTTATATAATAAAAAGTAGTTTTTTTAACTATATTAAAATAGATTTATTTATAAATTTTTCCTAAAGTATAAAACTATTACTAAAGTATATATTTTATAAAGTTATTTATATATTAATAGTTTACTTAAAATATATAACTACAATTAAATATGTTTTTAATATTTTATTTCTTAGAGATATAATAACTTATTTTTCTAACTTCTTATTTAGTTTATTATTAATTATCTTATTAAGTAACTTAAAAGTAGTGGAAATAATAAATTAAATAAACTAGTTTAATATTTTTAAGTATAAGATATTAAGTTTATAAATTATAAAGTTTTAATAATATAAAATACTAACTCTTTTAATATTTCTTAATTCTAGCTATATAAGCTATTTAAACTATTATTATTATTATTATTAGTAATATTATAATAAAGTAAATTTATTATATTTTTAAAGTATAAATATTATCTTTAAAGTAATATAACTAGAAGTATTAAAGCTAATTTTAATTCTTTAAATTATATATAGTTTTAGCTTTAAATAAGTTAGTTAAGTATATTTAAATACTATAATTATAACTATTACTATTAATTAAAACTAATTCTTTAGCTAATATCTAAATTAAATTATTATTCTTAATAATTAAGTGATTTACTAATTCTTTATTATTTATTAAAAAAACTTAAACCTTTTATATTATTAACTTTAGTAAAGAAAGTGTTTAGTAATTATCTTGCTAGTAATTTATTAAATAAAGATTAAGTATATTTCTTAAAGAGAGATTAATTTTATAAGTTAAATCTCTTAGTTTATTTAAATATATTATAAAAGATATTAATTTAATACTTTTTATTATACTTTTTTATAATTATTTACTATTATATATAATATTATTAACTTTTTATTTCTTATAATAATTACTAAATTACTAAAGGTTATATTATTAAAATAGTAAAGAAGTTTTAAAGGTATTATTATAAGCCTTTCTTATTTAGGTTAGCTAGATATATAAGTAATTATATACTTATAAGGACTCTTAATATCTAAAACGTTAAGAGTCTAAACTTTATAAATATAAGAAGGTATTCTTCTTAAACTATATAATATAATACTATAGAATAATTACTTTTACGTTCTAATTACTATTATTTACTTTATTTATATAGTTTTAGCTACTACTACTATAGCCTCTAGCTAGTAGTTAGACTATAATAGTTATAATAGTTATTAATAAATTATAATATATATCTTTATTTCTCTATTTAGAGGCCTCTTAGCTTATTTAAGCTTAGCTTATCTTTATATAAAGATACTTAAATATCTCTCTCTTTATTAATATATATTTAAGCTACTATGAAGCCCTCTTAAAAGCCTTTATTCCTTAAAGTATAAGTATAAAGGCTACTTATATAGAGAGACCTACTTCTTTAGCTAATTAGTATATAATTTAAGCTAATAGATTAATAAGATTAAAGCTTCCTTTCCTAACTATATCGTTAGATCCTACTCTAATAGGGAAACCTTAGAAGCGTTTTCAGGGCGGGAGAGCTACTTACTCTGCCCAGCGGGCACGCGGGTATCCTACATAACCTTTCTTAGCAGAAAGGCACTACGCGACTAAGATAATTTGTTTCTGTCCGTGAAGAAAACGCAGAGAAGAACTAATAGAGACAGTCACTTTGAAACCAGTCAGGCGTAGAACCAAAGAGCGAGCCGTCCGCGCTGGCACCGGCGACATGTATGACGCGCTCAGCATTGCAATGAAGAAAATCGTCTTTTGTGCAGCTCGCTGTTGTCCGGTGTTGGTCTTCAATAACTACCCTGCAGCTTTCATAGCTCGTCGCCTCGAGTCATCAGGCAAGCGTCAAGTCCGCTCCACGCGTTTCTCCCTCATATGCTTCTGGTGTCTTGGCTTCCCACTGCCGCCGGAGATGTATGTAAAGGCAGAAGGGCTGTCAGTTTTGCCCTTCAATGCCTGGAATTCCAAGCTCTTTGGCCCGTTGCCGTACTTCGACTATCGCACCAGCCGGATCGGTTTCGCCGCGGTGGCGGAGCTGCCACGCCACACACACATCCAGAGCTTGTCCCATCCATTTACCTGGGCGAACACCAAGCTTCTTAGTTAGTAACCGACCGTCTACCAAGCGTGTCAATGATGGGGTATCCATGACGTCCAAATGTTCCAGGTGGTCCAATAAACATTTCCAGTCTGCGAGGAATTCCGAAACGTCTGCAATGGTCTTAGCTACAAATCGTTGCCGGAGCTCGACTTTCGAAAGTGCTCACCTGAATCGGATAAGGATTCCAATTTGTTCGTGGCCTCGACGAGAATAGCATACATAATCTGAGTCTGCCAGTGGCCGCCTTGGGCATCCCACTTTCGGATTGCCATGCCCACAATATCTCTTTGGGAATAGGGCGGTTTCTTGGCGCAAACATTATTCTTCAATGCTGTGATCTCGCGATAATGCCGAGATGCCCCGGTGATCACGTCACACAGTTTATTCGGGCCCTTGATGCCCTCTCGCGCCACCAGTGTGGTCACGGGTAGAGTGCCCTTACTCTTCGGAAAGGCAACTTCTTCCTCTACGTGTGAGTATGGTACGACTGCAGCCAAAGCCCACGCTAAGTAAGCAGCCTCCTCTGTCGCAATGAGAGTGTTGTAAATGGACCCCAACGCGCGGTCGCGATAGAGAAGATCGAGGCACTCATAAGCGTGATTCCACTTGGAGAGATACGGTACAGGACATTGCTCGCCACTTGGATCTGTAAAGATGGCCTCGTAGAGCCCAAGGTTGTGTATGAGTTCGAGAGCTTTACGGGGATGTCTACCCTTGAGCATCTTCTCAACTTCGACCCCAACCCTCTCGCGACTGATCTTCAATTTTAAAGCATCGAGAACAGAAGGCTCCGCCATGACTGCCTTTGCCGTGGGGTCGATATCAAACTCCAGACGACTAGCAAAGCGAACCAACCTTAGGACCCTCAGCGGGTCGTCCGTGAATGTCTGAAGAGGAGACATTGGTGTCCGAATGAGACGCGACGCCATGTCATCAAGACCACCTGTGAGATCTTCGATGAGACCGGTATGTAAGTTGTAGAACAGGGCGTTGATGGTGGCATCCCGTCGCATAGCATCCTCCTTGGCGTTGCCAAACTCCATGATGGGATTGCGACTGTCTTGGGTGTAAGTCTCCTTTCGAAGGTTAACAAAATCGACGTCTAGGCCGAATATGCGAGAAGTGGCAGTCTCCAGATGTTTGGACTTGTCTGGGTTGGCAGCGATCTTGTGGATGCTCCCTAGATCATCGGGGCTGATGTTGTGTTTCCTCCTGTTTTCCGGGTCGTCGCAATAGTCACGCATCTTCTGGCTGAAGGTGTAGCCGGTCATAACATTAATAGCCGTATCGATGTCGTGACTCTCGATGCCGAGGAGTTTGTCGCGGACCCAGCCGCCAGCCCAACGAAGAACGAGCGGAGGATCTGAAGGGCGACGCGTCCTGTCGATCGAAGCAGCCACACCGACGAGAAGTTCCTTCAGCTGCTCTTCCTTGGTAGTAAGTCGAAGGGGAGGTGGTGCCCCAGTAGTGGCGGCGGCGGCGGCGGCCATGTTGCGAGAAGGCGGAGCAGGACGGCCCAGAAAGGTGTCAAAATTCCTCTTCATGGGGGAGACCGCCCAACAACGTTTCCAATTCGTGGCAGCTCGAGCACAGGCATGTATCATGTCATGATAGACCTATCGCAGGGGAAATGGTCGGGAAACCTGTGAAAGTTGCTGTGTCGAGTCTCTTGCTGGCGGGGCGGACAACGGAAAAGCGCTGCTCCGTTTTGTGGCCGTGCAAATAGATAGTTGGTTTGCAAAGCAATCTGAAGCGGGGCTAGGTCGTGCGGAATGGTTCGTGAAATTATAGGATGATATGAGGCAGCGGTAGGTTTTGAAATCCGGTGAGACAAGCGGGTAGGAGAGATGTGTGTCAAAGGCGTACGGTTCCACTGACTTGACTCACAAGCTCCAAGTGCCATGTGTTCAGTCGAGGACTGCGTGACGCTCCTCGACGCTGTACACCTATCCCACGGAGTGAAAGGTTAGCGCAGTACTTGCGGGGCCTGGCTATATGGATGGCCCCGCAAGTACTGCGCTAACCTTTCACTCCGTGGGATAAGTGTAGAATGCGCAGTACCCCTCGACTAGGGTGGGTGGGCCCACGCAGCGCTTGAAAGTAGCGTCCCTTACTTACTTAAGTATTTAATAAGAGAACCTATAACTAAAAGTATTACTTTTTTAGAGTAAAAAGCTATTTAATTAATTTTCTTAATATAATAAAGTTATATTATTATTAAAATATATATTCTACTTTTTCTAAGTATAATAATTATATATATAGTATTAAGTTTTAAGTAATTCTATTCTTACTTTATATTTTTTATAAAAAGAGTAATATTATAAGATATAAAGAAGTATTTTTTTCTTTAGTTTAAATAAAGCCTCTTCTTTATTTAATACCTTTATTTATTTATTAAAGTTAAATTTTATTTGTTTCTCTTTATAAATAAGTTAAAGAGATTTATATTATAGAAACTAATATATTATATTTTATAGAGTGGATTAATAAGTATATATTAAGATAACTTTTTAAATAGTTATACCTATAGTAATTAGAATATTTATTTCTATAGCTATACTTATAGCTTTATTTATAGCTTTATATATAGCTATTATAATACCTATAAGTAGAGCTTTTACTTAAGTATATTAGAAACTATTAAATATTTTTATTTATAGACTACTATTTATAATAAAGTTTATATTAATACTTTTTTTTATTTATTTAAAAATAACTAAAGTTAGTAATAATAAAAATACTTTTTATATATTATATTTAAGAGAATTTTTATTTTAAAAACTACTCGATTTTATTATATAACTCTTTATTTTTATAACTAACTATAATATAAAAAGTGAATTTATTTCTTTTACTACTTTATTAGCTAAACATATAAATAATATAAAATCTTTATTATTATTAAAAATATACTATAAATTATAAATATTAAGTATAAATCTTTTTATATTATTTTACTAAGTATAAGTAGTAATAAAATATATTAAGAGATCTACTTAATAGCTTTAAAAATAGTTTTTAATTTTAAAGTAATACTAATATATTATAGACTTTCTATTATTATTAACTTTTTATTAGGTGTAAAAGAAGTTAATATTAATTAAATTAAGCTTTAAATATATAAATAAGCTAGTTATAAACTCTCTTAATACTTTTTTTTAACTTTATAGTTTCTTAAAAAGTAGCTTATTCTTCTCTTCTTCTTTCTATATTATAAAACTTAATAAAGCCTTTATTTCTTTTTATTAATCTTAATAATAGCTTCTTTTTATTTATAATCTTCTAGCTACTTCTTAATATTATTAATAACGTTTTAGTAAGTAAAAGTATTATTAAAGAAGGTTTATACCTACTTAATAGGGGTTTTTATAATAAGAGAAAAAGTTATAAAAGTATCTTACTTAGTACTTACTACTTAGTTTGATAACTTTACACTATATATACTTAGAAGTTTAAAATAACTACTTATATTAATATTAACTTATTATATTATTATAGTTATTAATCTTATTAATAATAGCTTTATTACTAATAAGGTTAACTGTGTTATTTATATAACTTATATAAAGATAGCTTTATAAGGTCTTTAGTTATAAAAAAGCTTATTTTAGTTATATACTTAGAATCCTACTTATATTAAGCTTTAAGCTTATTTCTTACCCTTAATCTTAAGTTTATACTACTATTATAAGTAAACTACTTAAATTTCTCTATAAAATATTATATTTTATTTAATCTATAGGATTTTATACTATAAAACTTTCTTCTAAATATTCTTTAAAATATTAAGATTAATATTAACTATAAAGCTAAGTCCATAGAAATTAATATAATAACGCCCTTTAATATATAAAGGTTTAGAGACTAAATAGCTATAACTAAGTTCTACTTTAAAGTTCTAAAAATTAACTTTAGTAGTAGTAATATATAAATTACCTACTAACTTTAGTAAAACTTCTTACTACACACTATAGATATATTTATTATTAATTTTAGTATTTATATTTATTTTAATAATATTCTTAATAGAGCAGTATAGCTATTAAGTTAACTAAGCTGAATTATAAGTATTATTAATAAATATAAACTATAAGGATATTAACTTAATTAATAGAAAGATTAAATAGTAGTGATAATATTATATTCCTTAAAAACGTTATAATAAATACCTATTTTAGAGGGTATATATAGTATAAGTAGTAAAAAAGATAATTAAGCTAATAGAATATATATATAAGGGTTATTAAATAGATTAAAAAGTTAGAGAAAGTCTACTTCTATAGTAATTAAACTTAATTAAAGTTATAAAGTTATTATTAGTATAACGTTAAAATTAATAAGATTATAATAATATATTTAAGTGTATATAAAGGAAATAGAGCTAAAGAATTATATAACTAGTAAGCTATTAGCTAGAGGGAGAAGTTAGAGGTTATTATAATATAAGTTTTAAGTATAAGTTATATTAGCTAAATAGAGGCTAAAACTCATAGTTATATAAGAGTAAATATATTATTAGTTTATAAATTACCTTTTAAATATTCTTAAGAACTACTTTTTTTCTATTAAAGTTAATAATAAAGCCTCTAAATATAAGTATATTATAGCTTTAAAATCAAAAAACCTCTATTAAAAATATTTTAGACCTTATAATTTATAAAAGTAAGTTTAAGCTTAATAATAGTTATTTTGTTAGATTAGTCTAATATTAACTATATCTTTATTAATTACTACTATTTATAACAGTAGTAATAAAGATTTTAAACCTTATTAAGTATAAACTATTTATAGTTTAATATATATAAAGGCCTTTAGTAGAGTAAACTTTAAGTTATTTAAGTATTAGTAATAAAAAATAATATAAAGAATTATAAAAATAATACTTTATAATATACTATATAAAGGAATAATATATATTAAAGTAGCTAGCTAGTTAGTAATTTTAAAAGTAATTTTTAAACTAAACTTATATATATAATAAAATAGTTATAAGAAAGTAAATCTTATCAATTAATATTAACTTAAAAGTAGTTTACTATTTTATAAATATTAATAAGTATTTATTTATTTATATTACTTAGTATATAATAAAGTTAATAAGTAAAAAAAACCTATAATAGAGTAAATAGTAAAGCTAGTAAAGATATAAGTTAATAGTTACTTTTATAGATTTTAAAACGCTTAAAATAAAAATCTTTTTAGCTTAATAGAGCTACTATTAAGTATCTAGTTTCTAAGTTATTAGTTTTTAAACTAAAGTTTCACTAAAAATACTTATTACACTACTTTTTATTAAACTTAGTTAATTATACTTATAAATAAGTTAAAACTATAATATTTTCACTATTAGTTAATATATAATACTTATCTATAAATAGTAATAATATTATAATTATATATATTATTATAGTTAAGCTTAATTAAATAAGATTAGTATAATAGACCTATATCTAAAACAGCGCTAATTTATATATTTAAGCTTTAAAGAGATAATATATTATATAACCCTTAAAAGTTTATAAGCGTAGTACCTTATTAGAAGACGGTCTCTATTTAGTGCCTGCTTAATTCTATAGGAAATAATTTTCTATCTTAGAAATAACGGAGCGATTCAGGTAGAGGGGTTAACAAACAAACAGGCATTGTATTGTACGACCGATTCGCGTAGGTTAATAAGGGTAGGTACCAGATAAGGTATCCGTACATCGGGCACACAACACCATAGCTCGGGCGCACGTGTGTCCCGGACCCGCCCTCCCTAACACAACATGGAAGACAGGCACCTAGAAGCTGGGTCCCATTGTGTCACCATTAGAAACTGGGGTATTATATAAGCCGTAAGTCTGGCAAGGCACCTACGTACCTTACTTAGTAAGGTAACGCGGGCAGTTCACTGGAGGTGGGGACCTTAATTGTGGCTTGCTCATGATTGCTTTGCCCTTTGCTGCCCAACCTTCATTTCTGGCCTGAACTGTGCAGTCAGAAGTAGAGGCGAACACCAACACATGGTCACCCTACCACTAGCTTGAACTGCCAAGGCCCGCCAGTAAAGTATTGAATCAGGTGGTGCGGCCGCTTCATCTCTTGATCCCCCC
>JABGLZ010000860.1:260182-476964 GCA_014705045.1 Colletotrichum theobromicola | reverse complement strand
TCCCCGGTGGTGAGAATGTGAATTTCTTTGAAGCCGCTCAGATCGACGGCAACGATATTAGGCCAGAGACAATGACCGCTGTGTCCTCCACCCACAACCGTCAACGCCATTCGGTGCTTCAAAGCCCATCGGACACACTCCTGGACATGGTGGATCTTGGTAGGTTTGACGACCGCGGCCGGATGGTGAAGGCGGGCTTCCCGGTTCTTGACCCGCATCTCCCCGTCCACAGCGGGCACTCGCGCCTTCAGCTCCGGTAGCGATGTCGAATGCTGTGTAAACGCCATCATGACCTCTGGCGCAGCAAAGATCAGGTGGTCATCGTAATGACGGCCCAGTGAGCGACAGATGTTGCGCCATTCGACTTGCATGCCAGTGGTTCTAGGGCTGAAGCCTGCGATGAACGATGTGAAGCGGTCCAGTGATTCATCGGTGTCTTCCACTCGAACGGTTCCGTTTGGAAATGTTGCAACTTGGTGCGGTACTAGGCCGTCCATGTGAAGGCCCTGTCTGTGGAAGACGATCATCGTGCTGTTTGCTGTGTGGTCCATGAGCAGGCCTAGTGCTGCCTGCAGGAAGTCTTGTTTGCGATGCATGCCGTACATGCTGTGGCAGAATAGAATGACATCGAACTTTTCGCTGCCAAAGGCTTTCTTGGAGCTGCTCGCATCGAAGGGAATGCGTCTCACGTCGGCGTCGCCCTTTAGGCAAGGTAGCGGCAGCCCGTTGTCGTCCGCCGAGTTCAGCCAGTCTTCCAGCTCCAAAGCCAAGAGTGCATTTGGCTCGAATGCAGAGTACCTTATGATCTGGTGCTTCGTTTTCAAAGGCAATTCCCCCAGTACGCTTCTTGGGCCTGGTCCAATCTCGAGCACGGAGACGCGGACGCGTGATTTGCAGATGGGAGTGAGAAGCCGAGTAAGTCGAGGCAGAATGAAGTCTTCGTAAGCATTTGAACATTCTTTGAAGGATTTGAAGCCTGTGCTGTACTGTTCGTCGGATAAGGGTTGACTGACGCAACCATCCTCATATTTGGGCTGGTGCCTTAGAGCGCGCTTAAGGTGGTCCAGCGTGGCCATTTCGGTTAATGGGAGTGAGTGAGTAACTGATAGATAGCATAGGCATTCGGGGTTTCAAAGCCAAAGTTAACATCGGATGCCTTGAATGGGATGCAGGGCTTTATACTTGATCAGAAGACAGGTAGGTGCCGGCTGACTGGCTTTGAACAGCGGGAAATTGTCCGCGCCGCATCGGTACCAGGAGCCTGCATTATGAAGCAGCTTGCCGCAAACAATCGGTTTTCAACATGGGCTGTGTCGACAAAAGTTCGGGAGCTGGCAGATGCTGAGTGCCAAAGGACGATTATGAGTGGTTGCAATCGTTGTCGGCCTCCGGCATCATGCATTGGTTTTCCACCAGTAGCGGGCAACGGGTAACAAGATAGCATCCATTACATCACTGAACTTGGTTTTGGAAACTTACGAATAGGCTTGGATTTTTTTTTTCATGTCTTTCTATCTCCCCCAAAAGAGCGAAATAGCCAGCAAAGGTGCTGCAAACATGCGGTTGAGTAAGAGGCGCTTTTCGGCCCTTAGCGCCCGGTGATCGGCCCCGACAGCGGCCCCACTTATGCTTCCGGAACCGCCTTCAACCGCCGAGAACCTCACAGTATAAGGGCTTCAACATCAGTGCTTCAATATTGGTGGTGGTTTCTTCGGACTTGGTTGCACAATTTCCATTACGCTGTAGTAAAAGTCCCCGATTGATAAGGTTTGATGCACCCCACCACGGATGATGACATCAACTTCATGTTGCTAACGGCCTCTATAGCATTCTAGATTATGGACGTGGTACGGGACTTCTGCCACCGAAATAACTTGACGTCTTCACATCGCCACTTTCCCACTCTCATGTAGATTTCCCTCTGCTTATCGAGACACTGCAAGGCCAGTCCTTCAATCCAAATCGGAGGCGACTTCATGTTGCGATGTCTCCCGAGACAGCAGTATTCCATGTACCCCGCAGCTGTTCGCTTACGGACGTGCCCTGTTACGTTGGACCTGACAAGACAGACGGGGAGACACCACAACTCAACGAGGAGGGAGACCTCATTGTTGTCGACGGTCACTGCCCCTAAGGATTCGCCGGTCTCTGCGTCAGCAAGGTCATCGCCACGCTTGATCTGTGTTGGGAGGTGTTTTCGAAAGTCGTACTCAACGTAGGGCACATAATATGCCTTCCGCAGCCGACCTTTCACCCTGAGCGCAGGCCGTGGCTCGTTGTGGCCCACCATCTCAAAGCTGAGAATATCTAGCCACCTCGTTTCGATAAACTCTCTTGGGGCATTGGACAGCACAAACCTGCAAGCCCCTGGTAGCGAGCCCCACGACCAGGACGGTGCGCGATACGACCTCAGCGCCGTCTGGCTCTTGACTCCTTCCGCCACCACCCAGATGAGCCCTCTGAGGATGTCACCTTTCCATAATCCCGAGAAATACTCATCGTCCAAGGCAAATTGAAGCGCCTGTGCTATGCCAGCAATGGCGTGGAAAATGTCGGATTTCATGGTCAATTTGCAGTGTGTGTACTCCCTTACGATCTCATACCAGCCATGATAGAGTCTGTGCGATGCGGCGGGTGATGCATAAAGGTTTTCTTTCCTCTGAGACGTAGCCTGCGCACGTTGCCAGCCCATGATTAACCAACGCATATCAGCATCCTGCTTGCTGCTTTCTAGAGGTCTGCCTTCTGGGATGTTTTCTGATGCAATGTCCTCTTGACACTGCCAGCTCATCTGGGTCGACGAGAACAGAAGCAGTCTGGGTGATAGAATACGCTCTTGGACGACCCACGCTCGTGTCCACAGCGGAGGCTTATGGTCGCCCCAGATATCGCGTGCCGGGTCGGGAAAGTACAATGCGTGTGCAAATCCCTTCATTCTTCCATCCTCAGGGAAGGTCATTTCTATTGGGATTGGGGATGTAAGGCCAGGATGCCGTGTAGCAAAAAGACCGCCATCGCCACCAGACGAACTGACCCCGGAGATGGTCATGATGGAGTTGGTATAGTATTGACACATCCTTTTGGCCTCAAACTCCCAGTCATCTTTTGAATCTTGAATAATGCCTGAACAACCTCTGATTAGCTGAAAGAAACTAAGATTGTGAATTACTGGCACTAGCACGCGACTTACAAAGTGAATCTATCCATAAATACCGTACGCCCAGTGCCCTCGAAGTAATAACAGCATCGCGGAAAGTCCGAGATAAGTCTTCAAGGAGTACATACTTTCTTCGCTGGGCAATAGTAGCCTGCTTCGTCGTAATAATCGTCGACTTGCCCCAGCAATGGCTGAGTGTAATGTACGGGCCCAGGCGTCCAGCACCGTCAACAAGGCAAAGCTCGGATGGGGAGCCTTTGGCCATGACGTCTAGCACACGCGTTGGAAGTGGCGCCAGAGGGTTGGTCACCAAGCTGCATGAGGAATGGGTTGCAAGACATCGTTTTATCCAAGAGGCCGCTAAACGGAAATCGTCATCTGAACCAGTTTCCCACGAAGAGTTGGCTGCCTTTGACGATAGGATGGAGCCGATCCCGCCTGTTACCCTGATCAACGTAAAGAACATTACGGCTTACGAAGAATTGCAAAGAGAAACCAACCTTCATACTGAGTGAAATGAAACGGAACTTGGAATAGGCTGGGGTTTGCGAGGAGAAACGCGGCTAGACAGCGATACGTCGCTCTGTCGTTCCCCGCGCCGAATTGAACACTGGGGTACCAACGAATTTCGACTGCACTTGCTGGGAGAACACGAGGAGGTCTGGTGCGGTCACCAAAGACGCTGTGCTTGAAGTTGTCGAGTAGCAATGCACATAGGTAACACCCTTCCTCTGCGGCGATGCGCAGTGCTCTGACACTTGGCTGGTGAGAATACGAATAAAATGACCCGTGGATGTCTGCCGTCACATTCTGAGATCGAAATAGGTAGTACCAGTTTGGTAAGCGTTCCTCTGTTTGGAGAGAAATACCTCTGAAGTTGATGCTTGTGCAAATCGAGCACAACATAGTCAACTCTCTGTGGCAAACAAATTTTCGCCCAGGCTGCAATAAGTTCAGAAGCCTCGCGCCTTGGCTATTGTCAGAATGTAGACCTTGAATTACATAATCGAGGCACTTCTGACTGACAGGGGTAAAAGCTGCATGATATCAATGTGGGAGTGCCATTGGTCACAGCCTGCTTATTAGGTACTCATGCATCGAGACTTGGTGGACATATTTCGCATATTTACTCGAAAAGAGTTGGAAAGATGTCTCTTGAATGTGTTGCAAATATTGCACGATGAGCGAATGAGAGAGGAGAGGAAAAGCCACACCAAGGGAATTCCAGACCTTGCAATATTTCAATTAGAACCGTTTCTAAATATTTTCCTTTGATAGTACAAGCAGATTTATGGTATTGTCAGGACTCAAAGTGGACCATGTCTCCATGAGAGTTCTGAAAGCGATACTCTCAAAGGCCAGTGAAAACCTCCCATCTCCTCTAGGACTCCAACCCCAAGAGAATGAGTGATTTGTATATGGGATTGCTACACGTTCTCTCTTGTCAGAATGAGCTAGGTTCCATCATGGACCATGAACAGACTCATCAGTCTCTGGACATAGCGTCGACGGGTCTGAAGTCCCGGCAGGACTGTCTCTCGTCGCGATTGAAGCTATTGTGCCTTTGCCACTTGGAGATATGATCGATGTTGGCGTGAATGCTTATGAAGAGGCTTTGGTAGAGCGCGCCGGATTTCGTAGATTATGGTGAATTGCTATGCTCCTTGGGAATCGCCGAGTTCATCCCAAATCCAATAACATGCGGTTATCAAAATCACGACAGCGCCAATCAATGGAGAGATCTCAGACGTCCGAGAGCTTGAAGATGATTGAAAGAGCCGAGACATCTCAGGTAAAACATTATTGTTTTCAGATGAGTGCTTCCTCTTATTAAAGACGGCAAACGACTTTGCTTTCTTCGCATCTGTCTTTGGAGCCAAATGCTTGAACACTCAGTATTTTGCTGCAAAGAAGTAAAGGTATCACTAAAATATTGATCTCAAATGTATTCCGTAAACCAACTAAATGTGATGTTCATTCTAATTGCAGGAGGGGATGACTCTTTCTCTCAACCCGAGTCTAGCCACCATCATGCCCAGTAGCGAGTTCTTGAAGATGACTGGCGGGTACACGACTCCAGATTGTGGCTGCCTTGAACCGAGTCGGTTCATCTAAACTTTCGAACAAAAGACCAAGCGTAGATACCAAGAGACTCCGATATAAATATCTATGCCATATCACTCGGCAATCTCACTCAATTTTGAAAGACATAAATGCATATTTTCAGAAAGTCATCGCAAGGTCGACATCCAGTCGCCAACGCCTACTTATTCTTATTCGCCGTGACGAACGAGACGGAGTAGGCGCGAACGAATCGTTCAGACACAGAAGCATCGACGCATCTCCAATTATTTGCGACCTGTCCTGGGCTCAGGTCGAGGTTTCATCAGCACAGCCAGGGGGTTGCTATGCGCTGACTGTGCGCGTATGCAGCAGACCTGCATGGAAGTTCCAGAACGTTGCATAGGTAAGCCCTCGGACCTCAGTAAGCAGCATATACAGCGCCTCAATGTGCGCATACTGGACCAAAGGGCCTTTTAAGCTTTGGCTGAAGTCTCACAGGCCTGTGGCCACTCAACGCTGAGCAATCAAAGCGTAGAGCAATGCGCAGGGCTTTGCTGCATATTTCTGGAAAATAAGCCAAACGGTTTTGTTCCCCGAGTCAGCCGGAATACAGAACATCGCCAATCGTCGGTAACTTTTGATGAATAAGTTGAGAGGAAACGTGACGCTCATATTCAAGCAAGTCAATGCGATGCCCCCGAGGCCCCGGGTCTACCAGATGGTCACTACATATAGACCGCCTCGTGCGTTCTTAGGCATGAGTTAGAATGCCTATCCTCTCATCTTTCACCCATAGAAATATCGTTGTCAATATGAAGGTATTCGTTCCCTTCCTCGTGTTCGCAGCGGCAGCGTACGCCGCAACCCCCGAGACGTTGATGGAGTTCCAAATGGACCTCCGTGACCCTTACAACCCGTTGACCCTCAGAGGCCACCCACCCGACTGCGGTGATGAAAATGAGGGTGATAACGGCGGGCCTATCGGCGACAACGGCGGATCTCCCAGCCCGGGTCAGGGTTCAAGTGGTAGATACAACGTCTGCTGTCGGTACAATGGCCAACACAACAAATGCGTAAGTCGATCAATCGTTATGTGCTCTATTATATGGCTAATGCATGCTTAGATTTGCTTGGCTCGATGCAGGGCGGTTCGTACTTCACAATGATTATGCTTGCGGACCCGATGGCTAATGTTGACTTAGGACTGCAACGCTGGAATTTGTTTGATGTAGATTTTGTTCAGCCCTCGTGCGCCGATGTCAATCTGACTACACACTATGCTTGGTAATTTGCTGATAGGGAGGATTGGTTCAAAATGATGCTTGTTGTGTGGGAGAGTCCGTATCACACCTATCAGGGTTGTCGGTCTGATTGTTCGAAGGAAGCATGTGCAGTAATTATACCCAATGTCAATTTGAAATCTCGCTTTTGATGCGTTTCATCCATCTTGAGTGATCGCAGTTATCTATTGATATTGTAGCCCAAACCTTCCATTTCTGGCTTGACTGAAGGCTCCTCTTCCGACGAAGTATGAAATCCAGGGTGTAGCTAGCACCAACTCAGATGAACCGAAGCCCTGTGAATAATTGTGTGCAAGAGCCAGTGCCCAAGGGTCTCGAGCACGCAGCTCGAAACCGGCTTGATGGGCTGGCCTTTTCTTGGCAAATCTCCATGTAGGAATGCGACGCTCGAATAGCTCATCCAACTGTTGTTATTTACGCCCCTTAGCTCAGAATAAAATACAATATAGGAGACAAGGTACACGAAAGTGGCCCTCCGAAAAAGACGCCAATCTCTTGCTGCCAAAGAGCGTCTTGATTTGAGACCGAAGATGGCAGCGCTTGTGCTCCGAAAGCAATGGATAGGCAGTTAGTAGTATACACATGAAGGTACCTTGCAAATCAGACTTATTGAAAGGCCAGGTCATTTCCATGATTGGCCATAGAGTATATGTAGTCAAATCCGATGTTCATTTTGAGTAGCGCCAGGATCTATAAACCTCATGCCCCGTAATTAGTCGGACTGGCATATATTTACCCAATACGGCGACCCAAAAAAAGCATTCTTGTTCGGTGGAGTCCATCATGGTCTATTCGTCTTTGATGCCTGCGAGTATTATCTGAGATCTAACACAGTGCGTCCTGTTCCACACAGCCCACGATCAAGCTCCATCAGCCCTGCGGAACTCGGACTTGACATTGTTGGTTCACACTTCGATGGAATGCACCAATGATGAGGCAGATTGCGTTTTGTGGACATCACTGGAGGACGCAGTGTTCATATTTGCGATCAATGACACAATCTGCCCACGTTCGCGGGTAGAAAGTTTGACCGATTGACTGAGAAGGATTTCATTGACTTCAACGGCTGACCCAGATATGCTGGCACTACTCAGGGGTTCAATTGTTTGCAACCTTTTCATGGTATGCGGGAAGCTATTTCCGGCCACCTGAAGTCAGCACCTCCTGTGCATTTGCCCCTCTTGGACAAACGGAGCAGATACCCTGGTCTGTTTGCACCGCCGAGCCTAACCCACAGGGCATGATTACGGAGTGTCGGATCCCGCCGACTCGAGTCAATCTTACTTGTCAAAGTCATTGTCTGCATTGTTATTGGGGATATCACAGTCCTCGTAGTGAATTAATCCGTCATTTTGTGGCGTCATTGTAGCCACGAGGCTACTACCACGAACCAACAAGGACAGGCTTTGTCATGATCCTCCAAATGTGCGAAGTCAAATGAGCGGGCAATCCAACAGCGTTGCCAGAATTATCGGCATCTCATCTGCGTGTCCAACTCAGCTCGCCTGCCAGATGTGATTCCAGACCCTCCATCTCGGCGGATCCTACGTGGCGTGGTCAAGTACACCATCTCAGCCCTCGCCGTGGGGTCGAGTCTTGTTTGATTGTTTGCTTTTCGTTTGTAGATCATCCGTGCCTCACCATACGTCCGTAACCACGCAGCACGCAGGTTCCAACAGGCAGCTCTCAAAAGCACGGCTTGCAATCCTGCCCCAGATCTGCCAACCCAATTTGTGCTTCCAACGGTTCTGTGCTTGTACCCACCATTATCCACGTTGTTTGACGCGATGCCTCGACGATCTGGGCTTTAATCAGCCAACGGCCTGTCACCCGAGAATCTGGGCAGATGGGCCCAGTCGTTTGGCTCTCTTACCAAGAAATTTGCACTTGTACTTTGGGGCGTTCTGATTGTCCCCCTCCTAACCGCAGACCGAGACCACGGGCTGCTGATTGAATGGGCCAGCATGCATATCCGTCTCAAAGGGAACCCCATTGTTCGTCGAGCGTCATGGTCGAGATGGGCGCGGGTGACCACATAACAAAATGGTGATGGTCGTCCTGCCAGAGACACCTAGCGGTGTTCCAATTTTCAACTCGCTTCCTGCGTCGTCGCCAACAGCTTGGCCCTCATCAGCTCCAGATTTCCTTCCATTGTTTGTGCAACTGATCCTGCATATCGACTCTCAAGTGGCAGTTCCTTCTCACCGCCAGTCGCGCCTGGCGCTCAACTTACGGCAAAGGTTGAACCGACCAACCTCCCCTGATAGACGCCTCCGAACATGTCGGTCAAGGGATCTGATGCATGGAGAGCCGAGGACAAAGGGCCAGAGATGCTCTGGGTCTGTTGGACGATGGCTGGCTTGACAACAATCTTCGTCTCAGCGCGAGTCTGGTGTAGACGCAAAATTGGGAGGACATTCTACAGCGATGACTGCTGCTGTATCCTGTCATTGGTATGTGCATGCCTCTGGAGCTTGGGTCAGCATGTGGTCTCTCCTTCAAGGGTGTCGAGAATGTCTTCGCACTGACACTGAGTTCATCATAGGCCTGCATACTTGCATCTTGTGCAGCTGCCACTGGTGATATCAGCTATGGCTATGGCAGGCATAAGGACGTACTCTCGTATGAGCAGAAGAAGGGTGCCATCTTCTGGTCACATGTGGGGTTTGCTCCGGGAATCATGTCTTTTGCGATTCCGAAACTCGCGGTTGTCTCATTATTAACGCGGTTAATGAATCCGCGGCGATATCATCTGTGGTTTCTATGGGGTATCACAATTCTGTGCTTACTTACACACATCGTCGTTCCCGGCTTGCACTTCGGTCGATGCGTTCCCGTCGCTTCGATCTGGGACGAGCATGTCCCTGGCCGCTGCTTTGACCCAAATATCACGGTCGACTACAGCATCTATGGAGGAGGTAATCGATAACTGCGTTTTAGTCATGTTACTATCGACTAACATTTCTTCGCAGTGTTGTCCGCATTTGTAGATGTGTATCTGGCGTTATATCCGACAGTGGTGCTTTTCAAACTGCAAATGCCAATGAAGAAGAAGATTGCTTTGTCATGTGCACTCGGTGTTGGCTCTGTGTGCGGAGTTCCCTCAAGGGCCGCCTTAGTGTTTCGTGAAGTTTTACTAACACTGACGCAGTGGCGGTGCAGTAGCCATAGTCAAGTCTATTCGTCTCCCTCAACTCAGGGAAGACGACTTCACCTGTATGCCTCCGTCCTTCCAGGAATGCCATGGAAGAAAACTGACACGCGACACAGATCTCACCTCTGACCTTCAAATACGAGCTGTGTAAGCATTATTCCATTTCCTCGGCTGGTCGGCTCCGAGATCGTAGTTGATTCTTTGCGGCGATCATACGGGACTGACTAGAGTTTGCAGGGTCGAAGGCAGCACGATCACTATTGCCAGCACCATCCCTGTCCTCCAGCCCTTGCTCGAGTTGATTCTGCGACGCAACCCCTTCAGCACCGCCAAAAACACGACCGAAGAGACGCCCAAGTTCTACGAGGACTACGCTTCTCAAAGAGAGTCTCGAGGGGGTAGCAAGATCGAGCTGGGGCAGCGCAAGCCCAGGCCGAAACCTAGGGACGACCTGGGCTTCACAATCATGGAGGATGACAGCCAGGAGAACATCCTACCCGAGTGCAAGAGGCCAGCCCCGGCGTTCATGTTAGACAGGCACGAGACGAATCCGCCCCAGTCTGCGGATGGTGGTATCGTCCGAACCGATGTTGTATGCGTGTCGTTCGAGGATAGGGGTCCGCTTGGAGAAAAGCTAGCTTCAAGTAAATGGGACATTGTTTGAGGCTTTGGGTATTTGATTTTCAATTACAAGGCTCGATTGGGGGGCATGGAGAGCGCATCTTCCTTTGTTCTGAAAATAGTTTAATACCCCTCTTCGGCCTACGGAGATTATCCTCTCCAGGTGGGGTTTTGTCGGTTGCATCTCCGGATCAGCATCGTCTAAGGCTGATAATGTGTACATAAATGCTAGGCGGGTTCGATGTGCCCGCGTTCACTTGACGAAGGACCCTTGTTTGTGATTCATGTTGAGGAAGTTCAGAGCTCGCCTAGTAGGGGTTTTCACAGTACAAGAACAAGTAGTAAAAACAACCTAGCACCAGCGCTCAGCTCAGTAGCTTCGCAGTATGTTCCCAAGGGTCCGGGATTGTTCGTCGTTTATGTTGAGAAGCTGTTCTTCACACAACCTCAAAATGCAAGCGCTCCAAAAAGATCCCTCAGACGGTGATATTTTATTTGAATAATACTTCTGCAGGGAAGTCTGAGTCCTAAGCCCCGACGAGAATGGAACTAATTGCAGTCGGAGTTCTGGTGGTATTCAAGTAGCCTAATTGGTACTCCTGCCGGCTGAATCCCGTCGAGGATCAACATCGTCAAGTCCCAGCCGACCCAGCTCCGGTACTCTCATCGAATTAAAAAGAAGATATGGACGAAACCGCTGAACGCCGCTGTCCGAAACCCATCCCAAGCACCGTCGCTTATCATCATGATGACCGCTTTGATATGTCATTTTCTAGCAGCCAGTAAGCGCCTAGAGGGAGTCAGTTATTGTCTCGTGGGAACTTTTGGTTGAGGTAGACGTACAGCTTGCTGGTTCTTCATGTTTTGTTGGATACCTCCAGAGAAGTCCATCTGGAGTGACTGAACGACCGGGTTATCCTGCTGGGGGTTGCCGGTCAGACCAGCAACCTTCTGGAGCTCAGAGAGCTGGGCATTCGCAACCTATCGAGCGGTTAGTACTCATGTCCCATTGCACATTCGATCCAAACACTACATACAACTGCGAGACCCTGAGCGGCGCCATTGCCGGAGGGTGCGATAAGCTGGTTGGCCTGGCGGACCTGAATACCGTCGCTGACGAAGGACAGCAGGTTGGACTTGGCAACCTGGAACTGCTGCATGTTGACGGGGTTGGCCTGAAGGGTCTGCATCACGGCCGCGAGACCGGCCTGCTCCTGTTGCTGGATCTGGATGTTCAGGGCGATTCCACCGGCCAGAATCTTCGCCTCGGCGCACGCGGGGGTGTCATTCGGGGCCGGGGCCGGGGCGGGCTGGGGAGCCTGGCAGGCGGCCAAGGTGGCGAGGGAAAGGATGACAGCGTAGGCCTTCATTTTTGCGGTTTGCTTTTGTTTACTGATTATTGGTAAAGATTGAATAGTAGTTGATTAGCGTATGAAGGACCTGCCCCGGGCTGGTTGAGTAATGACCGTTGCTGCTGCTTGACGACGATGCCGAATCCGGATTCAGTACCGAACGAAAGGACCGTGGCAAGGGCAGGTTGGGTCGACTGGTCTTATAAGTAAGTTGCAACGACGGGACGGCATTCAGTCCAACGCCGGCACGGTTCACGAAGCAATCATGAGATGATGCCGCGGGTGGGGGAGCCATTGGCGGCAGCGCAGAAGACAGGGCGGGCCAGCGAAGGAGGTTGAAACTTCCGGATGATAGACTTTCTGTAGTGTTTTGGTGCGGTCGCCGAGTCGCTGTGCTGCTTGTTTCGAACCTTGAATACCATTGGGACGAAGGAAGGATTTCCCTGATTGTCCAGTCGCACAGACGGTGCATTGAGATGCAGGGTATCAGAGTAGCAACACAGCCCACGAATCACATCCCTGGTGGCACGGCGCCGACCTGGATTTCCTCTCCCCCTCTGCCGACTCGTGGCCGGGTTCGTAAGGCAGGACGAGTCCGAACTTGCGGAGCGGATTGGTGTTGGTTTGACACCTTCGCAGGGGGGCCGCCGGCGGTCCCCGACCAGACGTCACAACTTAACGTCTCGGCCTTCGAACTTAGATTGGAATGGTGCCCTTCCTTCCCGCTCTCTTTTGGCCCATACTCGTCCCTCTTCTCCTGGAAATTCAGGGGGACTGGCCAGTCTTGCCGACTGCCAACATGGCTACATCCATGACTCGTCTGAATGATGTTTCCGCTGCCCACAACCATCAATGCTGAAAAGAGTACTTTCTCCGAGAAGCTTAAAGGTATGGCCATCGCTACAATAGGCTAAGCTTTTGGTTGGTCATCTCCCGTCCTTGGGTGATGCTACTACAGGCAGCCTACAACAGGCCAAAGGCGGCCCAATCTAAGCCAAAAGGAACGGATGGCAGTTCAAACACCCGTCCTCAAAACCTGCAAGTTGGCAACTTAATTGCTTGTTTGCCAGGCCAGGACTGTCCCTTCTTCTCTTCTTGAAAGAAAGCGCAGTTTCATATGTCCCGTAGCGAAATTGAAGTGGTCTTGTGTGCTCTGGCCCCAACCAGCGACCAGGCCAGCCGCTGACTGAGGCCCGGCCTGTTAACAGAGTGCCATGCTATTTTCTTGGCGGTTTGATAGGGCTGCAAATGAGCGGCCTGGATCTCGTTCACCCTCCCCTCCGATCCCGTCCCACGTTGTGGAAGCCCCGGGAGGCGTTCGATCATCCGCTAAGAAGTGTTTCCTCGGAGCTACAGAAACTCTCCCTCTGGCTGTCCCAGATGTCTGGCTCTCACTTATCAGACTGAGCGCCACCATCTTCGCGGAGGTTACCAGTATTCCGTCGCCAACGGATGTCCATGTGCGCCACCACGCCTACTGAGAACATGCAATCGAGCCCACCACCTTCACATCTAACAATCTGTCATGTGCAGATTGCATTGCAGAATTGGCGAGATGATCATACCGACTAATAGAGGTGTTGTGAGTGTCAGCCTCAACCACGAGCCTCATCCCGGAAACGCTCATGGTCGAAAATCCAGCCCGTGTTTTGACCGGTACCACACCACACCACACCGCAACCATCTTCTCATGCAAATCAAGGCTCTTGTGTCTTCAATCTTGAAACCTCTGCTGGGATTTTCATACCCAATATGATGGGCGAACACTCCTCTCGGCGCGCTCTTGGCAAAAGGCCGATCCCGAGGAGACGTGCAACGGTGCAATGGAGGTCGCGTTCCACAAAACTCGCCGATGGTAGGCTGCATGACTTGTCGCCAGTTACTGCAAGCGCTTTATCTTAGAGACTATATGCTATATAGCCCCAGATAACAGCATCTTGAATCAGCTAAGCCAATGCTGTGGAGACCCCAGGAAAAAAACTGCCCTGCGGAATGAGCCATCCCGGAGGATCACGACAGAAACACAATCGATAAACAACTGCTTCCACAACCTGTCATACCTGCAGAAGCTATGATCACAAGCCGAGCAGAAAATCTTCCTCCCGCAACTGTAGTTCAAACACACGATGGATGCTTCGCGGACACACTTTGCGTGCTTCTCGTTCAACGGCATCCCGCATTGGAAGACGAGCGAGACCGCAGGAAGCGATTGCCTCCAGATCATGGCGCCGAGCTAGAGGATAAACTCAAGCTTGTGGGGATCCGCGCCTATGACGGTTTAGGCGAATAGGTTGAGATGGTGTGTACCAACATGCCACTTTTTGCCTGGACTTTCTCCGCGTCGGGTTTTTCGTCCCAAGTCTGCATAAGGGGGCAGGGTCGCACTCGCGAGGTGTCTCGAATGTGAAGTATCCAGTCGCGCCCCGTCTCGCCAGCCAGCGGGGGGGTTTCTGTCAACCGTAACGCAGACAAGCAATGCCCAGAGTCAGTCAAGCTCAAGGGGCCAGCGATCCTGACAGTGGTAGTCAGGGGTAAACCCAAAGGCCTACCTAGCTGCAAGGCGTTTGCCCCTGCGCTAGTACCAATGAGTTTGTCGGAGAATTTAATGTCGAGGCCAACGGAAAACCCACGATGCCCAGCTCCCTCAGGCCGTTGGTGAGTTTTCCGGATCGACGGCTTCCATCTGAAATCTGACCTCTTCTAGCGCAACAGATCTCTAATTGTAGAATAGGCTTCTTTGAACAGCCCGCCAGCTGAGAATTCCCCACATGCCGAACATTTTAAAGTCTACAACGGCATTTTGGACGACAAAGGCAACGGCGGGAGGGCGATAAAGACGAAAAAAGGTCGGCCAGGACCGCGGCATAAACACAGGCGGGAGGATGATGGGATCAATTATCGAGTGATGGAATCAGAGTTATCGCTATTGTTCACGAGTAAGGCAATCGAACGAGATATCTCCGCGAAACGGCCGTGCCCCCGTCGCTTGCGCCCTCGGGGCGCTTCGGATCCGTCGTGAGCTCTCGCGGAGACCTCGCGCAGTTCGGATATCCCTGTCTGTTCTTCTCACGTCGTGCCTGGGCGTAACAGGGATCAGCTTCCTCATTTAGCCCCGCGCGCGCGACATCGCCGGACGGACTGGCCCTGGGAAAAAGTGCGGTCTCGATTATTTTTTGGCTTGTCACCTCGTGTAGGGAACTTCAGCAGCGCGACGGCCCATTTGAGATTCAATGCCGTTGAGCTGGATGTTTCTTTCGTAAAGTCAATTTCGAATCCACGTGTGAAGATGTAGGTGACCCTTGGAGCTAAGGTAGCCGGAGCTAACCTTGCGGAAACGCAGATTCACCAAAGAGCTGCTGAATTGCTGATAATTGGCTGCCAAGGCTCGGATTCGCTGATGGCGACCAAACACCTTGGCAGCGAAGGCTATACTCAATCTCAGAAGCGCCCGGTTAGCTAAGATTTCCGAGGGTCCGATGTTTTCTGCCGATGACCCCGCTCGCAGGCGCCGACACGCGTCGGCTTTCGTTGCACAATGACGCTATTCGCATTACCGCCTGCCCGTTCGAAAGCTCGGTCAGAGTGAATGCAGTTTAGCGAGTGAGACCTCAACGCGTCGCTCTCGCCAACACAAGCGGGCTTGGCAACGAAAAAATACAAAAACAATGCGCTGCAAGGATGAACCAAATCTTTCAATTCACAATACGTACTTTGCAATGATGCATCGATTATCACTATTTTTGGTGTTTGCTACACGAGTTGCCGGAGTGTTGAATGAACCCGCCTTGAAAGTGCAAGACTCAGGACGGTATTGGGCTGAGGAGTCTTTCGTCGCCTCGTCATTTGAGAGTGATCCAACACAACCAGAACGCCGCAGGTTCCTGACTGAGAAGACTGAAAGTAAGGCAATTCTCAGACCATCGCCCGCAGGTTTGATTTTAATGCCGAATAGGTTTTACTGTTGATGAGAAAGCCCTTCCAAAGATTCCCTTTGACGCTGGCGAGTCTTACGCTGGCCTTCTCCCGGTGAACTCTACCGCGTCCGATCATGACTTACAAGAACTGTACTTCTGGTTCTTTCCCTCTGAAGAGCCGCCAGCTGAAGAAGAGATCGTCGTCTGGCTCACTGGTGGTGTAAGGCTCGTTTAAAATTCCATCATCTTGGGTCGTGCTGAAGACGAGGAGCTACCCAAGTTGCAGCCTGGCTGTTCATCCATAGGCGAGCTCCTCCAAGAGAATGGCCCCATATCGTGGAAGCCTGGAACCTTCGGCCCTGTTCAGAACCCCTGGAGTTGGCACCGCCTGACCAACGTTGTGTGGATTGAGCAACCCGTCGGGACTGGCTTTACGCAGGGCCCGGTCACGGCTACCGACGAGAGAGATGTCGCTAGACAGTTCATGGGATTCTGGAAGGCCTTCGTCGACACATTCGATCTGCATGGCTACAAAGTCTTCATTGCAGGGTCTTCCTATAGCGGCCTGTTCTGTCCGTACATCTCGAGTGCCATGCTTGATGCAGAAGATACGGATTACTTTAACGTCAAGGGCATGATGATCTTTGACCCTTCGATATCGCAGCGTAGCATTGGTCAACAATTTGGAGTGGTCAAGACTCTCGACTATTGGGGTCCTGTCTTCACGCTGAACGAAACTGCAAAGGCCAATATCAATGAAATCGACCGGAGATGTGGATACAGCGAGTATGTGGACGAATATCTGACTTTCCCACCGTCAGGAACTCAGCCAGTTGATGTCCCAAGAGCTTGGGACCCAGACAACGAGTACATTCCGGAGTGCGATATTCTATCATCTGTCGCCGAAGCAGAGAGAGTTGCAAACCCCTGCTTCAGCCTGTACAATGTCCTCCAAACCTGCCCGCCTGCGTACGACCCTATCGGCTTTACCGATAACAGGCTTCGTAACCCCTTGACTGGACCCGTTTACTTCAATCGAGAAGATGTCAAAGCCGCTATGAACGCTCCCGTCGACATGGAGTGGCGATTTTGCAGTAGAGAGCCCGTCTTTGTAAATGACATCGACAAATCCAACAACCCAGGTCCTGGAAGCTTACCTGTCATCCCCGGAATCATCGAAAGAACCAACAACGTCATTATCGGGCATGGCCTGCAAGACTTCATTTTGCAGAGCACCGGCACGTTGCTCGGTATCCAAAATATGACCTGGGGTGAAACGCAGGGGTTTCAAGTGCGGCCTGAGCATACTCTGAACATACCATTTCATCCAAGGATGGAAGCCTTTGTTGGTAGTGGTGAATTGGGGGTATGGCATTCGGAGAGAGTTCTTACGTATTTCGAGACCCCAATGTCTGGTCACTTCCTCGGTCGTGATGCACCATACATCTCATTTCGAGCACTAGAGGTGCTGCTGGGACGAGTGGAGAACTTTGGGTCGACAACGCCGTTTACTATGGACTACAAGGTTGAAACTCAAAGCAAAGAGCTCTAATATCGCATTCTGTCACTAATGCAGCGACTGTTAGCTGCACTGCAAACGGAAGGAGACCTTGATCAATGACCTAATGACGATTCAATGTTTATGGAGCATTGGAGACTGATTGATTTCTTCGCGGGTGCACGACTACATTTTCTGTGTATAGTACGCATGGGCATGGGACTAATGCAATCAACGACGATGTTTATGAGTGGAAACATTGTCAATTCGGATTACTCTAGTAGAAGTATTGTTAATGATAGAGGGAACAACGATAGTGGCTTAAAGAATGGCAGTGCAGAGAAAGTCCCAAGATTCACGGTAAAGTTAGTCGGTTTGGAACAGGAAAAGTATATGTTCTCTCATCTATCGTGCTCTCTTTCTCACATGCAAACCGCAGTGTCGCTTGTATTCTAACGCCATCCCAGTGCAGCTTCAGCGTAAACCAATTCAATCGATGGTCCAAGTGATGATATAACTAACTCGGTCCTCTAAGCTTAAGCACCAATTGCCCACGCCCTGAGTCCTGCAACCTCGCTCGCGGTGCACGGCTTGTTGTCGTACAACACGCGATGCTTTGGAATCTTGTTGTCCTTGGTCGGGATCTGGAGCACAATGCTTTCTGTTGCCCCGGGGAAAACCGAGCCATGGCCTTCTTCGGTGAGGTCTGCGGTATCGGTGGCGAACAGCAAGCCGAACTCTCCACCCTTTGTAGTCAAAGTCGTGGAGCTATTGTCTGGCAAAGTGATAACGCCAAGGCCACCGACCAAAACTACCCATCTGAATTACGTTAGTGATTTTGTTCTAGCTTTGTTCTGTTTGCCCGGTAAACGTACTGGTTGGTAGGTGCAGGGTGGAAACCGCTGTCGAAGCCGGCTGGGACGACGTTGTACGTCATGTTCGAGACATCTCCGAGAATCGTTGTCCTGGTGTCGACGAGTCCAGATTGAGTTGACGAGCGGAAAGGCTGGTCTAGCTCCCAGCACTCGAATCGCGAGGCGTTGTTGTGGGTGCCGATGGCAGTGACGTTCAACTTAATATCCATCGCACTGCTCAAGGCGGCGAAGATGGACATAAACCGGAACGAGGTTGAAGAGAGCATATTGAGACTGATTTGAAGTAGCTATGCTGTGTTTGGAGTAAACATGAAGATGTTGAACAATGTTTCGCCTGAGGAAGTCTAGCCAGAGGCGCTTTTATAGTCTTTCAAGTATCAAATACCTGCATTCCCCTCTCGATGAGCCGGGCAACCTGACAATTTTTGTCCTCGGCGTTTTCCAAACTCAAAAAGGTGACTATTGTTGTCAGCCTCATCCTCAAGAACCTTCTGTCACAACTGTTTCCTTGTAGAGAGACATTTTTCGAAAGCCCCCAAGTTGTGAATTTGGTAGTTTTGGGGTCTTGTATCTCAGCCGGGCAGTGAGCACACTGCCGGGCGAAAGCAACGACGAATTTAGGAGCTTCAAATACTATATCTTAGCTTGACGAACCCTTTTTATAAGCTGCGCCACTGCCATGAGACCTTAGAAGGCTACAAGTTGGGTCGCATGCGAAGGCTGAGAGCGGAGTTGGGTCCGGACCCAGTGCTGATTTTAGAAACCACGTCAGCCAACCAATGATCCTCAATGCTGGACGGACTGCGCGTGACATTGTCAGATGCTTGGAAGCTCGAATGTGAGAAGGAATTATCCTAAACCGGCAATGATTACCCCGTACTAAGGAATGTCGAAAGAGAACGGGACCTCTGAAAAGTTCTACCTAATCGGATGCCACGGGTCGCCCGAAACGAAGGAAATGCATAGGAATCGACAGGAGTCAACCCACAATGCGATATCAATGAAAAAAATACCAATGAAGAAAACCGCTACTTTTGTCTTCTGCCTTTCTCCCGGCGACCTCTACGTTTCGGAGCTGCCCACTGCGGGTTTATCTCTCAAGCTTCTATGACAGTGGTTGACCCTGCACTCCTTAGGCGCGATCAAATCACCTGCCTCTTTTGAGTCGTATGGAATAGGCAGAAGCTGATTTGGATAAGATACTCGTTGTTACAGGCAGACATGGTACAAGCGAATGCCTCATAATAACCGATGTACTGAATGCATCTACAAATCTCAGACTTAGTAATTTGTGCTAGTCCCCCCCTATTTTTCCCCTTCTATCCCTCTCTCCCATCCTCTGATCAGACCCTTTCGCCAGTAAAGATAAGAGAAAAGGGGAAAGTTCACAGCGGCTGTTTTCTCAGCAGTTGCTTCTGTCTACACTTACTCAATTGATGATTCTAGCTTTCATGTGAGTATCCCCATTGAACGGCATGACCGCTCACGATGTTTGGAGACATAGGGGGCCACCTCAACTGGACGCACGGCAAGGACGTCTGTCGCGGGGTCAGGCGGCTATTATCACTGAATACTTCCAGACTTTCAGCCTTCGCCAGCTGGAGACTTGAGCTCTCCTCCCCAATTGAAATCCTTTCCAGTGACATTGACATTTGCACCAGCAGAACCACATTCGTATTCTAGGTAGTCAGATAGGCGAGAAATTTCGGCATCTGACCACAGGCCACATATTGTAATAGCAAGACGTCATCTTCTGAGGGGACATCAACCAGAGCATGCCGTTCTTCATTTCCCAATCGATGCCCTGGAAATAACTTCCAGTTCTATCTTAACACTATTTTGCAACAACAACTTCACTTTCGTATTACTTCTGCAGAAAATCTGCGGATAATGAAACTGTTGGTCCTACACCAGAATGAAAACTCAGTTGAGAATTCTTCACCGCCCATGTTCTCGCGAGGGTCCTAAGAGCATTTCCGCCAGCTGACATGCGACTGCGAGGTTCCGCATCCAGCAGTCCCAGTTAAAACGTCCAGCGCCACCTGCCTCATAATATCTGTCTCAGACCCTGAGGTGCCCGACGCAAGTCGGCTCCGGGCGCAACGTCCGAATCCCGGCCCGAACCCCGTCTATGCGCTCTCAGAGAGGTGGCTCTCATGAAAATTTGGCAGATCATAACTTAAAGAGGATGTGGGCTGTAAGACTAACTAAAATTGAGAATGATATGTGGACAATTCCGGTCAATATAGCATTGCCAAGGCAAGCGGGGCCGGAGATGGTTGCTTTCAGCTCATTTGATGGCGCTTATGTTAACGTATCCTCGGAGAATCATGTCCTACATGGCAGTTTGATCGTGAAACCCTGCCGTCCATATTCTGAGATCTAGGGACCGCAAGCCAAATTGTCTCTAGCTAAGGGTTTAGTGACATGCGGGTCGCCCCGCACGTAGTCGACGGGTACTAAATTCCGTCTGTCTCAGATAACGAATCGATTTGGCAACCAGGGCTGAAATAGGGGTGAGACTTGACCACCTGGAAAGAGAAAGCTGAGATGGAACTGGGACGAGTAGGTTAAGGATCTTCTCGCCATGTCATTAGAGTTTCTTCATGCGTGGACATCTTAGCACGGAATCCTGGTGGCTTTCGTCGTGGTTCATCCTCCCGAGACGAATGCGCCGTGGATTGCTTCTGAAGAAGCACACCTATTTCATTTCAAGACATCATTGACGCTTGGCACGAGATGATTTACTCACGCTCTTGGGCTTTTCATGAAGGGCTGATCATGGTGTTCACACTTGTCACCTGTGGCCTCAGCAAAGAGCCCGAAAACGGCCCGAGTGATCCTGCCCTGAACTGTGAATGCGTCTGAAACCTATATGCATTCACTTGCTGTAAATTATGAGAACTATCCTTGGCCGTGGGCTGCCACTCAAAATTCTAAGACATGAGATTTGCCTATTTCGTGAAGTTCTGATCGTTAGTAGGGGTACATACCATGGACTTGTACAACCAGCTAACTTGACGAGCGGTTTACCTTGACTCGAAGGGTTGATGCTTGATTTCGAAGTTTGAGCTCGTGATCGAGCCTGAAAACAAATGTTTCTGTCGGAAGCAACACTGATCGGCCCGTAGATTAGCCATACAAATGATGTGGCTTCGTCCAAGGACGCAATTCCCTCTTTCAGCTTGCCATGAACTTTATTGAGAAATAATCCCAGCGATCCTCCGCTCCACTCTGAGAGATTGAAACTCCACGCTCCCGAAGGTAAGCTCGATGGTACTTTTGTTAAACCTGCTGCAAGCGGATCTCCCACTGCTATGATTGCAAATACCAATGGTAGCTATTGCTTTCTCGGACCCAGGTTCGTCTTCAGCCAGGTAAACCACCAGAAGGTATTTCGGAAATGCTGAGATTGAGAAGAGGCCGATGTATCTAGCCCCAAGTGCTAAGATTTTGAAAATGTAGGGCTTCACTTTGAATACAAATAGGGAATCAGCACCCGCAGTTCTGATATTGCAATACCTTCCCTCCAACAAGCTTAATGTACTCGACTTACACAGTACTCTGCTACCATTTCAGACTTCATCTGTTCTTTGAAACATGTCTTTTCTCACTAGAATCTTCTCTTCTTCCACCATGTCCAACATCAATGTCTCGATCAACGGCCACCAGGTTCCCCTGATTCCTGCGACTGAGTCGAATGTGCAGATCAACACGGCCAACACCAAGTGGTATATCTTCAAGTTTGACCGGTTCGTCGATTATAACTTCAAGCAAGAATTACGACGAGGACTGGACTTGGACGTGTTCGAACGCCTCGGAGACAACATTTACTTATGCGAGTACAGAGGATCAGACTTGATTCCCATTGGGCGTCATGAGAGTATCTTGCACTACGCTGCCTATCCGGCCAATGCTGTGCAGGCCGCTCATTTACAGACTACTCCCGCCGGTGGTTCAGCACAAGCCCACAGCGGCGATTCTGTTTCACCGTCGGGATTATCCACGAAAATGCCCTTCGTTCTCGAGCTTCAACCTAGCCAGAATCCCCAAGAAGTTTTGGACCGCGTGAAAGACGAGTACGGAGCAGAACAATTGGATGATACCGTCGCGGGCAGCACCATACAGGTCAAGCTGAAGCCCGAGGACTTGCCCAAGGTTTCCGAAGATGACAGCATTCGAAGCATCGACAACGTAAGGGAAGCAGGTCTATTCAGCATTCGACAAAGAGCTATACTACAATTCGTTGACAATGATCCCATCAACACATGTCCTTACAAGGGCGAAGGGGAAACTGTCTTTGTTGCCGACAGTGGATTTGACCGAGGATCCACAGAGGACGTCCATCCAGCCTTTGAGCGAAGGGTGTTGGCCACCGTTAGCCACAACCCTGCTTCCGCGGAAGATGGTCATGGACACGGAACACACGTCGCAGGATCCATCCTGGGCTGCCGACAAGCTATACCGGGCAAGTCTATGAGCGACATCCAAGGCACAGCACCAAATGCTAAACTGGTCTCAATTGCAATTCCCTTCGGGAGGCGAATCAATCTTGACAGGCTCCTCACAGAAAAGATCGAGAAAGTTGGTGCGCCAATCGTCATGAACCATTCGTGGGGGTCCCCCTGGGATAGAAAGGTCGGACCTTGGAATCAATACGGATACGAGGCCGATAATTCTGGCACTATCGACGAAGTATTATTCGATCATCCGGAGAAATGCTTCGTTTGGGCTGCCGGGAATGATGGGGAGTTGGTCAGTGCGGAAAACACCCAACAACAGATTGGAGCACACGCTGCCGCCAAAAACTGCATCACGGTTGGTGCCACCTATTCAGACCGACCAGTTGACGAAAGCGACCTAAGATATTCCTACAGAGGAAAGAGTCATTCACCTTCTGAGATGACGACTTTCAGCAGCACGGGACCCACTCGCAATGGCCGCATGGCGCCTGATGTGGTTGCTCCTGGTGCAGTGATACTCTCCGCTCGAAGCAGGGCAATTCTACCACCGCAGTTAGAAGCGCACTTCAGGAACTACGGAGAGCCTCAAGATCAAGACCTCCTGTTCATGGATGGAACTTCGCAAGCAACGCCAGCAGTGACTGGCTGTGTTGCCGTCCTTCGGGGCGCCTTTCGCACGTTACATTCGGATAAGAAGCCTACTGGAGCTCTGCTGAAGGCTCTGATCATTCATGGAGCAGTCGACCTGAAAGGAACCAAGTTCACAGTAGTTTCTACGACGTGGGAAGATTACAAGGCAGAAAGACCAGGTCGACGCGAACAGTGCATCATGACAGCCGCTCCGAACCCGTTTCAAGGATACGGCCGTGTGGACATCAACAGTTCTCTCTGGCCGATTCTTGGACCCATCAATGGCCAGCGCGGATTTGCCGAATGCGACATGACTTGCGGCAAAGCGCAGAATGTTTACACCATGAACATCCCTCGCTCTGCAAAGAATCTCACCGTGACGCTGGTATACACAGATAAACCTGGTGAAGAACTGCAAATTAAAGTCACTTTGAGGGTCAAACTTGGCAAACGTTTTCTTACCCCACTGGAGGCTACGGACCCGAAGAATCGGAACATCAAGTGGGCTGAATCGAATGTTGCGAAAGTTTTCGAGGAGTTCCCTCCAGCGGGACAGGCTGAGATTCTGTTGGACATTGAGACTTCTGAACGCTCAGCGAAGGTCGCTGTGGTGTGGAGTGTTGAAGTTCTGGAGTGCTGAAGTCTGATGCTGTGCAATTCTTTGTGTTTCGAGTCATTAGGCTTCTTTTCTCTACTAGTAACCTTCACCACAGATTGAATCACACATTTGCTCCCTTGATCTTAAATTTGCAATCAGTTTACGCAATTAAAGAAGTCCGTTGGATACAAAACCAGCAGTTGACAACCACACTTCCGGAAGTAGGTATTATACAGCTTCAATCCATCATGTCAGCCAGGCGCTGTGACAGCCACTGCTAGCTTACGAGCGAACGGCAGGGCCTGCCTTGCACTGCTATCCATCGCCCAGCGCCCCCTATGTGAGTACTTTGCTCCTCACAAGCAGCAATGGTTTGGTAAGTAGCTGGCAGATGTGATCGCCCGAAAGCGAGACAGCGGGCAGCCATCGTAGCACAAGTTCGGCGTTTGACCCGGTTTCTCCGAAAGTGGGTTCTTACCCCACTTCTCAGTGAAGAATCGTCTGTCTCTCCCCTCGATCCAACCCACGACACAAGCTGACAATGCCGCAACATACGAGAAGTCGAACTGGTTGCTTCACCTGCCGGTAATTGTGACCCTAGTAACCTTTGAGCTACCAGGCTGACCGAAGTCCAGAGACGATGGCTACAAGTGTGATGAGGCGAAGCCGAACTGCGGCCGGTGCGTCCGGCTGGGCAAGGTCTGTAAGGGGTACGGCCTCAGGGTGAGATGGAAAGCTGCCGATATGTCGACAATCTCTTCCAAGGTCGCGAAGCGACGAAGCCCAAAGTCGAAAGGGTCCGTATCATCTCAGAAAGGCGCTTCTAAAGCAACGTCCCCTGAACAGACCGGGACAATTATACCAGGTTTTGCTGGGTCAGCGTCAGCTACAGCATCAACTGAAACAAGCCTCATCCAAAACCCGTCCTACATCCCCTCGGATATCTCCTCAACGAATCGGTTCTTACTCCATCACTGGAACTCATCTCTAGCGAGCGTAGTCTCCATGGCCTCCGGCAGACAGAACCCATTCCTCATTCACCTGACGCCGATGATGCTACGCTCGCCGGCCCTCCTGTTCTCCATCTCATCCATGGCCGCAGGGCACCTCTCAGTACTCCGAAAAGACGCGAATCTCCGAACGATGGCATCGAGACACATGCTCATGGCCGTATCCTCGCTGAGAGAGTCGATCCAGACAGAGAACCCGGAGCTCTCGCTCGCCACCATCATGATGCTCCAGATCTCAGACAGGCTGTTCAACACGGACAGCCAAATCGACCATCTTGCTGGTGCCAAAGCAGTGATTATGCACTCGGGAGGACCTGGGAACTGGACGAGCTCTAGCGCACAGTTTCTGCTAAGCCTCTGCTTTTATCATGACGTCATGTCCTCAATCTCTCGCACGGCGAAGCCGCTCTTGAGCATGACCAATGTGGCTCCCCTGGAGGGCCTGCATAGCCTCGAGAAGCTCACATCACTTCTCTCTGTCGTCGGCACTATCAGCAAAATGCAGGGGCAGTCAGGTGAAGCGCACCAGCGGCGCGGCTTCAACATCAGGAAGAACTTGCTATCCATGGACTCGTCCACAGACGGGGACCAGGACATCGAGAACACGATCCAGGCTTACAGACACGCGGCCATTGTCTATCTCTACCGGGTTTGGGATGATGGCACCGAGCCCCCAAAACCCTTTCATGCGGAGCAATGCATTCATCATCTGCTCAAGGTCCCCACTACATCCTCATTCTGCTCGGCCCACGCCTGGCCTCTCTGGACCGCAGGATGCGAATCGGTTGATCCCCAGAACCGACAGCTCGTTCTCGGAAGAATCAAGGAAATGTACGAGACCAGGCGACTACCGTCCCTGGCACGGGTTCAACAAGATATGGAAGAGGTCTGGGTCGCGAAAGACGCCCAGCGGATGCAGTTTGGAACGGAAAATGTGGATTGTTGCAAAATGATCTTGGATAATCGTCATCGAGAGGCGGACTTGGTCTGATTCTATCTCTAAGAAATTTCATTATCACCAATCCCCTCATTTACCGTCTCTTGGGAGTAGCCGATGACTGCCCAAGACCAAGACAAGACGCAATCTTGAAGAACACGTCCGTGTTGTCATACACCCCCGCAAACGTCTGTTGGCATGGGCCCATTGCAAACAGAGGCACATCCGTAATTGAGTGGACGCCCGACGACGAAGACACCGGCAAGGTTCCCTGCACGAAGAAACCGTCCTCACCGTCCTCCAGGTTAGCCACATATCCATCCTCTCCGCTGACAACTACCCTGCGCGGTGACTCATGCAGCTGGTAGTTCTCCCTCCGATCGGGACTCGCTCCAAAACCAGGCGCAATGGCATAACGGGGACTCCAGTTTAGCGGGAAATTCGGTCCGGTGCCGTACTCGATGCCATCGGGCCGTTCAACAGTGTAATGAGACAGACCGGAACGCTCATAGATGCCGATCGCGTCGCGCTTCTTGCGGTCCGTGTCTTGGGCAGCAAGGTACTTTGTGTCCGCCACGCCAAAGACGTCGAAGCCGTGGCCATGGTCTGCGGTGACAACGATGAGGGTCTCCTCCAGCTCGCCGACCTCCCTCAGCTTCTTCACGGTCGCACGGATAGTATCGTCGAACTCAAGGAGGTCGCCGAGGGCCCTGTCGTAGTCGAGGGCGTGCATCTGCTTGTCGATCGACGCGCCTTCGGACATGAGGAAGAAGCCGGTATCGTTGCTGCGCTCGAGCAGGATATCGAGTGCTTTGAGGGTCATGTCCTTCAATCCGGGGAGGTCGAGCGGCGCGGAACCGTCTCCGGAGGGGTGCGTCTCGAGCTCAGCAATGTTATCGGTCAAGATATTCCTATCGAGCCATACGGGCAAATGGGAGAGGGAAAACACGCCCAAGGCAGGGGTGTCGATTGGCGCTTCCTTGAGTGAGGTCGCGTTCCAGCTGACCGAGTATCCTTGGTTACGGAACTCTTCGTAGTAATCCTTGCCCAGGTATGAGGAAGATCCTGGCAGGAAGGTGGAAGCACCGCCGCCAAAGTAGACGTCTGGCCCGGGATGGGTGCTCCAGGAATAGTTGGTCATGCCGTTGAGTGCTTGATCGATGAGAGAGCCGGCATTGGAGCGGGATCTGGTGTGGCCAGTGAGAGCAGCCGGGGTTGCGTCGTCAAGGGCGGCGGTTGTCACTGCACCCCACGCGGATCCCTATCAGATGGTCAGAGAGATCTCAATCTTGCTTTTCTAGAGTGTCCTTACCCAAATTCGAGTCACCATTTCTACGATCGTCTCAACCTTGGGATCGTCAAAGTCGTCCGCCGACGAGTCAGAGTACACGCTACGCATGTTAGCTACGCACAACGATCACTAACAGAGTTGTCCTACCCCATGGAGTCTGATGTTCCCTTGTGGCCAGAGTAAAGCGCCGAAGCCGAGTTGGCGCTGTCCGTAACAAAGCTGTCAACCGAGTGAGTCTATCTAGGCGTCAGCCTCGAACTTCATGTCACCCAACTCTCGCTTGGCGTAACTCACCATCTGGTGTCCAAGGATCGGGAACTCGTCCATCTGCATCCTCGACTGATACTTTCCATTCACACTCTTGTGACCAAGCAGTCTCGCGGCCGTGATCATATTCGTCGTCATCCCGTCTCCAATGAACAAAATCACATTCTTGGCCTTCTTCTCCTCCGCGAGCGGCCGCACATACCACTCCGCCACAGTCTTCTTCGTGCCATTATAGTAGCTCAGCTCGACCGTGTAATTCCCCGGCTCGTACAGCGACAGGTGACGGTACGCCTTGGACGCGACGTTCACCACAGACTTGGTCCCAGCGTCCTGGGCGAACAGGTCCTCGTACCACGAGAACGTCCACGTCTCCAGCTGCGGCTCGTCGTCGAGCGCGAAGAACTCCGCCACCGGCACGCCGTCGGGCTTGCCGTTGCTCGCGATCGAGAGCGTAAAGTCCGCGTCGGGCACGCCGTCGTTGAAGGCCTCGGTGCCGTTGACGGGCGCGTGGACCTCGACGCGGATGTCGAAGTTCTGGCCGGGGAGGAAGTTGGCTTGGTCGGGCGGGAAGACGCAGCCGAGGTCGGGGCAGGCGCCGAGGCGTTGGAAGGTTTGGGCGAGGGCCGCCGGGGCGGATGCCAAGAGGACCAAGGCGAGGGCGGACATCGCGGGTGAGGTGACGATGGGGGGTGGTCCACCGAGGAGGAGAGGGCTTGGGGTGAGCTTTGGTGAGCGTGGCACGAGGAGGGGTTGTAGTCATATACATGTTCGTGTGTCACGATGCCAATGCCCCAACCTCTCCGTGAGCGGCTTCATGATGTGCGACTAACTCGACATAGAAGGTCGTCCAAGGTGCCGCGCAAGCATTCCCCCAACTCTCCACGACCAAATGGTGGAAACTGGAGAAATCTCCTCAATGAGACCCATGTCGACAACCAGTGAACTCGACGTATCGCGAAGTATGAGGATCGGCGTCGTCCGAAGACCTCTGACCGACCTGTCATGAGGTGGGGGATGACAGGCATTGCAAGCGCAGGATCGTTCTTGGCTTGCAGCTTCATTGCTGCGTACCCCGCTCCGATGGTAGTTTTCCCCCTCACGAGCTCTCGATAAGCACGCGACCAGTTGCCGAGTTTGCTGGGGATGATGGAATGGTTTGTGGGAAGCTGAGGCCGGAGGAAAGGTGAAGGAAGATGTTCGGAGGTGCCGGGAAACCCGATCCTGTGCGACTAATCCCATCTCCAAGCATGCATGCAATGTACGTAGCACATGCAATGGCACGTAAACTCAATTCATGACGTCCGAATTATACGTAACGATAAAGTAAAGACTTCTTTACCATGAAATGGGAGTATCGACAGCGTAGGCTGTTGCACAATGTCCATGGATTCCGTTCTTTCTCGAGGACGACGCTGTAAGTTTCCGCCGAGACCATGGCCACGGAATTGTTTGAACCTGGCGTTCATCCGAATTCCTCTCAAAAATAAGCCAAATCGCCAAGAGAAGTTTCTTTGCAGCGATAAGGCTAGTTCCTGATTCATGCTGAACGGCCGGTGCCAAGAGGAACGCCGTTTGCCAAGGCTTCGCCATATCTCTCGGCTACCAACACACATGGTAACAAAATAACGCAGCGTACAAAGTTTTCAACAAGTGGAATTTCTCCAATGTACTCTGTATTGATTGCCATCACTTCCATGGGGTTCCGATCCCAGAGGTTGAAATATCATCTAAACGCCTCAAAACTCTCGTCCGTCGCCCAACCCACCATACAGACCAAGCCGGTCCTAGCCGCATCCCTGCAGTCTCTCGCCAAGTCTTCTTGCCCAGTAGCAGCATATGCCTCAGCGGTCAGCTTCAGAGCCTTGATGACCTCGAACGTGGTCACGGCCTGTGTGTCCTTGTACATCCACAACCTATCCCCGCGGACCGGATCAACAAACCCAAAGTTCCGAAAGACCTCGTTGCCCCATTTGATGACCTTGGCCCACTGCTTCCGCGTATGCAACGCCTCGACGAGCCACATCGTCGGCCAGACGAGCATCAGCCTGGGCAACTTCAACTTGTCATACACCTCAGGTTCGTGGAGCGCAGCAAGTTTGCCAGCCATCCTCTCAATCTGCCGAATCGTTGCGTCGGGTTGGAACCTGACCGGGCTCTTCTTTTTGATCGTGCGTTGCAGCTCGGCCAGCGCTGAGACGCGCTTCTTATGCTGCTCTAACGGAGACTTGGCCTCCCCGCCACAAAGATCGCAGCTGCACTCGAAGCCCCAGGTCCTTCGAAACTGCGGCACGCGGAGGAGAAAAGCGGCTTTGGGTGGGAGGTAGATGTGCGTGATCTCCGTGCCCTTCGGGATGTCAACGGTCGCTCTGACGATGAGCATGTCTCCCACAAAAGACCTGTTGCAATTCGGGAGGCAGGAGTGGTTGGCGTAAGCAGAGTACACCCATAGCCCGCGCGACATGCCGTTCTTCCACATGTTCCACTCCCCGTTTGCCGCCTGGGCAGAGACGTGGGCGCCGCTGAAGCAGTTCTTCCTTCGGATCGACTCGAGGAGGAAGACGTCGATGATAGGCTCACCGTCGACCTCTGTCCCCTCGAGGCCGGAGCGCTTGTATGTCCCGCCGTAGAGATCGAGAACCTTGTTGTGCGCTGTAGGATTGTCCGCGCAGAGCTCGATGAGTTGGGCGTATGCTGCGGCGGAGTTGTGCTCTGGGTTGAACTCGTTGGGCACGCTGGTAGCTTTCTCCGAAAATACGAGCTCGCCTGCCTTGATGTCTTCCGTCGCGAACATCCCTCGCCCATGGTATGGGGACTCTCTTATTTCGGTTCTCGAGAGGAAGCTTGCGCGGTCGATGTGGATGTTCTTGGGGGTCACGTCTTTAGCCATATCGGGGAAACTATAGACGCCCTTCTCCTCTTCTAGGCGCGCAAGACACCGTTCGTATTCCCTCTGCACGCTCGAGCTTGGTGGGTTGAGAGCAAGAGCGGACTCCAAATACCGCTTGCTTGTTTGGAAGTCGGTAAGTTCGTACGATGCCCTCGCTGCGAGGAAGTAACCCTTCCATTCAGAGGAGCCATTTTTCGACCCAAGAGCATCCTGGATCGCTTCATCAAAGCGCCTGAGAGTGAGATTGATGCTAGCTCTTTTTGATAATATGCCACTTCGGAGGGATTGATTGGCAGGTTGATTGGCATCATTCACTCTTTCGAGAGCTTTCGTGTAGCTATTAAAATTTCAGTCAGTTGGCAGTGAGGCGAGGAGAAATTGGGAGACATACAGTTCAACCGCCAGTGGAAGATCCTTGGACATGAAGGCTTTATCACCTGCGTCCCTCCAACCTCCTGCCTCGCGGGTATCTTGTGGCTGTCTCCAAGAAGTTGGTATCAGCGCTTCGTCTCGACCTTGCTTGAGTCGAATAACGTCTGATGGGTGGTCCACGCATAGCATGAAGTCATTCTCTCCGCTGAATTTGTAGTACGGTTCTTTGATAAGGACGATGGTCCCTTCTGGAATAGACTGGAGGATGTTTGAGGTGCTTTGGTTGTATAACGCCAGCTTCTCGACATTTCCATGCGCGTCTTCGACCACGGTGATTGTCCCAGCACCTTGGTAAGGGGGGGCGATTGCTTTGAGGATCAAGTATTTGTCCTCATGGTGTGTTTCTACTAGAAGTTCATCGAGTCTTATCTGCGATCCCGTGAGCAAGTCGCGTACTTCTGGAGGAAAACAGGCCAACTGACAGGGGATAGAGCCTTGATCGGCTTGCATGAGGGTGGATAAGCCAAAGCCAGGACCACCTTCTTCACCATCCGCGGGGCCTTCGCTTGGCCAGCTTTCTGTTGCTGCTCGACATAGCGGTTGTGCATACGCAGGAGGTCTTCCTTGGGTACTCTTGCAGGCGGCGGCTTGCCAGCATGGGCCTCGGCTTTTTGCAGGAATTCGAGGGAGACATCTGGGTCGACGTCGACAAGGATTTCCTCAACTCCAATTTGAAGGTTGAAGTCAACGGTGTTGATCGTCGGATCTGCAGCGGAGGGTGCGTCGACGTCTTCGTTGTTGTCAATAGCCATGGTGGTATCTGTCAGACGGCAGGTTGTTGTGTCGGGATCACATGGAAGGCAGCTTCCATGGGAAGCATGCTAAAGCCGCACTGAGGGGACCGGGGCTTATTTATGCATACTTGTCCATCTGTTCCAATATGCGTCATCTTGATGGTGTCGGCACGCTACCGATTAGAGAATCTCGGAAGTGGTGTGGCGTGGGTTGAATGGGGTCTCCCATTCAGGCAAATTTCCAAAAATGGCACCAATCGTAACAGCTCCGTGATCAGCGCTGGGATCCCCGCACCGATTAAACTGACGGTTCGGAATATGTGCGTCCGTTTCCTCGAAGGATGTAACCCCGCCAAGTCGGATGTCAGCCTTGACACTTCGATCTGTATCGTTGCTGACATTAAACACTGTTGATAAGGGGGGCTTTCTTGGCGAATTGAACGCAAAGGAAGAGAACACATAACATACATGCCATATTCCGAACGTAAGCTAGAGATCTGATATCTGACAGCAAGTAATTCGTCTGATCTTCTCCAGCTCACAATGGTCTCGATCCAGCGTCGAACCCAATATCTGACCCACTGCGGCAGTGACCAGATGATCTTAAAAGCCAATTATAACATGTTTATCCCCTGAACATCGAGTCCTTGTACATAATGTCTCGAAACTCCAGACTGAAAGCCTCCCAAAGGAGCGCCAGATTGGCAGAATCAGAAAGAAATCATCCGGCCGGGATCAATGATGCGCCCGACATTCTGCTGGACGGCATCAAAGCGCATGAAGTTGCAGCTCTCACTCTCCAAGTGATTGATAACAGCAGCTAAGGTGGTGAACTCCTTTCCACAGCGGCTGTTGGGGCAATGGTAGAGCTTCTGCTTGTGAACAGGAGAATTGAGGTGCTGGTTGAGATGCTCCAGCGCGCGATACCGGTTGTGGCACAAGTAACACTCATAGGTTCCGGTATTCGGATTCCAAGTCTTGTTTGTCGCAGTGTACGTAGTAGAGCCCTGCCAGGTGAGAAGCTTCTTTGAAATGATCCCGTTGGGGTCGCGTCGGCGGACTGCTTCGTAGAGCTTCTCGCGATCGAGGGGAGCGTCGGGGCATCCTCCCTGCTCAAGATGGTGTATGAGACCGGTAGCGGTGGTGCGCGTCTGCTGGCAGAAAGGGCATCGTAGACTTGAGCCCCGATGGAGTCTGGAGTTGAGATGCTGCAAATATTAGCTTCCTACCGCAGAGAATTGGACTTAAAGAAGATTTCTTACCTGGTTCAGATTGTTCCAGTTATTGAAGTAACGGTCGCAGGGGTCGCAATAATAGTGGTACTGCTGCTCGTGGTCGCGCAAGTCTCCCTCCTCGGAGAAGACGTCGGAACAATCGTCACATCCGAACTCGTTGCCATCAGACGACACAGATTCGGCCCAGTGACCTAGAGAATTCATGTGTTGCTCGATACCAGTCCGAGAAGTGCAGTACCTGTCGCAGGTATCACACTCATGCCACGGCTCGCTGTGCCCAGTGGCATCCAAATGTTGCTGGCGCGAATGCCATCCGGCCGGGAACTCGCGCCAACACGTGCCGCAGGTGTAGACCATCGCGAAGTCGGGTTTAAAAGGGTGACTTATTGGTGGCAGTATCGAGAGCAGGGAAAGAAGATGAGATAAATGATTTCCGTTCACGATGCGGGTGGCCGTCGATAATGCGTAAGACAGTCACGGGAATTTGCGATCAGCCAGCTTGTTGCCGGCTTTCGTCGATATTCGCGAGAAGTAGTTAATAGAGATTTTGGGCGGGAAAACTGATTGCTGTGGGACGTCTTTGTGGGGAGCTTGCGAGATCGACGATGCAAAGAAAGAAAATTGTGTCGCGTGCACCGCAAGGAAGGAGGGGTTGACGTCAAACGGAGATGCACCTGCCTGGCAAGAGGACAAGTGTTCGTGGGAGGTGCCTGCCTGCCTGGCGTCGTTTGCTTCAAATACGGGAAACTGCGGATGACGCAATAGGATGGAAGTACCTTCTTCCGGTTATCACCGTTAGGAAACTTGAGAAATTTCTCCTTTTAAGTCGCAGTCTGCCGTTGGCTGGTGTGGTGATGGCTTCAGGCAGTTGCGGCAGCCTCGCGCCCAGAAGAAGGTGCGGCCTGAAACCCACCTTCCGCCACTCTTCTGCCCGATACTTACCTAGCGCGGCAGTCGCGCCGGTTGCACAGTAGATATCAGATTTAGAAGGAATCAAGCCGTTTTATTCACACAGATGCCACTTGAACGTTGCAGTTAGTTCACGACAATTGGGTTATCAGAGTTTCAGTTGACTTAGGGCTCTGTTTGGATGAATTCTCCGTCTCTGGTACATATGATGTCCATCATCCGACAGTGATTTTCATTTGCGGAAACATGACAGCGGAAGCAAAATTGTCGACAGCCATAATGGGTAGACCTCAATCAGCGGGAAGAGACTTATTCATGTACCTTGTCAACAGGCCTTGCTCGTGTCTGCAAAGTGCTTTTGCTGAGAGTCCACAGTAACCCAGGGCTCTAGGTAGATGACATATGATAGTTCGATGGATTGCGTATTTAATGTCAACTTTCTTTCGGAAAATGTCTATTGGTTTCTTAAACCATCCAACTGATTATCGCAAGAGCGTTTACCTAAACCCTCATCAACCCTCGCCGCCGTTATCAAGAACTTGCTCATGCGTTATATCACTCTCATCGTTGCTACCCTTGTCGCTACGGCGATTGCGGCACCTGCGGAGTCATCGTCCAGGAATATCGATGCGTACGCACGAGTGAGTTGCCCAAGGGCTTGTTTGATGGATTCTACTGACCATTGATTCGCTCCACAGGATACTGTGAAGGTAAGACCAGTCGTTCAGTTCCGACACTGACCTCTGCTGTCGCCATTCTATAATGCTGATCCTAATGTTTGGCGATAGATCGATTGCGTTGGTGGTTGTGGGGTGAATGAAGCCGTGGATGAAACAGCTGCCTGAGCGCTTCAGGTGTGAGATTATTCAAGGATATGACCATGCACAGGGATGAAGGTGCATCGGGTAATTGAGGGAGGGTACATGTATTTCAGGCAGTGGGATGGCGTGTTCAGAAGTTTGATTAGACATGAGACGTGAAAAGCTCTACGTGTTGCTGTCAGCACCGAGACAGGATCACGGTGAAGACCAGCCAGCGGATTAATTTCTGCATTAGACCGTATGCCAGCTATTCGCCCTTTCCAGGCGGTTTACTCAGTCAATACAACCCAGTCATCTCCTACATCAGCCTTTCGCTCTACTCGTAGACTCGGTTTCTCTAGAACACCAGTGGACTTCAACCTGTACTCATCGCTCCAAGCTGTACCACCAGCTTCGGTCCAGTCAGCAAGAAGAGACACCCATGCCGTAGAGTTGAATTACTTACTTCGCCATTGATCGGGATAACACCCCGGAATCCCATCAGCCAAGTGAATGTGGCCAAAAGCGTTGTACCGACACCCGAAGGCCGTGATGGTGATATTATGCTTCCCGCTTTCTAATTCCCCTAGATCCAGAGTCCTAGGCTGAAGGGCTATGTGGCCGCTTTTCTGGTCGCCCCACTGAACCTTGATCACCGGCGTAACGAAATGCGGAATCGAAAGAGTGACGTCCGATCGCGTGTTGAGCGAGAAGCTGCAGTTGTACGTAACGTTACCTGCGTAGAACGGATGGCCTTGGGCGACGACGTCTCCCCAGCCTAGACTCTGTCGGCGGTCTTCTACAACCGGCTTGTTGCCCTTGAGATCTATGCTGAAGCTGCCCAGCAGATAAATCCTCTCCAGATTCGTCAAGACGCCAAACGGCATGCTGAGCTCAATGACATTCTTCCCCTTGCGGATAGTCCTCTTCGGGATCGGCACAGTTTTGATGTCCTCGTCAACCCACCAAGACAACTTTTTGTCGTACACAGGCAGCTTGTGACCATTGATCGTGATCCTGGCATTTTCGGGGTTCTCCATCGCCAGGTAGGTAGGTGTCTTGACGATGATTCTTGATTCAAACTCGAAGCGAAGGTCAACGTATACCCTGGGCAGCCTTTTAGAAAGGGGGATACTCCATGGCTGTTTCCATGCAGAGCCCTTTGCCGGTAGTCGCAGCCGGGATCTGATCTCGTTGTCAATCTTCAGTATCTCTTGTCGATTTGATTCTTCCCATGGCTCATCGTCGATCCTGTAGCAGGCGTAGTCCAACAACAAGACGTTCGGCTCGGACAAGACCACTTCCTCAAGCTTCAGCTCAACTGACTCTGCTTTAGGGGGCGACAGAGTCACAGCGTCAGCGATGTCGACGAAAGAGAGTTCTTCAGCTGGCACCTGGGAGAGGCGGAGCAGTAGACTAGAACATCCCTCAAACCTGTGCTCGAAGACGGTCCAGCCTCCATCATTCTGTGCTTTTTGCTGTCGCGTTGAGCCCTTGAATGTGTCCAAGACTTCAACTTCCCAGTCGCCCTTGATCTTAACCGTGGTATCGAAAGGATGATTGCGATCCGTGTTGCAGATGAAGACGAACTTCTCGTCGCCATCTTCACGCATCTGGTAGAGCAGGGTTTGTGCTGGCTTCCTATCCTTCAACTCGACCGCCAAATCCCGATAGTTGGAGAGGCTGTTCAATATCTCGGCTTGATTCCATGCTAGTCTCGTAACGGGTTCGATGCCCGTGTCCACACCGCCCTGTGCGTCAACAAGACTTGGTCCGTCACCAGCGATGATGACCTTGCCCCCAGCAGCTGCAAATCTCTTCATAATATCGAGTGTAGTCGAGCGAATAGTTTTCAGCTGCGGTAGGATAACGGCATCATAACTGCAATGGCCGACTTTCAGTGGTGCAGACACATTGTCTCCGATTTGGCTGGGCAAAAGACTCTCGGCGATGAAGTCGAAGTCGACCAGCCCATGGAGCAGCCACCTCGTCAACTCATCAAAATACTGATCTCGTCGCCCAAGTTCGTCATCGCCGCTATTATTCGGCCCGAAGCATATCCAAGCGCTTTCGATGGGGTGAACTACGGCCACTCTGGTCACCGCGCGTCCGCGGGTCATGGCCACGCCGACCCTGGCAAAGTGGTCTTCAATGTACTTGTACTCCTTGTACCATGGGCTTTGGTAGTTGATGCTCGCAGGATAGTCCCGCTTCGCCTCGCCCGCCATGCTGTACCAGCTCAAATGCTGGACTCGGAACGTGATGCCGAGGGCGGCCTGCCAGTCTCCGCAGCCCTTGTGCCCCTCGAAGGTAAAGTACCAATGCGTGCAGCCGTAGATCTCGCTCATAGCTCCGCGAATGCCATTTTGGCGCGCGACGCTGGTGCATTGTTTCGCTGTGTTGTATTCTACCCCGTCGTTGAGCAGGTCCATCCCCGGCAGTGACTGGTTTCGGTAGCATCGCATGGTCTCCCCGTGGGCGGTTGTTTGTTGTCGAAGAGTGGGCTCCTCCATCATGTGTCCGTCCAAGAGGATATTTTTCTTCTTGCACCATGTGCTAAGAAGGTCAAGGAACGAAGTGACGAAGCGCTCACTTACGTGGTCGTGATAGCGGTAGCGTGTCAAACTTGGTGTGTTCCCCGGGAGGTCCCATATGAGTTCTGGAATCCCCGTGATAAGGTCGGCATCGTCGCCGAACGTCTTCCTGAAGGTGTCAGGTAGATCCTGCGTCCATGGCAGAAAGATGTCTTCAAGGCCGCCGGGGCTGGACAGCTGACTCTTGATGGCAACCTGAGGCTCGTCTGTGAAGATGCACGGCACGGTCGAGCCGAATTTGTCTCCAACCGCATCTTTGTACACCTCATGAGTGCTCTCAATAAAGCGGCTCATGGCTTCTGTGCTCATCGTGTCGATATACGTCTGGCCGTTGAACCAAGGTGACGGCGGATTGGGCTCGACGTAAGCGTACCATAGCCTTCCTCCAGGATCGGCATTCTCATCGATGTCCAACTTGCGACTTGATTTTAGTCGTCCATTCTTATCCAGGATGATTGAGAATCTTGCGAGGAGATATCCCTGTTCGCTTCGGCATGGCTTTGCTGAACTCGGAGCACACTCGCTAGAGTATGTATGTAAGTCGGCTGTCAACATGTCCCATCTCATATAGGTAACTAACCCTCCTAAGTCAATCGTCCCATAAGGGTGAGTTGTAAACAAGATGTGCTTAATCTTGTGTTCAGGGTATTGCTCAATGACCTTTCCCCCAGCAACCCCGGACGGCCATCGGTCATCGTCGTATCTAACAAGTTTTAGCAGTCTGATGCAGTTACATCCGGTCACATGCGGCTCACAAGCAGGCAAGCATGCCTTTGCTCTCGGCGTACTCGACGCAGTCCCGCACCCGATCCATAAACTCCGGGCCCATGTAGGCGGTATCAAGTCCGGTCCGTACATGCATGTGAAATCCGCCCATGCCCATCTCCTCGAGGTAGTCGATTTGCCGGAGCAACCTCTTCTTTTCCAATTTGGCGTTCCATGCCCAAAATGGACATCCGCGATACTCTGCCGTTGGGTTCTCAAACAGGTCTTGACTGAATGGTTTGGTGCTTTTCGGGTAGGTGAGCGGATTCGGCCTCTCCCCGCCGGACTCCGCTCCGGACCCAGGGGTCGCAGGTCGATCATCCTCAACGTCGACAAACGAGGATTCCATGTTGGCGATATTCGAGTTTGAGGAAATATCTGGTCACCAATATGAAGATGAAACTTTTGGAGCATTATTGAATGTGGAAAAGAGGCCCAATCGCCCTGCAGAATTACACATCGACGAGTAGCACCTGTGATCTCATGACTTGTTTCAACCTAGCGCGGGTCCCCCGCACAAGCATGTGCAGACCGGTCGGCTGGAAACGGACACAGGCTGTCGCTGACTGAAAACGAAAAGCTTTTTCGATTTCCCAACCCTGTTTTCTAAGTTGGCGATGAGAGCCATGTGGAAAAATGTCCGAGACAGTAGTGATCTTTGTCCGCGAATGGGACTTTTCCCCCCGTGGGCGTTTGCAGATCACTGAGGCGCTTCAATCCAGGCACAGCCAGCCTCTCAATTATCTAGCGGTTCACGACTCCGTCGCCCAAACATTCTTCAGCTCCTCGGCTACTTCGCGGAACTTTCTGGGCTGCTTGCCGGTCAACGCAAGAACGACGCTATTCGTCCGGTTCTCGCTCCCGTTCTTGATGTTCGTGTCCATGGCACCCATCATCTCCGCATAGTCTTGCGGCATGCCGTGGTTTACGTATCGATCCTCGAGCCCTTTTTGTGAGAGGTTCTTGTGTACGATGTTGCGACCGAGCACTCCGGTTAGAATTTCGGCAATCTGAACACCAAAGTTAGACATCATAGCCATGGTTTGATGAGCTTGTCTAACACTTACGTCATCGTAGCTGAGCAGCTCTGAACCCAACAGCAGATACTCGTCGTTGGGTGCATCGTCTTGTAGAAGCAGCTGGAATGCGCAGGCGGCAATATCCTCGGTCGCGATCCATGGGATCTTTCCGTCTGCCGTCGCGGAGTAAACGGTGCTTTCGTCCTTGATGGAATTAATGTGATTCAGCTGTTCAGCAAAGTTCTCTGCCATTTCGTTAGCACCCATCTCATCTTTTTGTTCAGTTGACTTGTACTTGCGTTGGAACCACGTCGGTCGCAGCGCGGCCCATTCCACCTCACCCCTGTCACCAAGCTCCTTCAGGTACGCATGCGGCCGACTCATCGCGGGGCCATTGATATCCGCCTCCATCGGACTTCCACTCAACAGAATGAAGCGTTTGGCGTTCCCCTTCAGCCGCGCCTGGTCAATGAAGGACTGCATGGGCGGCAGCATGTCGAGCACGGGCGGTGCTACGAGGAAGACGCTTGTTGCGCCGGACTTCAGGGCCGCGGCCCACGTCTTCTCATCGGCCCAGTCGAAGGCGATCGGCTTGACATTGTCGGCCCCCGGCTCCGTGGTGGATGCTCCGCTACGGGAGGACTGGTAGGTGGGGGTATCGGTGTTGGCCAGGAGCTTGGTGATTTGCCGGCCAACCTTACCGGTGCCACCGATGATGAGAATTGTCTGCTGAGTGGTGTTTGGCGACATGGTGAGACTCTATCCGGGTCGCTGTGAGAGTGTATGGTTTTGAAGATGTGAACGACGTGAAAGCTGTATATTTATGACGTTTTATTCGATCAAAGCAACATTGTAACAGGGGCTTTAGCGGAGCTAAGAACGTCGCTCGCGACGGACTTAAGCCTGCTGTCATGCGTGTCGTACACGACCATTAGAAGCGAATGAATCCTGCAGACCCGCAATCTGTCCGGTGGCATGAAGACTGACAAACGTTGGGCACAGTCGGGATTGGAATTGTTCCTCACTAGCCTCGATTATAAATCGTGGCATGATCATGCGGCACGGATCGCAGATCTGACCCGGTTAACGGGTGGCGTCACTCAACTTGAACGGGATTGGACATGTTGAGAGACGAACATGCAAGTCATCGATCGCTCACATTATTTCCAGCTGCAACGGTGATCAAGATCGAATTGTCAATTTTGTTCATTCTTTAGATAATTGTAACGTCGAAGATGCAACTTTTGGGGTATTCCTCCGTCCACTGTAATCTCTGCTTCCGCCTCTGTTTCTGCTCAGTTTGTTCCTTCATCGGTCGATCAGCAAAACGTCAACGCTTCTCCAAGCGAGCAAGCCATTCCTCTGCTGACATTGTACTTGCACATGACGATCCCACTCGCGTCCAAATGTCTGCTCTCCACCATCTCCAACTTGAACCCCCCGTGGGGCATCAGCGATGCCTCCTCAAGCATGCGTGTTCCCTTGCCCAACATGACCGGCATGATCGCCGCCTCCACCGCGTCCAGCATCCCGGCCTTCAGGCACAAGCCCGCTAGCTCGCCCCCGCCCATGAGCCAAATGTCCCGGCCCTCGCCGTTCTTCAATTCCGCCACGTGCCCGATGACATCCTTCGACACAATCGTAACGGCGGGGTGATCTTCCGCTTTCAGTGTGCGACTGAACACGATGAGATTTTCTCTCGGTTGCTTTCGCAGAGGGTTCTGCTCGCCCATGGCGAACATACACTCGTACGTCTTGCGACCCATCAGAAACGCGTCGAACTGCGCGTACAGCGCATCGAAGTCGATGTTCGAGTCCATCACTATCCAGTCCGTGGACCCATCGGGTGGCGCAATGAAGCCATCCACCGAGGTGGCGACGTTGTATCTCAGTTTGCGCGTGGGTTCTTTCATGGTGAATCGAGATGGAGATTTAGGTGTGATCGTGGGGCCAGCGGTTCCCCAGATTTGCGGATGCATGCACCTTTTTAAAAGCCAGGCAGCCTCTCGGTCCGAGATCACCTGTCAGATCGAGCTTTCAGAAACCTCAGGGTCGCATACGTGACTCGATCGCAGCCCTGTCCCTTGGCATGGGAACGGACTTCCGATAATTCGGTTGCTTTCTGATGTCATTTCGTCTGGTCATGTTGCGCCGCTGGACCCGTCGCTGCGCGAGGCGAGCCGCTGAGGTGCGAGTGCGAAGAGTGTGCAGGCACGCATACGATCGGCATCCCTACATGCTTTACTGAAGGAGACGGACTTAAGCCGTCGGGTTTAGAGCAATTTTCCTTGAAAAGGCCGCGGTGAAGGCTCGGTGAGGTTCAGCTGGTTGACTAAGTCCCAGGTAAAGGAATGATTGTGCGTTTCAAAAGCGGAAACCCTTGGGCTGCGTGTGAAACTGGGCCGATGCAGTGACGTTACAAAGCCGATGATCGGCTCAGACACTGGCGGCTTAACTTAAGATCTTTACTAAAATCCTATCCGTACACGCTGTGTAAGTATTCCTTTACGACGGTGAAATGGGACGTAAAATATCGATCTCCAGACTCGTGGATATTCCCGTAACTCGCGAAGAATTCTTGGACATGGGCGGATCTTGGGTTGACGAACTAGATTCATGACGAATGCACCAAAGAAGATTAAGCTTCAGATGTGGCGTTGATACCGTCTGGTCTTGTATTTTCAGGGATAAGGTAATCAGTCTCATAGATTAGGTAGTATTGATTAATTGCTGCGTCGAAAACGTGCTACAGAGTAGAAAACTTCGACTTGACTCAGGAACTAACAAGAGAGTGGACAGTCAAGTAAGGAAACAAACAAACGGAATGCCAAACGAGCGGAAACCATCAAAAGTATTTCTCTTTTCCAGTAACATCCAACCTCTCCATCCCTGCTTCGTTGTTCAGCACGAGCCGCACATTATGTTGCTCATCCGCCCGAGCCTTCACGGTCTTTTTCCACACACTCGGTGAGCTGACTCCTGCGCCAGCGTCCGCAAGACCATCATCTCTCGGAGGTGGCGTTTTGAGTGCCAGGACGATGAGGTCCTGTAGGTCTGCCCAGGGTACTACACTGAGGACTCGTAGCCTCCTTCCCCTGCCGGTCAACTCGACTGCATGTGCAAACCCAACCGTGAAGGCGTAGAGCACGACCGTTGCGAGGTAGATGTACATCATAACCCGTGCGAAGGTGACTGTTTTACGCTGATGGCCCGTTCCGTAACCGTATCTCTTAACGTCGAAATCGAAATTCAGAAGGCCGGGAAGAACATTGTGGTACAGATCGTTAAGAGTGTAATCCCTTAGTTCGGGACCCTTGCCAAAGTTCCATCTGGTTTGGTTTGAATTGAACAGCTCGACTTCGAATCTTCCATCGGAATTAGTGTACTGTGTGTTCAGGTCGATGGCTTGCATCGTTTGGTTGTCGCCGTCCAGTATCATCATCATGGATCTCGTCATGCCTGTTCTCGCTAGGGCCTCGGTAAGGTAGACGCCGAATACCTTAGAAAGGTAAAGCTCCGCGTCGGCCGGTTCTCTATCATATATGGGCCAGGCTTTGGAGCTGCTAGCGCTGGACCCTAGCCCACTGAAGAGATCGATGATTCTGAGCACGGCGGAGGTTTTAAAGGTGATGCCGCCTGCATTTGTCATCTCATAGGTAGGATTCAGGTAGGGAAACCAGGCGTGGTTGAACCTGATGATGCGAACTTCCTCAGCCAATGTGTGGTTGTGAACTGAGCGCAATTGCTCTTCGTTACTCAAGCTAGAGTAAAGGACATCGCTGACCGCCGGGTCTAAGGAAAAGTTTGAAGGGACCCAGGTGGCGAGAAGACTGCAGGTATAGGCTATATCCTTTGTGTGATCTTTTTCGAATGGAACTTGTCCGGCAATGAGGACCACGGAACTTACGTTTCTGTCCTTCGTGGTGTACTCTGTGGAGATCGTTCGACTTTTGTTTTTTGGGTTGAATAGGAAATCGGCATCGAATACTGGTGGATTGTCCCGAATCCTCTTACAGTCCTCATCGCCAAAACATTCCATTGCTTCCGTTGGATATGTCAAGCGTGGATCCGGCCTAGGGAAGTCTTGTTTTTTGTAAACTCTGCATTTGGACTGCACCATAGGCTGGTAAATTGGTTTGTCTAGTGCGCGAACATTGGAGTCATTATAGTCGACCAGCCGGGGCGTGAGTTCGTAACGGGAGCTAGTGTGTATAAGTCCAACATTGTAGCCATCAATGTACTTCTGCACGAGACCGAGGCCGATCATGAAGAAGTTAGACGGGGTAGTTGAGAGAACGGTGTTGTGTTCGCCACAGCTCTCGGTATGTACCAAATGTCGTCGCACATCTGTGGTCGGAAATTGAAACGTGAGGTTATTCTTCAAGTCAGTCGCCCCGTAACTCTCGGCCCAATTCCAGATTTCCGAGTAGCCACCAGCCGGACACCATGCTTCGTAAATTCCATCGATAGTCTTGCATTCTGCTATATTCGGCGTTTCATTGAAGGTGTGCGGCCATACTGCGCCCGGGGTAGAATCGTAAAACACTGGGAGGGAACGGTCGGAGAGGTTTCTGAACGCCAGGGAATGAGCCATTGGAAACCATCCAGGGGTCGGAACGAGGAGAACGGCTGATGCGGGTCCAACGACTGTGGACATCAGAGTGGCAAAGATGAGGAAAAGAGCGATGATAGCCTCCCAAGAAACGGGGTTTTTGAGGTCACGAGAGTGACGGAAGGGCTTCGAGGTGAGGTATAGGATGTCGCCCACGCGATAACCGCCAGTGAGGAAGCCCAACCTCACGCCGCCGCCGACCAGTAGGCGCCGGAGCATTGCTATGGCGATGGAGGAGAGCGAGGCAACGATGAGGAGTTCGTGAATTTTAGCGGGCAGCTGGAGGATGTTGTTCATGACATCGGCTGTGAACCCTAGTTCAGGCCAGGGGCCTTCCATGGGAAACCAGTACCAGTCTTCCCAGCTGATCCATATTATGACCGCGGTGGAGACAAGCGCCGGGATATGAACGAGCCATCCATTGAGATAGCGCGATAGGTTTGTGCGAGTGATTGGTTTGGGGTTAAGGTTGGGATTGTGTTCGATTTGCTTCCCGACACCGTCTAGTCCGGGACTGCGGTACGGGTGGGCCGACGTTATGTAGTCGTCTTTCAATGTCGAGTCCGAGAAACGATGCTGAGAGTTTTCGAAGTCGAAATTAATGCTGTTGCGAGGATCTGGGGATTGCTCGAGCAGAAGGGGCTCTTCCAGCGTGGTTCTGGAACTTGCTGGTAGTGGTCTTCGACGGACAGGGGCCGGCTCTATAGGGTCGTAGGAGATGATGCTTGGACTGAGTTCTCCATCAGACGGCGTAGCATCCTCTAAACGGATGTACCGCTGGTTGAGTTCTATGGCACCAGAATACGACGCCATCTTGGCAACTGTACAGCGAGTATAGCTCTGCAGATTCCTTCGGGACAAGAAGGGGGCTCGTTCGGATGGCGGGTTTGCGTATTAAAGTGTACGGTCGTAATAGAAAATCAGGCTGGCCATGGCGACATGCGGGAATTCGATTACGGGTTGGATATCCCATGTAGGCTAGTCTACTCTCAGCCTCCGGCCTCTGTGAGTCCAGGGAGGGGGTGTTGGTGCATTATCCCGGTCCACTGCTCCCTACATCTCTGCATGTACGGGAGTAATCATACCTAGGCAACTTCACAAGCCGTCGATTAGCTATGATGCAGACGTCACGTACTATGACAAACAACCGAGAATGGCGAAGATCACTACTCTCCATATTCTCAACTGTTTTGGCTCCATGAGTATCGTTGCATCTGGATGGTCTGGGAGATCGGACTGTTAACGCGTTCTGTACAGATCCCTTGCCTTCGGTATCCAAGGCGAAGTTGCTGTGCTTGACATGGCCACCACGCGGCTCGAGGCAGGGAGATCGCCAGACAGCTTACTAGAACATGCTACTGAAACTGGGTAGTTATGCCAAGCTTGTCGAGACGCATGGCGTCCAGACCAGGCTGGACACCTCTAGGACCAGTTCCACACCTTCTTTCAGCTTTATTTGGGGGCCGAAGGATCATCAGCAGTTCATGTGATGCGATGGAAAAGCCTCGAAAATTGCATTTGTTCTCTTGTGGGGATTTCCTTATCTCCCGGAGGAGTTCTGAATAATACGTAGTGACCGAGGGCCTGCTTCCAAAGTTCACATAAGGGTACGAGGACCACCAACAGAGCCTGCCGAAACAGAGCCTGTCGATCAGGCTGTGACTTTTCCGCGGGAGACGATTAGACTGAGAACTCCATCCCTACCTTAGCCAGGGAGCCGTATGTCTCACACGCAAAAGCGGCTGGCGTCCGTTATCTTCAGCCTTAAGTTGCCAAGCGATTCTCGCGGGAGTTGGGATTGGATTGTATCGCAGTAGGGCGGTGCATTTCTCAGAACAGCATCTGATTAGCTGGTTCTGGCCCCCAGAGGGAGAACGCGGCAGTGGGTTGGAGTGAGTGGTTTGTGGTGCGGCGCAGGCTGACATACATGTGGACTGTAACACCTACTCTTCAGAGACAAATTTAGCCGTTGATCGACATGATGGCACGAGAAGCTGACAGCGCAGCCTGATTGAAAAGGAATTCTGAGAAGACGCATCCAGAACCGGTCCGTCCTGTACTTCCGATTCTTCGAGGACGGGTTAGGCATAGAAGCCACAAAGTCCAGCTTGCCGCTGTTGAGTTTCCGGACACTGAGGTAAGCCGATGAAAAGTTATGGTGCTTAAGGCTTGATGAACCGTTTACTCTAAAACCTAGATGCAGCTTCAAGACAGACAATAACATCTCAAGGCGTCCTTCGGGAGATCAGCCAAAGGTCCCAGGTAGTAGTGTAGTCTCGAGTCGAACAATGATGCCCAACCAATACCCCGTCATATATCGATGATCGGATGTGCAGGAGCATTCAATTATTTAATCTTTGCGTCCACAAAAGCTTTTCCCAAGCGTAGAGACAATTTATACCACGGCACCAAGAAGTAAACATGCTGATACGTGGATACGGAATATGGGCTGCCCCTTGCTACAACTCATTTTATAGACAATTTATCCAGTGAATGAGATACCTTTGCCCACGATGAATCACAAGTGATTCAGGCGTCTTCGGGAATCTGAAAATAATATTCTATGGGCTCCGGTCAAGCATGCGCCCCGGAGCCGAACCGGAATGCCCGGGCATCGAATGAGATGTGGGTCCGTTTGTCGGCGAGGAACCGGGCTGCGTCGGTGCTTGCCTCAGTCAACTTTACGGCATAGTCAACAACCAACCATCCGAGTCGTCGCCGAGCCCTCAAGTGGCTGAAAGGTATGAGTCACGCTATCAAGACCCTAACAAACACTGTGGCGTAAATTCCTTACAGACCAAATAGCCCCTTTACGCCCTAAGGCGCTCCTCCGGCGCCGATGCATGCGCACCCGGTATCCGAAGCATTGTGTGGATACTATTTCGGAAGCAAAACATTGCCGACATGAGAATGTGAATGGCCTTTTGACATCGATTTATCATCGAGGCTAGAATTCAACGCACAAATTGCTCTACATGGAGAAATCTCCACCACGATTGCACATCATGATCGTTTGGTGCCCCAGCATATGCAACGCGCAAGCCACCCAATGCTGGCGTTTAGCTGTGTATGTGGGTCGATGAGCGGCGACTCGGGAGCGAAAACGAAGAGCGATGATTACCTGTCGATATCGTGAGACCAATCGATTTCTCTGTAAGCAGTGCAATTTTCTTGGTCCCGGACATCCGATGCGGAGCAGGACGAGGCCTGGCTGCATGCGTGTCTTAGTTACCGTTTCAGCCACAAGCTACATAAATGAAAGACTGTTTTCCCGTCAAAGGATGTTCCATAAAGCATCAACATTGCGCTAGAATCCGCATCTCAGCAGAATCTCTCACTCATATCGCTTACGCTAGTCGCAGCTCGCGATGTCATCTTTCAACCGAATCGCGGTCTATGGCCATCGTGGCTGGGGAAGCTTTCGGATCGTGGAGGCTTTGATCGCCTCGGGCGCGCCAGTCAGAGTGTTGACTCGTCCGGGCTCCGACGTATCCAACATTCCGGACGGTGTCGAGAAGATCGAGGTGGATGTGGATGATGAGGAACGCCTAGTCGGCGCGCTAAAAGACATTGACATCGTGATGTAAGCTTTACGACTCTTCCGGTGTACCTGACAACACTGACAAACATTTTCAATAGCTCACTTGTTGGCCATGAGGGCGTTCAGAGACAGCATGGCTTTGTGAAGGCTATTCCAAAGACCAATGTCAAGCTATTCTCGCCATCGGACTTGGCCGCGCGGTACGACGAGCAGGGCATGTGTATCGCCGTCAACAAGAACAAGGACGAGGTCGAGAAGGCGGCGAAAGCCGCGGGTATACCGACAACCGTGATCCTCGTCGGCAACTTTGCAGAGTTTGCTCTGAACACTCTGTGAGTATTATGGACGAACTACGGGAATTATCTTGCTGACTTGGCCTTCTTTCAGCGGTATGGGAGTTGACATATCAGGAAACCGGCTCATCAACTCCGCCAACAGCGCTCAAGCCAAAGTGAATTTGTGGTAAGTGTGAATCCACGGCTCGTGATCGCTACTCGATCGGGAACTAACAATGCATGATGTATACAGCACAAGAGACTACGTGGCGGCAGCTTACGTGTCTATCTTCACTAAGACGCCGATTGCTCAAATCCAAAATCGGGCCATAGCTTTGACAGAGCTCTCACCGACAGGAGAAGATGTCGCCAATGCACTGAAGGAGAGGAACGGAAAACCACCTCAAGTGTCGAGCCACAGTCTGGAGAAGATCAATAAAGAGATTGAGGATGGGCTTGCTTCAGGCAGTTTATTCACCCTGTCGTGGTACTGTCGCAAGATCTGGGGCACAGGTCAGCAGGCGCAGATGGTGGGAACAGATCTGTGGGAAGTCAAGGACTACAAGAAGGCGACTTTGAAAGGCTTGATTGTGGACGGAAAACTTGAGAATTACCGAGAGATGCCACCTCAAGTCAAGGAATATTTTGACAGCTGTTACTGAGTCCTTATCTAAGACAGTACAACAACTGAGATGCAATGAATTGGCATGACTGCTACTACTGATTCCCGGTATAGGTCTTATGTTCTCAAATCGCCGTTGGCCCTCGTCCTTCTCCACCCACGCATTCCATCAGTCTCGTGACCGGATGGCATCCCATTCCGTCCCATCACCTTCCTTCTTGTTTCGATCTGCCACACTGTGAGAGTCAAAAGAGATAGTAACATCGTCCCTCCTCATAATGCCGTGTAGCCTATGAGCCGTTTCAGCGGTTCCAATGAGCATGCTTTCCTGGCTACTAGCGTCCTCTCGGTCATGCCGTGATTGAATGACAGTCGAGTTCTTACCAACGATATTTCCATTTCTATGCATGGGCCGAGAGCCGTCCATCTCGATCCCACCTGATCGAAGGCCACCTGTGTCGCTCTGTTTCTGATATTTTCGGTCGGTTGAGCTCAGGACGCGTCGGCCCAACGCTAGCTCGACGAGTGGGCCGAGGACAGGAATACAAGAAGCAATTATGAGTGTGTTACCCTCGACCCTGCAATGATATTAGCTTCTTTATCATGAGGTTCATTTCATATCTTGACATACACTGTCCAAACCACGAGGTCCGCACTATCGTCTATTTGAGGTTAGTAAGTATGATGCGGTCTATGAACCAAGATGAACCTGCAGGTGAAGTCTTTGCTGGCGAGAGATGGTAGCCGTGTGCTTTTGTAGATAGAGATGAAGCAGGAGCTGTCATATTGACGAATTAGTTTTGGTGTTCCAAGGAGTGGAAAGCTATGGTCAATAATTCCCACATTGACCCAATCCCAAGTGCAACACTAAGGATGATCTTCTTTTTGATGTTCATCTGAAGCCTCATCAAAACAGTGGCGGGTTACACTGCCAAGTACAAATCGAGTGCGGCCGAATATGCTGCAGAAATACATTAGCAATCGATGCAGTTCAGTTCCTGTGAAATGGATCGAGAATCGGTTAATTACCACCAGTGAAAATCGCCACATCAATCAGGACCCAGGGGCTCCAACAGCTCTTCTCTGTTATCGTAAAGTCCCACTGGGCTCGTGATGGTGTGCATTGGGCGAACAATATGATGATGCACAACATTACAAGCACCAGACAGATTGTTGCCAGTGACCATAGAACGATGCGATGCAGCCTCCCTGGGTTAAGGATCCTGACCAATAGCGCTACCACCGCGAACTTCGGCATCGTGTATGCGAGAACATTGGGTGGGAAACCGGAAATAGTTGATAAGACCGCTGCGGACTGTTGCCCTGTAGAGAGCGTACCGACATGACGACCGTTGCCACTTTGGACGGCCCATATCTCGAGTCCAACTGTAACGTAGCTGAGCAACTGTTTGAGAGACATCAGCTGGCTGCGGTGGTTGACTGGATACCTAAACCCTCTTACCAGTGATAAGACCGTCAAATGGTCGTCCAGGTGAGCATTTCCAAGAATCTTGATTCTTACAAATAATCGACCCAGGACGAAAAGAGTGCTGACACTGATAATGATACAAATGGTCACAATGATGCTTGTGCCTTTGGATTCGGCGCTTGACGCACTTGTAAGAGACGTATCAGCCATGTTGACAGCTGCGATCGCAGAGCATAACGAGACACATAATGACAGCGCGAAAAGTTTTGAAAATTTGCTCAAGGTTTGCGACAACGCCTGTAGATTCATGAACGAAATGCGATCATGCTGCAACCCAATAAGTTGAGCCCTCACGCGAAGACCGATGGGACCCAGTTTTCCGCGTACTTCCGACGCTGTTGGTGCGATGTCGACATTCAAACAAGGTGCACGATCCGACATACGCCTGCAATCAGCTAATTTCCCAGCCATAATGGAAAAACCGGCAGCAACTGGGCAGAGAATCTGGCCAACTATCCATGAGTATTGATCAGGGACGAGTGAAAGGGCAAGCCGACGCCGATAACCCATCCTTCGACCTGAAGCGTACATTAGCCCCGAAGCGCTCCTGAGTGTGGATTCCAGTGAGCAGATTAAATGACCTGGTGGTGGAACGACTTGAACCAACAGGCAAAGATCCATGTACGATCGTAAAGATTCCCACCTCGAGAACAGAACGCGCAATGGCTAGGAACGTTCCGGGTCCGCGGCCGCAACCGAGGGGATCTTGGTCCGCTGGCTCCACCGGAAGTCGTTCCGAGATCCTGGACCGTTTCCACTTTGAAAATCGCTAGGCCCAACAAGCGAACTACTTCAAATTCCTCTTGGACCAACAAGATAAGTATCAGCCCATTCTATGCAGGAACGTTGGAGCTCCCTTGTCAAGTTGTTGTATTGATGGACTGTGAAACTGGGAAAGCGCCCTCAAACTATCAGTCACAACCAAAGCGTAGCAGGGGTAAGCACAAGTGTTGGCGCATGGGAACGTGTTGGAACTTGGAGAAAGAACTAAAACGAGGGCCGAATGAGAGAAAGCCATGGACATCTGCGCCATGCTCAAGCAGCCTACGGTTACGACAAGGCTCATCATCTTCACCCGCCACATCCCGATGACAATCAATATTTGACGACCTACCCTTTTGAGACAAATACTGCAAGAGTCTGGCCGGGCAAGGAGACAGAGTATCATGAGATATCATCTAAAGGGGACAAAAGAGGAGTTTCGGCATCTCTTCGTTATTTCTCTTCCTCGTCCCCTCACACTTTCACCTTCAAGTCTTGTTTCGCCCGTGCCGCATTTTCAAATGGGCTCCATGCCCGAACCTTCCAAGGAGATCGACATCTCTGTTGCGTTGACGCGTGTGATCTGCCCATCGTCAACCAACATGTGAAGAATATCGCCGCTCTGACTGAAGTTGTTGCTTCTGGAAATGATGCCGCTCGTCTTAAGATGTTGGCAAACGCACGATCCCTCGTTCACGCCCTGGAAACTCCCAGAGAGACCATGATCAAGCATTGTTGGGCGCAGGTTCGCTATACCCTATTCCGAGTTTTCTTTATGAGGTATTCTTAACAAGTGACATTGGAGTAGCCTGCCGCCTTTACTGCAATCACACACGCAGTGGACTCGGGACTCTTCGCTTTATTGGCTCAGAGCCAAGCGCCTCAAAGAGTATCCGACCTCGCTCGCAGGCTCGGGCATGATCCAGCCCTGCTTGGTCTGTTATCTATTCATGCAGATAGTCCGAGGAGTGGTACTGACGCATTGTAGGGAGAATCATGCGTCACCTAGGCGCGATGCAGTACATTACCGAAACTGGGCCGGATGAGTACATGCCAACAAACTTCTCCAACGCATTGACCATCACTAGTATGGGGGCCGGATACCCTTGCGTGTAGGTTGAGTCCCGAAGAACTCCTGGAGTACGATCTAATTCATTTCACTAATGATACAACTTCTGCGTCTAGGGCTGGCGCTTGCATGGAAGCTCTCGCGAAGTTCCACGAGTTTGCCAAGAAAACAAATTACCGAGAACCTCACGACGTATTCAACAGCCCATTGCAGTACGGTTACAAGACGGAGCTCGACTGCTTCAGCCACTTCGCTGCCAACCCACCGTACGATATGCAATTTGCACAGCATATGGGCGCATATAGACAAGGCAGACCAAGTTGGATGGACGAGGGATTCTATCCTGTCAAGGAGCGCCTCTTCAATGGCTTTGACATCTCCGGTGATGGAGTTCTGCTGGTTGATATTGGAGGCAGCTTCGGCCATGACATTGATGAGTTCCGCAGAAAGTACCCCAAGTCACCTGGGAGACTTGTTGTGCAGGATTTGCCAAGCGTCATCGAACAGATCGACAACTTGGATGCAAAGGTCGAAAGGATGGGTCATGACTTCTTCACAGAACAGCCAATCAGAGGTGAGTGTGTCATGCAATGTTCAACATCGATGGATTCCAGCTTTTGACTTTCCTAACCCATCTGCTCAGGTGCTCGAGCATATTACATGCACTCAGTTCTCCACGATTGGCCCGATGCCAAGTGCGCAGAGATCCTCGCGAGAACTACCGCGGCTATGAAGCCTGGGTATAGTAGGCTTTTGATCAATGAGAACTGCATACCTGACACTGGTGCCGATTGGCAGAATACGGGACAGGATATCATGATGCTTACGTTGGTCAGCAGTAAGGAGCGAATGCGTCTTGAGTGGAAGGCGTTGCTTGAAAAGGCGGGGTTGACAGTGACAAAGACATACGATGTGGGCAATGGAGTTGAGAGTCTCATCGAGTGCGAGCTGAAATAATCACTAAGAACACTCAAGGGGTAGCATGGGCATGTTTTCTCTTAAGAAAAAGGCTTTTCTTCCCCACGGCAAACATAATCTTTGTCTGTTGCTCCGTACAGGCCTCGCGACCAGTATCCGTTCTTTGACAGTATCCTTTCTTTGCCCTTCTTTTCCGTGACCTGAATTACGTGTTCTCGCCCCTTACACAAGTTGTAACGAAATATCAGGGGGTTGGTCACCTGTTTTCTATTGTACTTATTGCCGTCACGTTCTGGCGCGAACCCGTTCCCAGTCTTATTCAATCGTCAAGGAGACAAAGGTTTGACAACTTATGTGGCAAGTTACCAAGGTCGGTTGATGGTATTAGTACTAAAGTAACTTGAAGAAGAATAAATAGGCATTTTCTTTTCTTCTATGTAAGATATAGTAGTCTGACGATGCTCATCTTTGGTCTTAGTCCACCTCTCAACAGATTCGGCAGTGGTGGGGCTTCTGGCTACTCCGGTTTCTTTCTGTTACGGAGAATCATTCAGTGGTTCTATTGCGCATGAGCCTGTCAGTACCCAGACTATCCTCGAAACGGGATAGCTGAGTATGAAATGCCACGTTAGACACACGGGTCCATATTTCAGCTAGCACCTATCCAATACCAAATCTGCCATATGAACATGGTAATCATGTTGTCCAGATGTTGCATGACACCAATATTCTTTGCCGGTCGATTGGCCATCCCGTTTCCGTTGAATGACACCGCTATGCTGGTGGCGAAAAGAAGAAGCCGCGATCGGAGCCACAATCTGTCATTGCCTGCAAAACGCCGTCTCGCGCAAGCCCTAAGCTGTATTGTTCATATTTGCCTTGAGTCTGGACCCATGCTGAACTCTTGTCAGGTCAGCCTTTGTATCAGACTTCAATGTCTGCGAACGGCGACTATGCTTCAACGCCGTCTGCGGATAGGGCTCCGGTCGACCTGGTGGTCTGTTTGCCAATGTACTCATCGGCCCAAATCCAAGCCCAGAGGACAATCTGTACGACCAACGAAGGAAGATGCGATCTCCATCGCAAAGCTATACCGTGTACGGCGGTGTTGTATTGAGCTAATATCTGGCCCACGGTAGTGCCAATGCAGGACAGTAAGATATTGCTGGCTGCCCATGCCCAGCTTTGAGTACGTTGTACAATCGTTGACCAAAGTACTTGAGCTTTTGAGCAAGATTCGAGCAAGATCAAGTTGCGAAGGGGACGGCACGTACTTGGAAGGGCAACTTGGCCAAGGTTTCATAGAACACGCAGGGGAAGGGCCTCGTCTCTCCAATATTGTACGTTCCAGAGAGCTACCAAGATACCCGGGATAAGACAGCTCAATAGCATAATAAGGTCTGACATGGTTACAAGTATCAGCGCCATGAGTCCCGATTACCGTTGATAATGCGTTTGCTCACAGGAAGTCGAGGGTTTGCTCTGTATGACTAGCCCTACCAAGACAGCAATGACCACGTCAATCGCGCTGAGGCTGGTGTCGCCCCGTCGATTAGTGTTTGTTTGGTCCAGGAGGATCGAGGTGAGAAGGGACACAGCAAAGACAACGAATGTCCTTGCAACAGAGCGTGCAAGCGACTCAATAGGAATTAGCTCTTGACTCATAAAATGGAAGGTGACTTACCTTTCGCTGACTCCAACTAAAGCTCGCGGTATCGTCAAAGAACTTCCGCATAGAAGCGATACGTCGTTGTCCAATACTTTGGGACGCATCTAGCCAAAACATCTCGGCAGGTTGGCCGATGGTGTGTGACATGCCAATGATCATGTGCGGTACTAAAAACATGAAGTAAAGTATGGCGACGGAAACGCGAAATGAAACAGCTTTAGAAGCGAAGAACTCCCAAAGGACCTCCACTTTGGGAGCGGCGACGAACACGAAAAGCAATCTCAATGGTAGCTCTTTCCATGGGTACCAACCCCAAATCAGAACGAGAAGCGTTGAGAATGCCCACCCATCAAACGCGCCCTCGAGTAGGAAACCGGAAATAGGTGCGTGATTGGTGACTTGGGCGACGAGTATGAATACTACAGGGGTTAGCTGGTGTTGGCTTGATAATGAAGGAGAATCATTCGCATTGACTAACTCTTTGCGAGAAAGATGTATGGAAAGGTCAGGTTAAGCGGCAGCTTCGAAAGAATGGCCAGGGACAAAGCTTCGCCAACAACAAGTCAGGCCTTGTAGTTCAACGAATCGTGGGAATGGCGTTCGAAATCATACGGTTTGAAGATATTAATGCTGAACTATAGGGTTTTAGCCTCATTGATAACTTAGATAAAAGACTATCAAAGTGAAGTACCGGCAGCGGAGACCCGGAAAGTACTCGCAGCCACAACGTATGAGCTTCACTCATATAATATTGAATTGAGGTGTGCCGCTTGGACAACGTAGGAATAGTGACCGACGTTGGATGATAAAGGAGTGAGGTCACTTACAAGGAATATCCAGAGAAATAGGAATTCTGTTTTCCATCTATCAGGCCGATCTTTGGCTGTAGGATGACGACTGCGACTGCTTATGTTCAAGATATCTGGTTGCAGGGCGTCCGGCGAATGGCTTTCGGGCACACTTGGGGCAGTCGGATGCGGTGCAAGCGACAGTCTAACTCGGTCCATCAAGCGCATTCCTTCCAGTGGACGACGATTCGTTCTGAGTCTAACTTGCCGGTGATATTTCTGTGTTTTCGGGTCATATGAACAAAGCGTGACCCTGTGCATCTCGTTCTCCTGGCCGCACACAAACATCGCTAGAGGCGGTGTGTTACAATGGAGGTGTGTCACCGTCAGCAGATGGGTGTCAACGAGAGTGAAGGAGAAGCTGTCTTCTGTTCGAGGTGGGGGGAGAGTCTCCGAATTGCTGCTAATAGCGTCCGAGTAAGATTGGGAAGAGACGTCCGTGAGATTTCCATGTTTGGCGCCCCAGAAATACTTTTCAACAGTCCCAGCATCCATAAACCCTTCAATGCCGATCAGGCGAGGAACGAATGGTTGCTTGGTATTCCGTTTTGATCGGATGAGCACCGCCGGAAGGATGAAAGCAAATACGCCAATGATGGAGAACACGATGGTTCCAATAGCTTTGACTGGAACCAGCGAGTCGGACCGATCAATGGGTGGCCAATCCGGCGGAAATTTGGGGAACCCTTCGGGCGCCTTAGTTTGACCAAGATGGTCGAATGACGACGCATAGATCCCTATCATGAGCACAACCGGTACACCTGTGCAAAAGAAGAAAGAGAAAAAGACGAGTGTGTTAAGGAATTGGCCCATAATCCGGTCACCATACGGCTCTGGATCGATGCGCTCCCATTGAATTGTGGCTCCGTACACGCCATCAAGAATAATTGTATCGGAGCCCGAAACGCCTTACACTTTGATGAATGGTTGGATCTCTCCAAGTCTTGCTCCCCATTGGTCTTGTGTGTGATACCAAGGAGCACCAAGTAGCGGCGAGAGACAGACCAAACGATCGAGAAAGGCGCCACTGTCGTTGGCGAGCGACAATTTGACAAATGCCTGGAACCCGGTGTCTTCCTTGTTGACTGGTGGCCGGAGGCAGCTAGGGAAGAGACCCATGATCGCGTAGGCTATGTCTCCCTGGCTGAACTGATCGGTTTGGCGCCGAGCAAAACATCTTAATGCTGCTTCGATCAGGTTCACCGACGTTAGGATGGCCGAGCCCTCGAAGTGGTTAATGAGTTCCTTGACAGCCTCTGCATCGTCCCAAGCCCGCTCTGCAAAGTTACGTTTTGCCATCGGCTTTGGGTCTGAAGGATCTCCGACCACGTAGAGCCTTATTCTGTATTCTGCTGGGCAGAGCAGGAGTTCCGGCAACGTCCAGAGTCTGGAGCCCCATTGCCAGAGCCATGGAGTCACCTGCTCCCTGCGGTATTCCGTGGGTTCTTTGTTGGCCAGAAGACAGGCCACCTTGTCCGAAGCCGTTGGGCCGATGGCAATGATCATGGAGTGTGCCGCTCGTATAATATCGCAAATTCTGTAGACATCCTCGCTGCTGCTAGTTGATCTTGCGACTCCGTCGTCGTTTCGCACGCATTCAAAGTCCAGCCAGAATGCCCTCTTCCTGACTCGTCTGGCTGCGTCCATTCCCCATTTTGCCAGAGTTTCACGGTCTGTTTTCGCCAGAACTCGATTTACTTCTCTTGTTTCCTCATCGGGGTAGTCATAACCAGAAATCTCATCGTCGGTGGCGACTCGGAAGTGCATGCGTGTGTAGGAGACAAAGACGAATTCCAGATCAATATCGTCTCCGTTCTCGACAAGGTATTCGGATACATTGATGGTCTCATAAGTTCCTTCGTCGATATCTTTCACAAGGCAAAGATATCTCGGACGAACGGTAGCGGTAGTGTCTCCTTGACGCGTCGTTCCATTGTCATTGCAGACGAGCATTGGTTCAGTTTGACGAGGTAGACGTGGAGGAGGACCCAAGCCCTCATCCATCTGAATATTGTCCAAGTACTGGCGAGCACCTGTAACGTTCCCAGCGGAGGAAAAGGCGATATGTGGATCTATCCCATAGAAATCGCGGTTTGCCTGGACTTGTCGTTGAACACCGAACCCAGGCACAGAAAGCGTGTTCACCATCCCGTAAACCATTCTATTGAATGTGCCCATTGCTTCTTGCCAGCATACCTAGGAGACGTGTTAGTAAAGTGAGAGCTATATCATAGCGTCAAACGACAACAACATCAACAAACCAGGATCGTACCAGAACGCAAAATAAAGGCCACGAAATGAAGAAGTCAGAGCCGTGATAATGACAGACAACGCGTCGTTACGGAAATCTCGCGTGCCGGGTATTAATAATGATGATCCGACCCAATTTGTGAGACGTAGAAGGAGCGTGACTTGCGAGACCGGTTTTCCTAACCGCGTCCACCGTGACGTTGGAGGTAGAAGACTTGGTTCGCTGGCTGTTTGCACCGCCAATGGAACCATCCGCCCATCAGACGGGCGCGGTCACCATTCATGTTGCGGGTTCGCGTAGTCGGACGCCATCGACCCAGCTCCAGCTATACTTACGTCTTTCGATACGCGGAAAGTTATACCGCGCGAAAGCAGATGATGGAGATAATAAATTGCTTGTTCTAAGATGGTGAACTTGTGGTGAAGAGATGGTCGCCTTAAGCGGTTGCCTGCATACGCGAACCGCAGCCACACAAGGGAGGCCTATGGGGCTACACAATCGCCTTCAAGCAAAGACACAACAACATTCTTGCGCTAAATGCTAACTTTTATGAGACATATTGTCTACGCGGGTATTCCTGTCTATTCAATAATCAACAATATAATGATTTAAGAAGCCTGGTAGCCAAACGCGATGATAACGACGCCACAGCACTTAGCAAGTCCTGCGCACTGAGGTGTGATAACCTGGACACGTGACTAACGTGAGGGTATTGACGGTACTACTAAGTCTGGCAGAAAACCAAAGGCTCTCAGATGCGCCTAGCTAGTAGACATAGATAAAATCATCGCTCGAGATAATTCACGTCGCTTCTTCGCGCCGCGCTTCATGTCTCAAACTCGCACTCTTCACATTTTTCGCGCATATACTGCCTTTCATATTTATCCTGGGTCACAAAATAGGCTTGAAAGCTCACTAATATTCTTATGCGGATTTTGGCTCTGCCAGTGGTCATTATTGCGTCGTGCTAACGTATCTACCATCCACGCTAATCTGCCATTTCAACATTGAAAGGAAGACCTGTGCTCACTCGCGCGAAACTTATTCGAATTATTCGCCTAGAAATATTCCCCGAAGTAAAGCTCGTATCATCGCGCATTCCTACAGGGAGAATGCACCCATACGGCGTTTATCGACATCAATGTTGGCTAATCTGGCCGCCGAGAGCCACCTGCTGCCGCCACGTCCGCAAGTATAATACAGATGGATAATGCATTGCGCCTGAACGGTGTGGGGTACTGAAGAGCCACACAGTCGTATTCCTTGGCCCCAGAGGCGGTCATCGGTGAGTGACATACTTCTAGAAAGGGGCTTAGAAGTGCCGCTTTGCGACACTGCAGCAGCCCAAATGGCTAGCACTTCTAAGCCCCTTTCTAGAAGTATGTCACTCACCAAACCGGTGGGTCACATTTAAATCTCAGTTAGTTGGGCTTCAATATTATGTGTCCTATCAATATTTATAAGTGCACCTAAGTACACCAAGCGGGCAGTCATCTCTCATGGGCTTGATCTGGTCGTTGATCTCAATTGTCGATCCAAACAGAAAGCACCAAGATCGTAAACTCGGCAGAAAATGTCTGGGACATTGATTGAGACTATCAATGTCGTGTTCACCATTCTTCTTGGAATTCTGAGTCTAGTGGTTGCTACCTTGAATCTCTGGATAGCCCACAAGACGCGCGTCGAGCGTCTGGCGAATGCGCCGTCCGAACGTTTCCTTCCTTGCATTTCACAGTGTCACTTTCGGCCATCATCACACCAAAATGGTGATTTTAATGGTAATTATCGTGTCTGATTACGCGTCGCTCAATGCTGACTAGAATATGCCGTCAGACGCCAATTTGGCCGATTCGGACCGGCTTCAGCGTGTCAATGGCAGTACATTCAGCCAGTCATCGCACCGAAAACGTCACACCGTACAACGGCCTGCAGATATCTTGGACAGCTACCCCTCTCCTTCAACTCAGGTTCTATATGATCATAGCGTCAAATTTGCGGATGCAGGCTATGGAAATGGCTGTGATCTCGAGCGGGATTCGAAATCGACAGCTGGTCCAGCTTAGATAATGCTACCGAATGTTCCCATAATATAATAGTATTCATACATCCTCCATTCCTTGAGTTTACCTAATGTTGATGCTATTTCCGGGCTTGATGGAAGTATCGTGTAAGACGTTATCGAGGTCGTTATGCAGTCTCCCATCTTAACCGTCGATTCAAGAGCATCAGGGAGGGAGAATACGGCGATTTGAAGTAGCTTGACCTTTCCAGAGGATCTTCCTTTTTCACTGTGAATAGCGGAATACCTGTGGTCCCACGGTGTCGCACCGATCGGCAGGTATCAGAGATGCCACGGCAGATTGAACGACCGCCACAGTGGGTGAAGTTTACAACAATCAGTTGTAAGAACATAGACACATGGCTAACTTGAAATGGTATTATAAATCATGCAAAGCTAGAGGTTTGCCGAAGGACTTCGTCATGCTTGTTCTTGCGTAGCTAGTACACGTAGATGAAATCCTCGTTCTTGAGGTCAGTCATGTCGCGCAAAGCATTATCCTCCTCAATCGTCCTGTGCTGCTGGCCGGCAGCATCACCCTCAACCTCGACTGCCTTGCTGGTCTCCGTCTCGTCCTTGCGCAACATGGACTCGTCGACAATCTGGGCGCTTTTGCCGAGCTCTTCACGACGCTTGGCATGCTTGCTGTTGAGAAACTTGAGGTAGATGGGGATGAGACTGAAGAAGTGGTAAGTCAGCAGTCTGTGCCTGGGTTATGAGTGAAGCGAGTTTGAACTTACAGTCCCATGATGCCAACAAGCACGAACATGACCAAGTTGGAGATCAATCCGGGGCGGTAGAGGGGAGCGTCGTCGACGGAGTACAGCAGGGGTCCGATGATGTTGCCGACGCACATGCCGATGAAGACCACGGCAGAAGTCGTCTTCTTCTTGGTGTCGCCAGCGGTGTTCTGCACCTGCCAGGTGAAGATGATGGGGGTGATGGCAGCGAGGATAGAGACGAGGTAATATCCGAACAGCAAGACACCCTTCTCATGACGGGGGACGGTAAGCATCAGGACGGATCCGATGGCAGGAGGCACGGAAAGCATGGAGATAACGACGCCCTTGCGCTTGATCTTCGTCGCGAGCCAGCCGCTGCCCATGATAGCGATGATTTGGATGGCGCCGAAGGGGATGTTGAACAGGATCGTGGTGAAGCTGTCGTAGCCAAAGGACTTGACGATGAGGTTGCCAAAGGTGGAGATGCCGCCGCTGGCGATGGAGATGGCGATGATGAGAACGAACCAGCACCACGTCTTGAGGTCCATGAAGGTCTCGAGGACGTGGTCCCAGCGCCAGTGGCCTGACTGCATGCCCATCTGGTTTGCGCGCAGACGCTCGACGGCGATGACCTTTTCTCTCTCGGTGAGGTACTTGGCGGAAATGGGGGAATCGGGCATGAGGATGAGGACGATGAAGGAGTATGAGACGGTGAGCAGACCACAGAACCTGCGATGACTGTTAGCTCCGATTCTTCGACCAAGCGATGTGATATAACTCACAGGAAAATGATCTGATACGAATGCAGAGTCTCGCTCTTGATATGTCCCAGTCCGTACGTCGCCAGACTACCGACGATGAAGGTGACACCGTTCATGGCATTCCAAGATGTCGTGACGAGCGTCTGCTCACTGCGTCTCCACCACATTGTCGTGACACTCAGGCATGAAGGTGCGATGAGGGCCTCGAACGTGCCGAGCATAAATCGGAGACCGAGAAGAGAGCCAAAGTTGGTGCACGAGGTCATGATGGCAAGCATCGAGCCCCAAAGAAATATGGCGGCGGCGATGACTTTTCCGTTGGGTAGCTTGACGAGGATGAAGGCGGCGGCGGGTTGCCAGACGAGCTGAGCGATGTAGAGGATGGACCCGAGCCAGGAGTATTGGCGGCCAACGAGGCCTGCGTCTTCTGTGATGCCGAAGATGGACACATAACTGTTTAAATGAGATGGTTAGTTATCGATGTACAGAGTGATGAGTGTTGGGAAAGATTCTACAAGAGGACTGCCTCGATAAAACTCACCTGAGGGAACTCTTATCGAGTTGCTGGAAGAAGTATGCACCCAAGAGAAGGGGAAGGATGCGGAAGTTGATGCGCTTCAAAACCGCCTTCTCCTCCTCATAGGTGAATGCTGTATCGCCGCCTCCGTGTTCCGCCAAGAACTGGGCCGCCTTTTCTTGAAGGCTGTCACCCTGCACAGGCTCATGGCGGACAGGCTCGATCGCGTCGACGGCGTTGCCGCTCGTCTGGTTCGCGGCCGGTGCGTTAGTAGCCATCTTGACCCACGCCCTAGTAGGCCCTAAAGGATGAAAGCAATGTCAAGTTCCTTCTGTAAGACGATGAGAAGGCCAAAGGAATGGCGGCTGAGATGATCACGCAACACCGCGACGATGGAACCGATGGGATGTCAACCAAAACCTAGCGTCGTATGAACCATCCAAGAATCCGGGGACAGTTCATCTTATCAAGTCGCCCACAAACCCCAGGTTCTTACCCCAACATTCGGTCTCATCTCCGCCGACTTAATCCCATGCCGCAAACCTGGAGAAAGCCGGGGGAAGACTGGGGCCAAAATTATGGATATTGGCTTGAACACCTGACTTGGGCCGTTACGCATTTCCCCCCTCGGTCTCTCTTTTAACATCGCGTGGTCCTGGCGCAACGATCCATGGACGGATACGGTCAACGTAACCACCCGGATATTAATACCATACCAAGGTCTTGGTCCCGTTGCTTGACCAACACCCAAGACATCGCACCCCTGGCCGCCGAGAAAAGTCCCCATTGGAGGAAGAATTTCAGCCTGAATGCGAGCGACGAGGGGTGCGACGTTTTGGCCGCCTCGTGTCGAATCATGTTCCTGCAACACCGCGTGATGATTGGCAGGTCTCCCCACGAGCCGTGGAAGCGATTCCCTGCTTCAGAGCCGGAGATCCACGGGCTTGGGGAGCGGGTGGCTGTCGACGGCCGCTCTGGGCATTGTGGCATTCAGCTGGGTACCGGCTGGGCTGACGTTGACGTTGCAATCAAACAAAAGAGACCCCAAACTCTCTCCGCATTCCTCGTAACCCCGACGTCCCCCGCCCCGAGGTTTGGTTAAAATGAGGAGAACCCACTCAAGAGCAATCCACCCCCGCGTCGCCCCCAGAGGATAAGAAAAAAGGAGTCGGACCACCCCCGCATTGTGGTGTGGGGATCAGGCCTCGGGGCTTCAAACTGCCGCAGAAGACCAGAAACGTGGTCGCATTTTGGCTAAACTCGGGGGATGGGGGAGATGCACCCGAGATGAGGATGTCGATGTGCCGGATGCCGTGCTGCGTGGGGTGTTGAGTGCCGTTTCTTCGAAGTCGTGACGTCCTCGCGGGGTTACCAAGACTTGCAGATAACTTCGCGTCCTTTTCCCTCTCGCACACATCTGTGTTGGAGACCTGTCTCTTTTCGGCCTTCACCTCTGCCAAACAGCAACAGAATCACCAAGACAGCCATCACCCAACATGGCCGACCTCACGACCAAGAAGAAGCGCTACGCCATCGTCGGCACCGGCGGCCGCTCTAGCTTCTTCTACACGGCCATAGCCCAAGACTACAGCGCGACCTCCACCATCGTCGGCCTCTGCGACACCAACCAGACGCGCATGAACTTCGCCAACAGCAAGCTCGAGGCCCTCGGCCACGGCGCCGTCCCGACGTACCTCGCCGCCTCCTTCGACCAGATGATCGCCGACACGAAGCCCGACGAGGTGATCGTCACGACCGTCGACCGCACGCACAACATCTACATCGTGCGCGCGCTCGAGCTCGGCTGCAACGTCGTCACCGAGAAGCCGATGACCATCGACGCGCCGCGGTGCCGCGAGATCTTCTCGGCCGTCGAGCGCACGGGGAACAAGGTCCGCGTGACCTTCAACTACCGCTACGCGCCGCACAACACCAAGGTCTTTGAGATACTCAAGGCGGGCAAGATCGGCAAGGTGACGAGCGTGCACTTCGAGTGGATGCTGAACGAGAACCACGGCGCGGACTACTTCCGGCGGTGGCACCGGGATAAGCGCAACTCGGGCGGGTTGTTGGTGCACAAGTCGACGCATCACTTTGACCTGGTGAATTTCTGGCTGCAGACGCGGCCGCAGACGGTGTATGCGCAGGGCGATTTGAAGTTTTATGGAAGGGAGAACGCGGAGAGTAGGGGCGTTACGAAGTTTTATACACGTGCGCATGGGAGTGAGGCGGCGAAGGATGATCCGTTTGCGTTGCAGCTGGACCAGAATCCGAACTTGAAGGCGATGTATCTTGATGCCGAGCATGAGGATGCGTACTATCGTGACCAGAGCGTGTTCGGAGATGGTATCTCCATAGAGGTCGGTGTCTCAAAATCTTTTAAGGCACTAAAATGCTGACTGCCGTCATAGGATACGATGAACCTGCTCATTCGATACCGCAATGGTGCCGTCATGACGTACTCGCTAACAGCGTACGCGCCGTGGGAGGGCTTCCGCGTCAACTTCAACGGAACCGGCGGACGTCTCGAGGTCGAAGTTGTGGAGAAGAGCTATGTCAACTCTGGGGGCAGCCAAGCTCTTGAAGGTGCGATTGAGAAGAGGACGATGTTGTTGAGGCCGTTGTTTGGCCCGCCCCAGGAGATTGACCTCGGTGAGGCCAAGGGCGCGCACGGAGGCGGTGATCTCGTACTGTTGAGAGATCTCTTCGGGGAGCCTGTTTCAGACGAGTACATGAGGGCCGCTAGTCACGTTGATGGCGCTGCGTCAATTCTGACGGGCATTGCGGCGAACCGTTCTATTGCCACTGGGCAGGTTGTTAATGTAGATGATATTCTGGTTGTGCCTGAGAAATAGCAGCGTCTTTGTACGGGGATGGACTTGGGCATACATAGATTGGGATAGACTGGAACATGATATCATGATGTTTGGATTGAATCCTCGCTAGGTTTTATCTCTGTAAGAATCGTGACAACCCTTACGTTTCTCAGAAGACTGGTCGGCCAAACATTGCCCAAATCAACGCTGCTCCGAGACAAGAACTGATTTTTTGTGGTTACAATCGTATTAGGAGCTTTGAGACTTGAGCGGGGAGTTGCAGTAGGTTTTCATCAAGGGGAAAAAAGGCCACAGACCGACGAACAGGGAGACTGGGGTGCCAACAAGAGCGATTCAAGGACGGCCAAAAAGATCGCGACAATGTTGACATGGAACATAATGCCAATCAAAAACGAGAAACCATTTCCAAATAGAGAAAGGAATGACACTCAGCAAAACATTAATACTGCTAAGAAAGAATTACGGATGATGCCAGAAGAATGTTATACTTCTCGATGATAAGTGTTCCCGACAAACCCGACTACATCCAACTCGAAGCAGTCAAATGTCAGTATGTACGGGGTGCCTGGTTCGTACTCAAGGCGGCGTCTTCGAGGGAGAGAAAGAAAAAAACGAAATATCAACAGTGGTACATAGTCAACAGAGGAGAATTGATCAAGCCAGTAAAGACAGACACCGTGGATCGGATTTGCATTGCTCAAGCCTGTGGCATGCATACACTTGACAGCTGTTTGAATTTGTCTCGGTGGCCATAGGCAACTTTCGGTGTCGCTTCGGTGTAGGCCAGCGCACGGTCAGCTTTTGTTTGCTCACCTCAGCCATGTCAATTACATAATCATTAATTTCCCACCGCAGGGGTCACATTTGATGGCAACCAACAACTACCGAACACGCTTGATCATTAAAATACTTGAATTATTCAATCGGCTCGAAGGCCCTGCTCTGTTTCTGACGAGCATGAAACGAAACACATCGCAACGCTACATCCAGTGTATTTTGCCCACAAACTCCTCGCGCGCGTCGATCATCAAGACCGGATGCTCTTGCCAAAAAAAGAAAAGGACGAAAACCTCCCGAGATATCGCAAACGATGAACCCTCCACACAAAGACCTCTCCTTCCTGGCCGAGCATCCAGCTCTGGCATCATGAACAATCGTTACGTCTGTTTGCTGTTCTGAGTGACGAACTGCACGGCCTGGTCGACGTACTCCTGCTTCTGGAAGTAGCCCAAGTGGACCGTCAGGTTCTGGCCCGACGCGCAGAACAGGTCCGCGTCGTCGCAGAAGGAGAGGAACTTGGTGGTGAGGCCTTGGCACGCGGCGAAGTCCTGACGCGGGAAGATCTAGCAGAGGGTCAGCTACGTCACACCGATGAATGCCTTCCGCGGGCAGGGTAGGGTACTCACGCCATTCTTCTTAGCGGTGCCCTTCTGGAAGGGCTGCGTCGCAATGCTGGTTGGGTCACCGATCAGGAGAACGGCTGCGACTGCGGAATGTGTCAACAACTAGCTGCGTGCTGTTTCTGAGGCAGGCTATCCTTACTCTTGTTGGCGAGCATCGGGGCTTGCGCCTGAGTGGCGTTGAAGTTGGGCCCGTCTGTTGTTCCGCAGAGGGTATCAAGCGAGACTTGCGCTCCCTTAGAGCATGTCAGCGCTGGACATCTCGCAGCCTAGTCAAGGGAGCTTACCTGAGAGTATCCCATCAACACAAACTTGGTGTTAGGGCATGCCTGGGCTTGCGAGGTGAGGAGCTGCGTCATGTTGCCGACGCCGGCAGACACTGAAGGCGGGTACGGGTCAAGCTGCGCAGGATACACCAACGGCGTGATAATGGAGCCGGGAATCGCCATTGACGACTTGTTGGCGATGTTGCCGAGGAGTCCGGCACCCTGCGCCTCGAGACTGCCGCGGGCAACGACGATCTGGACCGGTGCACATGGCGCCGGCGGTTGCTGCGGCTGCGGAAGGGCGAGGACCAGGGGAGCAAGGCACGCGAGGGCCGATAGGCTGAGTTGGTGATGCATCTTTACTCTGCTGCAGAAGAAGAAACTCGGGAGACTGAAGAATCCGTGCGTCTGAAGGGTCCTGGAGCTGGTGAAGAAAAAAAAAGGCTAGCGAAATTGCGATGGGCTGACAGACCTTCTACTCTAGGCCGTCTTGGGGGTGATCAAGGCCTTCTTGTATTGAACTGATCGCAGAGCCTCAGACGAGACGAGACGACATCCATGACACAGCCGCGGCATCTCTGTCATTGCCCCATGTGGATGGTGTGGTGGTGTGCGAAAGCGAGCGAAGGACGGGAGGTAGTGCACACAGTCTGTTCGCGCATGGCGTCAAATGGCCGATCATCACAGGTTGCAGGCTCCACATGGAAGAAACTCCAGGGTCTCATGCTGTTCAGTGTTTTGGTTTTGGAATATTTCGGCATCCCACCTTCTATCCAATCTCATCGAGAGAGCCCGAGGGACCATCTGGGCGGCCTGGTGCAGTGAACATGCAAGTTCGACTGGATGATGCCAGCCGGGCCCGAGCCTCTCGCATCTCTTGTCATCGAGCGCGACTTTACCCCGACTTGGGGAGATCTGCGACCTTGCCCTAAAGAGGCAATCGGCGAGAGCTGAGGCCCCCCCCTGCGTCTGTCGACGACATATTGTTGGGGCGGACAGTGCCATTGTCTGCCGCGAACCCGGAAACACCACCGAGATGGGATGAAACCAAGCAGCCTGCAGCCGCGGCCCAACACGAACGTTCGTTTACAAATATGCCAACACTTGCGGGAGCCGAACAAGGGCCAACAATAACCTCTCCCGTCAAAGAAAACATCTAACCAATAGCCGCCGGTCCTCCCACACGATCCTGCCAAACCATCATCCATCCATCCATCCATCCATCCCTTTCAAGCAAAGTCTGGAGCCGCCCAAACCCTCTTCCCCGCGAACCAAGTCGCCTTGATCTCCCCCTTGAGCAGACCCTGCGGTGACCAGTCCATATCTGCAACCACAAAATCAGCCACCTTGCCCTCCTGCAGGCTCCCGATCCGATCTTCCGCGAACACGCTCTTGGCCGTCCCATACGCCCCGGCCGTGATGGCCTCGCAGACGCCCAATTTGAAATGCTCATTCACCACCACGTCGTAGCCCGGCTCCCTCGCGGACCGCCTCGTCGCCGCGATGTACGCGTTCTGCAGCGGCGCCCAGGGCGCCGTGGGCCCGTCGGATCCGAGTGCGAGCAGCGCCCCGTGGTCCGCGAACTCGCGGTACGCGAACGCGCGCTCGCAGCGGTGCGTGCCAATCAGCCGCGGCCACGCCTTGAGGATCGCGGGGTCCGCGTGGACGGGCTGCACCGAGGCCGTCAGCCCCAGCTCGCCCAGCCGGCGCGCGTCTTCGGGCGAGGCCATCTCGATGTGCTCGATGCGGTGGCGCCGCCCCGGCGTCGCGTGCGTCGCGAGCGCGTCGACGGCCATCTTGATCGCTGCGTCGCCGATGGCGTGCAGCGCGATCTGCAAGCCGGCCGCGTCGGCGCGCTGGACTACGGGGCCGAGGTCCGAGGCGTTCCAGAAGGGGGGCGGGGAGCCTGCGGCGGCGTAGGGCTCGGAGAGGTAGGCTGTGCAGGCGTCGATGATGCCGTCGGTGATGACTTTGATGCCCACGATGCGCAGGTCGGGCGAGGTTGTCTTGTTGAGTTCAGTGTGGAGCTCGATGGCCCTGTCTACCTGCTTGAAGCGCTCTTCTTCTGTCTCCGAGGGCTTGATGAGCCAATATGCGTGAATCCTCATCGGTAGGTCTGGTTCCTCGGCGCGGAGCGAGCACACGGCGTCCCATGCCGGCTCGTCCATCGCCATTTCGATGAGGCCCGTGTAGCCTGATGCATTGTACGATTCCACCGCCGCCTTGATGGCGTCCATCCTGTCCCTCTTGGGCGCGACCTGCGCAAGATGAGGCCAGACGAGAGTGAGCACCGCCGCCTCGCTCAGCAACCCCGTCGCCTTCCCCTCCGCGTCGCGATGGATCTTCCCCCCCACAGGATCCTTCATCCCCTCGATGCCGAGCTCCTTCACCGCCGCCGTGTTGCACCACGTAGAATGCAAGTCCTTGGTGTCGATGAAGATGGGACGCGGGTCAATGTCGTCCAGCATATGCCTGTCCACGCCGCCGGGCGTGACGTGCTGCGTCCACAGCTTGCACATGATGCGCGGCACGTCCGGGTTCGCGGCCGCGAAGGCCTTGATGGCGGAGCGGATCTCCTCGAGGGAGGTGCAGGCGTCGAGGGACAGCTTGCGCAGCCCTTGTCCGAGGAGGAGCAGGTGCATGTGGCCGTCGATGAAGCCCGGCAGCACTGTGCGGCCGGCGAGGTCGGTGAGGCGGGCGGTGGGGTGCGCGGAGGCGAGGTCGGCGGTGGCGCCGACTGCTGCGATGCGCCCGTCGGCGACGAGCATTGCCTCGGCGAAGGTTGGTTCCGTGGTGAGTGTTGCCGAGGGGTTGAGGAGGAAGACGCGGGCGTTTGTGAAGAGTTCGGGCGGCGGTGGTGATTCTGAGGCCATCTTTGCGGTGGTTGCTATTGCGCTTGCTCCTTCCGTTTATGATGCGATAAGAATTGTGGTGAAATAGTGATCTGAATATATGAGAAAAGACGAAAAAAAAATCTAATAGATGCAGGGATAGGTGAGAAGTGGCAGTCTGGTGTATGAAGCGTGAGGTGATGCGTTCTTGAGGGAAATTATCGGCTTTATGACTCGGGAGGGGCAGGAGCGAGTCGCGTGGGCAGCGAGGGAATCTGGTGTGACGTTCGTGGCGGAATGCACCGCGGGGTTTAAAGCGGGATGGACGGGGCCGCTTTTTGATCTGATAAGATCTTTGCCATGTTTGGGGCCGTTTTCCACCGCCGCGCTATCTGTTTGTGGCTTTCTTCGGCCATAGTCGGTGTTTCGGTGTGAAGTCGGTGGCTCACCGAGGTGGCTGCTTCCAGGCCTCGGTGAGAGTGGCAGTGGAAGGAGCAACATCAGCTCCTGCTCCCACTGAGGGAGACTCGCAACATTAGGAAGTTGCCGGCTAGTAGAAGCTTCCTCAACGGGAGATTTTGCTGGAAGGCTTATATATATTGTCACTCTCTCCCGACTCAGCCTTCTCCAACTTCATCCCTCCCTCTAACAACAAGAACAACAACATCACATCTTGGACTTGTTTCAACCACCCATCACAACAAGACCACTTGGCAACCGAGCCAACTTCCCTTTCATAATTCTTTTCAATCTTTCCAGCTTCAACTCAATTATTCCCTCGTCATTGAGAAGTTTTACTCCCACTTCTGCTCCGTTTAGACGGCGCGCACATCTTGACTCTTCCATCGAGCCTTCTTTATTCATCACTTCTTGCTTCTTCATCATTGCATATCTTCCCATTCAATTACCAAAACCAATCAGCAAAGAACTCTCCCTTTGGCCTTTACTTTGCACCTTCTGGGGTGCCCTACCGAGCGCTTGCCTTGGAAATTTCCCACAAATTTCTATTAATCCTTTCCATTTGATCATCTCGCCAAATTTCCCTTCTTCATTTCCACATCTCTTGCCACGGGTCGTCCTTCGTCGGCCATAATCCATACAAGGGTTGACTATTCTCACGGTTACCGGACAGATTCATACAAACACTCCCAGCCATCATGCCTCGCGCCAAGTCCGTCAAGGTTGAGCCGGGCTACATGCCACCGGCCTCCAATACCTCTCGTACCCAGAGGCCTTCTGGAAACATTATCTTTCCCGTTCTTGACAGACTGGAAAATGAGAAGGACCCGAAGGTTTGGGAGAAGCACATCGACAAGGCCTTGCCCATCTTGGAGAGATTGGAGCCTGTATGCAAGAGCATCGCCGAATCCACAAAGCTCAATATGGAGACTAGAGGTGTTGCTGCAGACTGGGTGAGCCAGATTGCTACAGTCCGCAAACGAGCGGTTCAAACGAACAAGATCACAATCGGAGTCTTTGGAAACACGGGTGATGGCAAGAGTTCGACCATCAATGCCCTCTTGGGCGAGGCCGAGTACATTTCTTTTTCCAAGTCTTCATTCAGGTTGTGCTGACCATTCTCAGTCTTCTTCCGACAAACTGCTTACGTGCTTGCACAGCATGTGTCACCGAGATTTCTCACAATGATGATGACGATGACGAAACGCCATACAAAGCGGAAATTGACTTCGTGTCGCCTGACGAGTGGTTACGTGAGATCAAGACATTTCTTGATGAGGTTACTAAGAACCATGTCGAAAGCGATGTCAGCGTTGACGATGAAGATGACATCAAGGATGATGAGAGCAACGACGGCGAGGAGAATCAGGATGAAGAGAGCCTGAACGATGACGAAACTGCTAGGTCTGTCGCCAAGGCAAGAGCAGTATACGCCAACATTCCCGACGAAGTTCTTTTGGAAAGCTCAGTCCATGATTTGATGAGACATCCGAATGTTCATGGAGTTCTTGGAATGACCCAAACATTCAAAGCAGAGAAGGCCAAGGAACTTCGTGAAATGATCGAATGCTACGTCGACTCGACAGACAAGGATGACGATGAGGCCATCGCATACTGGCCCCTGGTTAAGGCTGTTAGAATCTTCACGAAGGCAGAAGCCCTGTCGAATGGAGTGACTATTGCAGACTTGGTAAGCTCATTGAAAATTCTGGGCGATACATATGGGCTGACAGTAATTCGCAATTATAGCCTGGTACCCATGATGCCGATGCCGCTAGGTCATCTATGGCAAGGGAATACATGAGGTCCTGTGCCGGGATCTGGATCGTGGCGCCCATCGACAGAGCCGTCGACAACAAGGCAGCCAGGGATTTGATGAGCGACAATTTCAAGTGTCAGCTCAACCTTGACGGCTCCTTCTCGTCAGTCACGTTCATCTGTTCTAAGACAGATCAAATCAGCCTCAATGATGGGGTGAAGAACTTGAAGAGAAAGCTCAAGCCTGAAGTCCTGAATAATTGGCAGAAATCCCTGAAACAGAAGCCGGAGATGAAGAATCTCGAGAACAAGATGAAGAGTTTACAGACTAAGTCCAGGGGGGGCAAATCATCTACAAATGATTCAGACCAGGAGCAGCCTCGCAAAAGAACCAAGATCACTGAGCTTGAGGATTACAGACAGAAGCTCGACAATCTTAAAGCCGACCATGACCGGCTTGTCGAGAGTGTGCGCGTGGCGTGCATCGACAAGCGAAATGAGCTTTCCCGCGATACCTTGAAGAGTTATTTTACTCGCGTGATGAAAGAGTGAGCAAGAAATCAAAACCTCCCCAATATGTCGGGGTGAAAGAAGCTGACAAGACACAGAGCTCGCCAGCAGACTGCCAACCGGACATCGAAGCAAGATGTTGCGAAGATCCGGATCGACAACAAGATTTCCAACAATCTGCCAGTGTTCTGCATCAGCAGCCACGCATATCAGTCCATGCAAGGATTGTCGGAGGATGCTACTGAGAATGTTCCCGGTTTCATGGAAATTGAGGACACTCAAATTCCTCAGCTTCAGCAGCATGCACAAAGTCTTACCGAAGAGCTGCGCATTGCAAAGCACAGGGAAGTACTCGTGAGAATTTGCCAGATCTTGAACTCTGTCTCTCTCTGGACACAGAACAAGCCAGGTTCCTCTGCAGCATTAGACAGGAACACACTGTCCGCAATTCTGGACGATTTCGACGAGGTAAGCCGGAAAGAAATCTTGCTGTGGTCTTCTCCATTGCGATGTTTCTTGATGCCGTCTTTTTTGACTTTATCATTCGACGCTAACTTTCTGCAGGAAATGTCCTCAATCACCGACGACTGCATCAGTAATCTTTGGAAGTCCAGACACCAGCTCCTTAAGACCATGAATGTCGCAGCAGGTCATGCCAGCGAAGAAGCGCCAACCTCCGTGGCAGGCTGGTTCAGTATCTTTCATTCTACGCTCAAGGCACTCTTCGTCCGGCGTGGTATCTGGAGAACACAAAACTTCAACGAAAAACTTCTCGCCCCATTCTCTTCCAAGTACTTGCACAAATGGACTGACGTATTTCACGACGTCATCCCCAGCGACCTCGATGACTTTCTCGTCAAATCCGCAGAAAAGCTTAGGTCAACTCACAAGATCATCATGGGTCACATTGGACAAGGCGAGGACGAAGTGAAGCAGATTGGTGCGCCGCTGGAGGTCCAACTGAATATTCATCAGGAAGGCTTTAAGCGCGTGAAGGCTGAAGTCATAACCAAGATCAACGACGCTCAGAAGCTGGCAAGCCGCAAGCCTATGCAGGTGGTTGCCGAGTTCATGAATCCAGGTTATGACAAGTGCCTGAACGAGAAAGGTAATACCCGCTGATGGAGTTTCGATATCACCGAAGCTAACAGTGTTTATTCACAGGCAAAGGATCAATGGCGCGCATGAGAAACGTACTCGGGGACCATGTCGAGGGGCGCAAGGACGCAATGTTCACCAGTGTGGTCAGCCACCCCGTAGCCATTCTCGACGAGGCAATTCGTGGATCTGGAGAGTCACTGAAGAGTCGCAACAATGAGATTGGACGCGCGGTGCGCAATGACTACATGGTTGCGTTATCGAAGCGCGAGGAGTCCGCGCGTCACGAAGAAGCTATCTTCATGAAGATGATGGTAGGCGTTCTGGAGATTGCGGAGCCGTTGCTTAGATGAGCAGCGAGGTTTGGAAAATGGAGAAAGGAGGGACTTAATGGGATACGCCATGCATTTTGATCAGAAATGGAGCATCATTATTCATACATAGATATTACACATAGCCACCAAATTCCATAGAGCCGCAACCTTCGACAGCAATTTAGTTATAGAGATTCTACTATCTTCACGTTCGGGCTCGCACGCATCATGCTAGGCTCTGGATATTACCTCACCATGGCTCTGCGAGAGATAGTAATCAGCGCAGAATGATCCTCAAACAGCCGGCTTACGAAGAGGCTCATGAAGGATGACCATTGCTTGGTATCACCCAATGAGTCGCAATGCGTTGACCCGACCCAGCCGAGCGGGTTAAAGTCTCACATCAGCTTACGGGCACCCTGAAGCGGGAAAGTCGTAACCAGTATTCTCCAACCTCATTCGCTTCTTGAAGCAGACGGTTATTGTCACAATCACATAGGCTATGGCCTTCGTTACCTAGTGGCACGTTTATCCGGGGTGCATTCTTCAGGGGCCATGACATTTAGGAAGGACCCTCGGACGCTTTCACACAAAGTTGTCGTGAAGATGGATTTTCCTCTTCCTTCTGTCGCCCTATTCATGAACAAAGTGCTCTCCACAGTCTATCCCAAGCCTTCCACCATGCCTTCATCATCCCCAGACAAAGACCCCCAGGCTGCTGACCCCGTACCAGTGGACTACTACATCCGCAAACAAAAGCCTCTGCCGGATGACCCAACCATCAGAGCTTACGTCCAGACAGTCCTCGAGGAGGGCTACGTCGTGATCCCAAATGCCTTCACCGAGGTCGAAGCCAAAGACGCCATCGCCGAAATCGACCGGCTCCACGGCAAAGATCCCAAAGGCGGCATGCACGCCTTTGACGGATTCAAGACGAACCGCATCTTCTCCCTCCTCGGAAAGACACGCGCCTTCGACAAGTTCGTGCTCCTACCACAAGTCCTCGCTCTTAACGACTACTTCCTCGACGAGGATTATCTCATCTACATCATGGAGACGATCGTCATCAACCCGGGCGAGAAGAACCAAGTCCTCCACCACGACGACAGCGTCACGCACCTGCCGCGCCCGCGACCGCCCGTCACGGCGGCGACGATGATTGTGTTGGATGACTACACCGAGACCAACGGCGCCACGCGTATCATACCTGGGTCGCATCTCTGGGGGAGTGACAGGATCGGGGCGGAGAATGAGGCGGTTCCGGCGGTGTGTCCGAGGGGAAGTGTGATTTACTTCTTGGGCACGACGTGGCACTCTGGCGGGGCGAATCGGAGTCAGAGGTCCAGGTATGCAGCAACGATCCAGTACTGTCAACCGTATATTCGGCCGATTGAGAACCTGATGATCGGGATTGATCCGAGGAGGGCGCTTTCGGGGGAGATTCCGAAGAAGATTGTGAATATGATGGGTTACAGAAGCGCGATTCCATTTATTGGATATGGTGAGTGTCAAGTGGGCTTTCGAGTACCTGGTGAATGGTGCTAATCATGATTTTGAACGACAGCTGATGGGATGAACCCACGCAAGGCGACGCAACGAATGATAAGATGGCTTCAGGGGCCGGTTGATCGGGAGCCACCGACATTCCCCAGCGAGAAGGGAGACAAGGAGGTTCATGTTATCAGCAAATTGTAAAAGATGCAACAGCATCGACTTTGGCTTGAGATATCTATGTAAAGTTCATGCGGTATGGGACGACGTTGCGATTCAATAACCGACATCTTTCGAGAATTTCCATCCTGCCTAGTGCCATGATTCCTGACTGCTCCTTAATCCGCACGACTACGATGTGCCATCAAGAGGCTGCTCCTTCGACTCGAACGATCATCTTCTTTAGTCATTATTTGGTCTTTTGTTTCTTGAAGCCAAGCTCGGCCAAGAACGAGGCCCTCGCTACCGTCACCCCAATCGTAATGATCACCCCGACCCAGTCGCCAGCCTGCCACGTCAGAGGCGAGAGGCGGCCTTGATTTGAAAACGTCTCGAAGGTGCCTGCAAGAAGGGAGAGATCGATCGCCAGGATAGCTGCCTGCGCAATTTTCCAAACCCCAATGTCTTGTGTGTATCGTAGGAGCACGCCATTGAGGATGGCACAGCCAACTAGGGCTCCGCCGCCCTGGTAAAGAAGCATGTCGTGGGCTGCATCGCGCGTTCCAGTGTGGGATTCGAGGAAGAACTGGTCAAGCATCCAGTCGCGTGTGAAGAAGGACATGAAGGCACCCCAGAGCGCGCAAGGGGGGTCCCAGTACAGGAAGACGGCTTTGTAGACGGAGGGGATTTGTGTAGTCATATTGAAACGCTGAAAACTTGCAAACGTGGGTAAAGGTTCAAGAAGATTAGTTGACGCACGGCTGCCGGGAAGGACGCAGCAGCTTATTTAAACCCTAGAGCGAATGCGCCCAGCTTTCAAGGGTTGTTTGCGGGCGGCAAATGCTAGAAACTGCTTAGTGCTGATGTCGGCACGACAAAGTGCTTCCTTCTCAGAGGGCATATCTCCGTGTAGGCAGGTAATGGATCTTTGGTGCTGTACCCCCAATTGTGCTCGTTAGTGTATTGACGATCATTGCTTGTGTTTCAGCAATGAATGGTCAGGAATCGAGACGGCCGATGGTCACCTTCGGTCGGGTGAGTAAATGCTGCAGATGTTTGAATAGACTCAAACGCAAATGGTATCGGTTATCCATCTTCTATACAATTGGTAGAATAAGGTCTAGTGATTTGCCACCCCACAGTACTGATCGTGGAGCATTCCTACCGTAGTCGGTCAAAAGCCATTAGGGTACCTTCTCAAACATCATCCTTGACCTTGACACCTCCACTATCGACGAGAACCCTAGTCTTTTGCAGACTTCGTTTGACTGGCTTAGGGTCGTTGAAGATTTCCTCGATCTCTTCGAGGGTACGCTCTTTAGTCTCCACGCACGCCATGTACATTAGTACCAGATGAACAAAGTGAAGAACCAAAAATATGGTGTAGGTCTTCCAGCCGATATGCTTCAATGAAACTGAAGTTCCGTATGTGTTGATGAAGCTGGCCACTCCCGAGATGAAGCCCTTCACGCCCATGCCCTTAGCGCGGATCTCATTGTTGAGGATCTCGGACGGATACAATGCTTGCAGCGGAGTCCAGCAGAATGACCAGAAGATGCCGTAGAGAAAGATCATTGCGATAAATGAATATGCTTGAGACGTGGGAAGGGAGCCTTCTTCGCTATTCTCTGCCCTGGCGGCGAGCACATTGATGGGAATGTAGACCAAGCCGGTGAGGAACGTGCCCCACAAGAACAGAGGACGACGACCAACTTTGTCAACGAAGAAGGACCCACAGAGACCACCCACGAAGGAAGTGACTGTGTTGAGGCCGTTGAGTAGCAATTGGCGGCGTGAGTCTGTAATGCCAATGCCTCTCACCATGGCTGGGAGATAGTACCTGGTAGATTTAGCTGAGCTAGTGCATCTTTCGTCAACACAAGGTGGATACTTACGAGATGACAGCCCCCCCAATGAACTGGGCAAAAACCGCAACCAACATGACAAGCCACATTCGATATCGGTTTGGACGGTTGTTGACGAGGATCTTGTAGTTCCAATTGTGGTTGTTCATTTCCTGCTCGCGCTCGAGAGATTCTTGGATTTCGTTGATTTCGAGCTTCACTAGAGCCGAGTTCGGGTTCTTGTTGCCGTGATACTTGGTCAAGATTGATTTTGCTCTTTCAGTCTTCCCCTGCGACCAGAGCCATCGAGGGCTTTCAGGAAGAAACCAGGCCATGGACACTACAATGGCAGCAGGAGTGAGCTGTACGATGTACGGAATTCGCCACGACCAGTCGTTGGGGATGAAGTTTGTGCCGTAGCATGTCCATGCAGCAACTACGATCAACAAGTCAACAAAAGCACCTCCCGTGTGCTTCAGCTAGTGACTTACTATTGGCACCGATGTACCAGCCAAGGACGTTGTACAAGCCGCCTGCCAGACCACGCCAAGTCGGATAGGCAATCTCGACGAGAAAAACAGGCGCAGAAGTGGCACACATCGGAGTTCCAACACCCACTATGAAGCGGCCAACAAAGAATTGGGGTAGCTGATAGCTGCTTGCCTGAAGGACGGAACCGAGGATGATCGACGTGGCCCCGGAAAACATGCAGGCTCGACGTCCCCATCGGTCCATGATGTAACCGCATGCGAGACTGCCCACGATGTTTCCAACGGTGTAAATGGAAAATACAGCACCGTTCAGTTCGCCAGTCAAGCCGATCTTGAAGCGGTTTTGGAAGGGGTCCATCGCGTTGATAGCGCTCATGACTGAGCCATCATAGCCATTCATGACGCCGTCTGAAGTCGTACCGTCAGCTCAAAGCCTCATAGACCTGACCAGTATCTGTGACTTACTCAAAACACAAAGTGCCATCATGGCATAGAGAGTCATCTGCGTCGCCGACTTATAGTCGGGCTTATCTTTGGCGATGGCATCAGCGAGCGCGACCGACTGGACGTTGACTTGCTTCACATGGCGATTGTTGAGGTCGCCCTTCTCAGCTTCTACCGCAGAGGTAGTCGCCTCGAGGTGATGCTCCATGGTCGATGTATGCTTCTCCATGGCTCCCTTGAGTAATTGGGCTTCATCAACACCCAAACAATCATGGCGGAGATGGCCCACCCCGCAGTCTTTATGTCGTCGCCTGCAAACCCTCCAACCATCGCCGAGACGGTATTTACGGAACTCACACCAATAAATTACCTTTTGAGGAACGGATAAGCTCAAGCTAAGGCCTCGGGCGGGGTGAAGTGTCTAGAGTCTGCAGACCCTGGTCTTCCCCAGAACCCCGCATGCACCTCATCGCGCCATCGTTGGGTCGGCTTTCTGGGGTTTCGGGGAATCTCGACATGCTATTGCGCAAATATCACTGCCTGCATGTGCCGAGACGGTATTGCAAAATGCCGATCTCGTTTGGGTAAGGCAGACTAGTCTTCTGACACCCAAAAGCTACCTACAATTCCAGGGAGACGGACGGCAATAGGATAAACGGCAAGCGAGCCGACCGACTCCGAGTTACCTGGTCAATTTGAGCGGTGGGAACCGAATCGCATAAACGCAGAAATATGAACAACAGACGATTCGCCGACATTGCTAATTTGCCATGTCGAGCTCTAGAATGCACTTCATTCCACAAGTCAAGTACGGCGAAAGGAATGCAAGCACAAGCGCTGGAGGCAAGTTGGGAAATTATTTGGCTTGATCGATTTCATGATACTGTCGTTAGCCCGGGCAATAGATCACTTACTCCGCCTGATTACGTTAAGCCTTTGGCAAGGGATTTTTATGTAACAGTAGAATTTGATTTGAGTAGCTCATTCGATGTCGAAAATAATTGATTGGTGACTTAGGGCAAAAGACGGATTTCTCCAGTCTGGTCACAAAACTTTGTGACCGCTATCACAACTGAGCTTGAAGCCTGCTATTGCAATCTTACCGATATTTAGATACCAGACACATAGAAGGAAGAGTGAACATGAAATGAGGTCACGTTTGTTCGGAAGAGAGCATCAAGTTCCTCTAAACAGAATGAACTCGCCGAGGCAAGTCAAGTAAGTCAATACTGATCGTACATTATGTACCAGACGAAGCACTAGCCGGGGCGTTTCTAGAGCTAATGTCTCCTCATTGGAATAGTTTCTTGTGGGCTTAGGATATCGAAGGAGATACATGGAAGATGTGGCTGCACCATTTCAATGATTGTTTTAATTAAGGTAACAGAGAGTGATATGTCTATGATCGATATAGATCTCAATAGTAAAGACGTCGTCTCTTCACTCACGAAAGTGTTCAGGTCTGCGAGGGATGTCCTTGTAAACGCCGGTTCTTAGGGAAGCACATTCGAAAACATTTTCACATAGCACCTCTGAATGCCTGACTACCTATTGTTCCTTGAGATGATTTTAGACACGCTCATCATCAGTCCTTCGTTCCATGTCTCTGAGCCTTAGCCCAAGGCCGTCGCCAGCGTCCCGCAAAACCACTCTTTTCTCTTTACTAAGTCCCTCCATCCCTGGCAAAGTAGAAAGACCATAGCCGGAGTCCAAAACCGGGTGATCAAAGCCATGATACAAGAACGGCAGAAGAGATGACTTCCATACCGGCATATCGCGGGTAGCCCGCACAGTGAAGGCAAGCAGATATAGTGCCAAGATCAACATAAGCCCTGGGTGAATGGTATATCTCCACTCAATGCGGATCACCGGTTCCAAGTAACCATTCCGTCCTTCTAGTTGTGTGGCTTGCCTATCACGAATGTACCCGGAGAGAGCCCAAGCTGTATTCTGCATATAGTCACCCAATGTCTTGTTCAGTGGGTTTGGAAACTGGGACACTCTTGCCATATTCGTTCTCCATGACCAGGCAAACAAATTCATTACTGGGTTACTGGGTATGAACAGTGTGCCGTTGCTGGTAGAATCGACTTCTCGGTAAACATATCCGGTTGTGAAATTTGTCAGAAGTCTTCGAACAGCCAAATGAGCATCGCTGGTGACTTTGAAATGGCATATGTCGGTGTTCTTCTTCCCATTGCAGGGGCCCAGAAAGACGATGTCTTTGTTGTCCTCCGTCGCAGTTCGATTTTGAGGGAAAAGTTCGTTCGCCGTTTGATTATAATACAGTGTTGTGCCTGATTTGTTTTGGAAGACGGTCTCAGACACATGTGTAGCTGCCCAGGCAACTATGCATTCGGCAGCATCAAATCTTTGCTCATCATGCTGAGCAATTGCGGCGAGATGAATTACCACGCCGAGGCTTTTGTATTCCGCTGAGTTGAAGCCGCTAGTGCTCGGTATTTCGGGGCTTACCTTGAGACTCAACAATGCCCTTCGAGGAGCAGATGACCCATTGATGTCGACGTCGACGCTCGAGGTTATGTTAGGTTCCTGCGAGTATCCAGTTCCATCCGCGCCAAGGGTCGCTGCTGCACTACGACATTCCCACACGAGGGTGATTGTAGTTGTATCATGCCATCGACAATAGGTAGACGAGCAGTTGGCCGAAACTGGGTCGATCTCTTGGTTCACAAACAGTGGGTTTTGGTAAACTGACCAAGCAGTAAACAACGCGGCTTGCATGCCTGGGTCCTCGCTGAAGTTTTGATTGTCGACGCCAAGAATGTCACGACGGGTTGTAACATTGAAAACCTCAGTAACTGGCAGTAGTGCAATCTCGGTTTCGTTGAGCACACCATCTGGTGACCAGTGTACCTCGGTGGGAGAAGTGATGGTGTTTTGCGTTGAAGATCCCAAGTATAGTGCAGCAAGTGTGAGTAGGCATCCCAACGTGATATGGATAGAGTGACTTTCTAGAATGTTAGACAAAACAAAACAATTGGAGAGCAATACTTGTCTCACAATCTTTTCCCAGACGCGAGTAGCTTCACCGATCCAGATACGCTGCGGGATGCTGCGTCAAATGTTTCCAGCTCGGCTACTGGTCGTGAATACCGGCGGAGAAAGTAATGCCATTTGAGCTGACCCATTGAGGCGGTGATGGGGATAAATGAAAGAACCTTCAGAATTGTGATGAGAAAGGATGCTGCAGAGCCAAGATTCTTGATGAAAAAACTGGAGAAAATACGTGGCATCCTTTTGTTCCAGTCTGAAACACGATATCCTTCCCAACTGCTGAGAAACCAGCAGTACAGTCCAAATACTGCGAAAGACAGAACCATGCAGGATATCTCGATATACCACCACCCAGTGAGTAATTTGGATATCGTTGAAGGTGGCTCGACGGCATGGCAGACGGCAGCGCTAGTCTCTGGTAAAGGGGAAGTGTGTAGTTCCGCCGACTTTGAGCTCCTGTTAGCGCCAGTGTCCAAGTCTTTGGAGGGTATCGTCGAAATGGTGGAGTCTCTGTGTTTCTCCGATGCCATGTTGCCGCGTATACTTTGTCAAGATTGATCTGAGTTTTAGTTGCCTGGGATTGTGAATGCGGAGATTTGGTGACTGCTTCTGATGAAAAGCGAAATTACAGCGATCGCCGTTTCAATGTTGAAGTGAAGAGGACGCACGACTTGACTTAGGACGCTTCTCAATGCCAACGCTGAGGAATAGAGTGTGCGGAGGATGTTCGTCTTATTTAGCTGCACTGTATTACGAGTTGAGCCCACGGATTTGCGTCTTACTTCGCTGCAGGCGCAGGCTGACCAACCAAAAGGTTAAGAATCCCGTTTCGTCGCGGCTTTGGAGAAGCTGAGCAACGAATTAACAGGTGATGTTCCACCGTAAATCGTCGGGGCTGCTTCCTCAAGCATCCATGCCGAGAAATGGCTACGGAGATTCTGGTGTTGCATTCGGCTTTGACACAATTTATCAGTCAAACTTTCGGCGAAAAACATGCCATTTTGGGGTTTTACCATAGAATAAGGAAATTCAGGGTTCTCAAACCGGCGGCTGAAGGCCTGGCCTTATCCTCAGCTGAGGTATCCGCGCATTCCTGGCGGCTCGTCGTCCCCACAACACGAAGTCATTGCACGAGTAAACCGTTATCGGCGACTACGGTGCGGGCCGGCATCTAGCTAGTGCGGCTGGACCAAGATCTCCGCGTATCGATGCTCGCATGTCCAAGTGCAGCTCGAGGTTAAGACATGGGCTTTTCTCGGACGGGCCAGATTGCCAGCCAGCGGTTGATTGCAGACCTTCAGCTGAGCCACATTGACGCCACGAGGTTCTGAATTCCCGTTCGATGAAAAGGTGAATTCGAAAGGTGAAATGAACTTTCCCTACAAATGTGCTGTCCTTCTTGGCCTGTCCTTCTAGATCCACGCCTATTTTGCAACAAAAGGGGAACACAGCGAATTGAATTCGATCGTTTCAACAGAAGCTAAACCAGACTTAGGCATTCTCGAGCAATGGTCAGTCTTCATGAACAGCCCATCTTTCCTGTCTCGGTGAGCGATGCAAGTTTATTTAAGGTGGTTTTGGGAATTAACCATGTGCGTTTACGCCAAGAAAGGTGTTGGCAGCTTGTGGTCACGTTTCTCTTCGCCCAATCTAAGCTCAATCGGCACTAAATATGAAGTGAGTATCTTATCTTCTAGCAAAACCTGTCAATTATATATCAGATGAACCTGAGCTGAAAATACTGACATTTTTCTCAGTTACGTTTGCTACTCGGGTGGATAGTGATAATACAAAAACAGTAAGAATGAGGATACAAATAGTAAAATGATAACCAGGATACCAGTGACAAGAAAGACGGCGACGACGACGACAACGCCAACGATAACGACGATGTTGCTAACAATATTTCTAGAAGTGTTTATTTTTTAAAACAGCTAATAGGTCTTTGTCCGCCCGGATAGCAAAGCTCTTTTCAGTGTCTCATGACGTACGATAAGGAGGTGTCCTATCCCAGGATCAGACCACGACATCTCTCCGAATGTCCCTGAGTCTCAACCCAAGCCCATCGTGTTCATCGCGCAATGTGACCCGTCGGTGTCTACTTGCTTGTTCCATCCATGCCAAGTGTGAATAGTCGCATCCCTCCTCGTGGGCTTGGTGCTGTAATCCATGGTAAAGAAAGGGAAGAAGAGAGGTCTTCCAAACCGGCATCCGCCGTGTCTTCCATGCAGCAAACAAAAATATGTACGCAGATATGACCATCATCGTACCTGAATAGATGACATTATACCACCTGATCTGGTATCTGTTTCCCATATACTTCGGCGTTCCAATTGATTTCTCTTGAACCGTGGATAAGATGTTGTTGGTGATGTCATCCGCCACGTAGGACATGTAATTACCCAGAAATGATGCCAAAGGCTTTAGACTTCCTGGAGAAGGCCCGGCAAAAAAAGACTCTGCTAACAACTCTGTCGACTTTCCAGATGCTTTAAATCGAGTGTGGTTAGTCGAGTCTGATACAACGTAACCGTTGAAGAATTCTGCCACAGGCCGTTGGAGCTCCAAGTTGGCAGAGCGTTTGACCCTATAGAGGCAGGCATCCTTTTTCTCTTGGTCGTTGCAAGGAGCTTCGAATACAATTTCAGTTTGATTTCCCGACTGTCCTTCCTTGGGTTTGATAAGTTTGGTTTCGACGTTATTGAATGACGGACTAGTCGAATTGTATTCAACTTCCCTAAAGTGTTGTACTTCCCAGTACAGGATACATTCGACTGCCTCAGGCTTTTGTAACTTGTCGACGGAAATTGCAGCGAGGTGTATGATGACGACAGTCGGATTTGGAAATTCATCCTTCAGATTGCTGCTTCCAGGGAAAGATGAGCTTGTCTGGAACTTGAGCTTGGATTGAACGAGGGCAGATGTGTTGTTATACATAGGGGCGTGGACGAAAGTGCTGATGTTGACTTGGTCCGAGCGACCATCTCTGTCAGCTTCGATGAGAGCTGGGGCACTTTGACACCGACTTTGAACGGCAAGAGTCGTGTAGGAGTCCCACCCGCACGCACTGGAAGTACAGACAACGGGTACAGAACTGGATATATTGGACACTTTGGGTACGTCGTAAGCTTTCGGAGTCATGCTGTGCACCAAAGCTGAATAGAGAGATCTCTCCATTCTTGGGTCGGCGTACTCATCGGGGCTGGTGTTGGTGGTGTTCATATCTTTCGGGATGCGGTGATCGAAGTTGTTTAGGAAAGGTATCGACGCAGTGAAGTTCTCTTGGTACTCGGCTGGTATTGGTAACGGTTCCCATCCACCGAACCCAACTGCGTTTTGCATTGAAGAGCCAAGATACAATGCCGCGATTGTCAACAGAGAGCCGAGGGTGGTGTGGAAAGAGTTCCTGCAGAATGATTAGCAAATGTGGTGCTAGCGTTTTGGTGGAATGAACGAACAGTAAATGTCTCGAGAGAAGCAATCGGACCGATCCTGACAGTCCCCGAGTCGCCGCGTCAAACACTTGCAAATCAGACACAGGCCTTGACGCTGTATTCCAAAAGCGATACCAGCTGAGCTGGCCCATTGCCGATGAGACGGGAACGAACATGAGAAGTCTAAAAATAACAGATACCTGAGAAAGCAGAGACCCGAGGTTGGGGAAAATACGTTTGATGACGGTGAAGGACCCAAGTTCATACTCGGGCTTGCCGTTGAGAAAGGAAAGAAACCAGCAGTAGAGCCCGAACAATACAAAACATAGGAACATGCACATGAACTCCATATACCATGAGCCACTGATGGTAAGAGCTATGCTCGACGGCGGCTTGTACGTAAGATATCTTGATGACTGGTCATGCAAAGTTGCAGTTGGTGTAGGACTGGCTAGCGTGCCTGGCAGCTTGGTGTTGGAGTCTTTCTCTGGACAAGGTCCTGGTGATGTAGAGAGCCTTTCGGCATTTTCGGTGTTCATGATGGTCGGGATTCCTTTGGGATATGAAGTTTCGGACTTCGTTGAGTGATGCAGACACTTTCTGGGACGAGACCTTCAAGATGTGTGGTTTTAGGTTCATGCGAGTAAGGCTTGTAAGTGTAGCCTCAGCAGCATAGTTAAATATTGGCGATAATTTGGCGCATGATGCAGATCCTTAACATGAGCCATTCGGCCGAGGCCATATACAGACTACGTCAGTCACCACTACCCGATTGATGGTTACAAATTTTCCAAGGGTGGCGGGACAAAGCTGCACGCAGACGTTGACTCTTCAAACTAACAACTACGTGTTGAGTCCATTCGTAGTGGAGTTAGAAGAGCCAAATTCGCAAACTTCCTTAGCGACCGAGAAATGGGAGCTTAGGTTCCCGCCAAGTACAGCCAGTCGAGGCCTTCCCTCGCTATCCACCATAAAGCCACTTTTGGCTCAGTATTGAGGGCGAACAAGGGGCCTCTTGAGGGCTACAGAGGCCGGAAAACGGTAAGTAGCTTATTCTCGACGAGCGAATAAGAAAAATTCTTCTAAGCCTCTACACAACCGTCGCTACACCTAAGCAGACGTTGTAAGTAGAAGACGGGCGCGCTATAACCTTCATGTCGTTCACTAGGGAGAGGTTTAATTTTGAGGCGTCGGGGCTATTTCCTGGACCATCTTCCTTTGGAGAACGGTCTCGACCTGACAGCCCTGGCGTTGTATTTTGGAGACATGTGCAACCCCCATAGCTACCGGATGGCAACATACACCGTTTCTAGTATTTTCTTGTGAATCATTGAAATTCTCCGGCTTCTTACTCAATCCGGTGTCTGACGACACAGTCACCCCACGAGCTCAGAGTTTCACATTCTTGTCTACCTAGTATTGGCGGCAGCCCTGACCAGACGTGGCTCCATGCATGGACAAAGGGTCATTACTGAAATAGGATAGAGTGGCTACACTGCGCCTACGGCCTAGAAACCACACTTGCGTGAGCGTTGCGCGTACGTATTTAGAGCCCGCGGGAGTATGCTTCGGAATAGGGTTCTTCCCAGGCATCAACATCCTGCAACGGGCCTTTTGCCGCCCTGCGTTTGCTTTCTACACCATATTCTTTCATTTTAACTACATTTGACATCGGTGCGGACCGGCATCTACCTAGTGCGGCTGGGATAGTGTCTTGGTGACGTGATGCTTGCCTACCATGCAGCTCGAGTTTGAGACACGGGGTTCCTCGACCGCACCCAGCCTTCAAATTACCAACCCACCATAGGGCTTCAGCTGAGCCACTTGACGCCACAAGAGCGTGTAACCTCATGTCCTGTGTCCTGCGAACGTTGCATTGGAAATCAGGTTGCCGTGCCAGTCACCTAAATTTCCACGGATGAAGCAGACTTTGGCAAAAGCAGGCTAACATTACGTGAGACACAAACACTTGTTGCGAGCTGTCTCGCAGACAAGCAAGAAATTGGGTTTCAGATGTTGATCAGAACGATAAGGAAATATGGGAGCAGGAGACAAGAGTGTTGTACTCGAGAGGTTGGTATTGCTGTGAGCTATGAATGAGACATTAGGTGCGAATTCTAGACGTTGGCAAGCAAGTACTTCATGCCGTTCCACTGCTCAATAGCGCTGGGCAAGATCTGCGCGGCGGGCAGAACGAAACCGCCACCAGCAGAGCCAGACGGTCGGAGCTCGATGGTCCAGGCAACCTCCGCGCCAGCAGCACCTGTGAGGTAGTCAGGAGCACTGCCAGTAGTGGCATAGAGAGTAGAGCAGCTGGGTCCGTAGGTGAAGCGGGTGCCGTATGATTGAGCAATCGTCGTGGCGGTGTTACCAGCCAGGGTCATCTGGCGGGCGTGATTGCTGGCACGGGCAGAGCAGTCATATCCGTAGGGAAGGAGGATATACTGTCCGTAGCTGTGCCAGTCGATGAAGAGCTTGATACCATTGCCAGCGGCAAGCCTGTCAGTGTAGGCCTTCAGAGCGACCATTTCAGGAGTGTCGCCAGCGGCAACGCCCTTGTAGGTCTCAGAGCAGGGGTTGGTGGAGGCGCCACCAGGGAGTTGCCAGTTGAAGGGCCAGTTTCTAGTGAGGTTAGGTACGTCATTCTTCAAAGACGGTCATGGACTCGTGGACGTACCTGTTGATGTCCGTACCGATGCAAGTGCTTCCAGATCTGGGTTGACGGTTCTTGCGCCACAAACGATCGTTGGTTTGGGTGTAGGCAAAGCCCTGAGAGAGTCAGTCACGAAAATACCGCATATTCGAGGAAGTTAATTTCTTACATCGGGGTTCACGATGGGGAGAATGTAGAAGTCGTACTTGTCAAGGATGGCCTTGACAGTAGCGTCGTTCTTCTGGTATCCATCGATGAGTTGGTACGTGAGGTACTCAACGACCTACTCGAGTGTTAGCTACTTGAATGCGGAGTCAAGATGGAAAGCATCTCTTACCATGGCGGTGATCCACTCGCGAGCGTGGACAGTACCGTGCCAGTAGATAGCAGGCTTCGACCCCTTGCCGCCGCTACCCCACAGATGAATACCCAGAAGTGAGCGTCCGCCATAGGAGCTGCCGGCGTTCACCAACTCAGAGTTGGCGGGGAAGTTGGACTGCAGGTCACGGATGAACTGCTGGTGGTCGGCGAAGGCGTGGTAGGAGTTGAACCACGACAGGTCCGGAAGGGCCTGAATGGTGGCATCTCCGTTGCCTATTCAGGTCAGCATTCGTATGCTTCATATTGCAGGGTCTTCCATACTCTCGTAGGGAGCAAAAGTGCCCTCCTCGGCGATGTCGGCACCCAGATCCTCATGCAGCACGGTGGTCTCCAGCCCAAGCTTCTCGAACTTGGAGACGTCACCAGCAGGGATGGCCACGTCCAGGTGCTCGCTGTTATCGAGGTTGAAGGGGATCGCGGCGATGTTGGCAATCTTCTCCTTGATGGAGGCGGCATCGTTGTGGGTGGCAATGCGGAAGGCCTTGAATCCATCATAGGTGATCTTCTTCTCGAGCGGGGTGACAGCCGCGGCGGAGGCCAGCGGCAGCACGAGGGAGAGGCCAGCGAGAAACTTCATTGTCAATGGCACACTCTGCTGGAGGTCGGAGGCTGGAGGACTGAAGATTAGGAGTGTGAGGACAGCATGCTTCTAGGCGATCATACGTTCGTCTTATGGAAACCACAAGGAACCTCCCTCCTTGCCTCCTCGCGGCAGAGCTTCCCAAGGTAGCACGACTTCCTATGGTGTCACTGATCGGCCTTTGCAGAAAGCGGTAGGTGTGATCTGAGGCTGCATCATCCCGTTGATTGATAAGGAAGTTATGATTGGCGTTGTGATACAACCCCTCACTTGGTAATGGGGCATGAGCCCCCGTGGGTACTGCTGCTTGCTGTTCAGGTGGAAGTGACGGAGGAGGATGCTTCAAGATCGATGACAGGTACGGCCCACCCAAAAGGGCATGTGCCGACTTCCTGGGGCTGGCCAGCCACTACCGCATAGAGAAACCCACAGCAATGCGGAGGGAATAGCGATCTGGGGCAGCTAATCGGGCAGCTCGGCAAGCTGAGATACGTTCGTCAGCTGTCGGTTCAAGAGCTCGCTTAGCCATCCACAGGGACTTTGGGGGTAACGGCGTCTTGGGCTGTAAATATGTCTTCGGACCTTCCCGAAAGGAACAGGTCAAGATAATTGAGCAAGCATACCATTGAACAGCCAAGACTCGGACTCCTGTAGTTAGTATGCGTGGAAACCTGCTCACTGATCGAAGCAGCTTGGCTGGGCACGCAACTCGCACGCAACTCTTCGAAATCCTTCCACCTGCCCTTAAGGTTTAAGCTTAAAAGGTTACTCAATGGCGGCGATTGGGTGATTGACGGACTAATGGCATGAGCCGATCTGCAAGAGCCTGCTTTGGTATGGTGCCACGCGCTCAATGCTACCCCAGACGGCGACTTGACCCCGGTTGGGTCAACTTCATGAGCACAGCTGGTGCGGATTATTCTCGAACGTCTATTGCATTCTAGAGCTCGTTGAGGTCGAACAGAGTCTTTGGCAACAGCTATATCTGTCTGAGTCGGCTGGCCTCATTCCTAAAGTCGTGGGTATCATCGGCTTCATTCCAACGACGCAACGAACGATACTTCTCCGGAGATGGCGGGATCGCAAAACATTATCTCTCAAATCAAGGTGGTGAGCAATTGCCAAGGCCCTAAGTTACTCGGCGAGTCCACACTCAAGGTCGTGACTGGTGATACCCCAGTCGCCAAGCAATCAACCAAACGAAAACGAGGTTGGAGAACTTGACCAATACGACGATAGTCATGACCGAGATATCAGCCAAAGGACAACACTCATGGATCTCACCACGACTATATTTTGAATTCATCATTTCCCATAGGCTATCGTCTCCAAGATTTCACCTTGTAGTAGCCACTCTCATCTGCTTCAAACACAGCGCCGCTCCTTCCAAACAACTCCTTCAGCTCTTCCAGCTCTTCCGGCGGAACTTCACTCCTGTCCGTCGTGCTGAGCATCCGCCGATATCGAATCTTGCGCAACTTGGGACAACACCGACCGACATGCGCCGCGAACGCTAGCAGATCATCGTCCACGGGACCTCGCCTCAAGTCCATCAGATCCAACGTCCCCAACCTCTCCGGGAGCATTCTCTCGAATCGCCGCACGGCGTCTGCGTTCTCGCCATCGTAGAGATGATGCCATGGATCATACAAGCTCACGCCGTCAATGTCAAGACGCTCAAGTACTTCGAAATTCTTGAACGTCGTGACCACGTCGAGGAGCTGGTCCCTTCTTGCCTTGGGAACCTGAAGAAGCGCCCCGTTTGAGTGCAGTGTCAGCTCCGTGAGCTGGTATTGCAGCGGCTCGAGTGCCTCCACCATCTCTCGCGGCGTGCATGCCCGCGAGCTCCGATCAGTTGGTCGATGTTCCCTCGTAGTCCCCCGAGCGCCAGTGCTGAGATCGTCAGTCCAGCTGAACCAGAACTTCTTCACATTCGGAAAGCCACGTATCAGCTCCCTCATCTCTGGGCCAGTCAGGTTCGCCATCGTGAGCAGAAGCACTCTGACTGTGTCGAATCGGAGGCCGGAGACTGGGCCGTGGACCGTCTCGAGCCATAGCGAGTCGAGGTTTGGAGCCCACTCTGATAGCGGCTGAATGTTCTCGGCGGCTCCGAGGTTGTCGATGTTGAAGTCGTGAAGCTTTGCCAAAAGGGGCGCGCGCCCGATCTTCTTGGCTACCGACGAGAGTGTTTTGAAGAAAGTGGCCTTGTTTCGCCTCTGGTAGTAGATTGTGCGGACGTTGGGCGTATAAGCCATGATCATCTCCGTCAGGAACTGAGCGATCTCCCCTTTCATTTCCTCCGGCACTTTCGAAGTATCCCCATCGCAGAGGCACACCTCGTCGCAAGTGAGGTCCTCGGGCACCGCCACACCCAAAGCCTCCGCAACTGACTCGAGCTTCATGAAATAATCGATTGATACACTACCGTATGTGTCGAGTGCCGGGTACGTCGAGATGTCCTTCACCTCAGCCGCCATCTCCGGGTTGGCCATGAAACTCAGCAGGAGCGGGAGGAATGCCGTTGTGCGCGGTCCCCCGTACATGTGCTGCGGGTTGATGAACTTGAACAGTTCCGCCACGGCCACGCTTCGCAGCCGCCTGCAGACGTGAGACAGGGCGAGGAGGCTTGGTTCAGCCCCTATCTCGTAGTCCCCGTCGTCTTCGATGTCGGGCAGTTTGCTGCATATTTGTCGGAGAATCTCCACTGGGAGCTTGTCAAGCCTCAGCTCTCCCATCATGTCTTTTCGCGATGTTCTCGTGATGAGATGCTAATATTGATGATCGCCACATGAAGAAAGGAATTATCGACAAAATTGTTTTTTGAGTTGTTCGTTGCGAATTCATTCCCCAGTGAACTTGCTGAGGTCGGTTTAGCGTGTGGCTGCCTAAGAGCCCCGCTTTTACTTGGGTACCTCAGCTAGTCATGTACACCATCCAAGATGAACCCCCCAATATCGAGGTCTAGAAAGAATCAAATTTGCATCGAAAGGACAGTATGACGTGGTCATCACGAGAGAAGAATGATATTTCCACTCTGGGACTCGTTATTAAAACTATGAAGGTTCTCAGTATTTTTGTGCTAGGCTCCATGTTAGGAAAAGAATACGGAAGAACAGATGGCTTATGAGCAGCTTCTCATGAGAGCAGGCGCCTCATTCCTAAGTGAGGTAAGAGCTTGCGAAGTTGAGGAAGACGGTGGTGGACAGGCTACCAAAAGTTCATCTGTCCTAACACAGCAACAAGAACGACATGAGCAGCATTCTGTTCACTGAAGCCCCATCATTCGGGAAGCTTACAACCTATTGCTTAAAGACCCAGTTGAACAACTCATTTTCACCGTAATCGTTAGCATCGACGTTTTAGTCCTTGAGAAATTAGCCAGCCTTTCTTGGAATTTTCGACGGAGGGCGGTTCGAGATCATCTCCAACTATCACAGGGAAACTTTGCAATCAACCACGCATGAGTCAACCTTGTACTGAAATGGTGAAATTGGATGTGTTTTAGGAAACTGTCTGATGATGTCCTTTCTAGACATTACTGTTGTCGTGTATTGAAACCCAACCCTCTAGCCAAAACGCCTCGAACTCCAAGTTCGCTCAGTATCCCAAGGGCCATTCGTACTATTCCCAGTCCTTCTCGACCTTCCAAGCGTCGCCCGGGTGTAAGCCAGCAGCAGCAAAGTCGCAACCCCGGTGCCCCCATTTCCTCCTGAAGACCTCGCGTCCAGCTTCCGTCATCACGTCAATGCCCGTCTGGAATCCATATGCATCGTAGTAGTAGGGCTCGCTGGGGTCTGCGCCGCGTTGACCCACTTGCCATGTGTTCCTTTCTCGGTCGGCGTGTTTGTGGTTGAACATTTCCTGGCCGATACGGAAGAGTCGCTTGAAGGAAACAAGCGGGTCACGAACCGTGGTCGTGATGCCCACGCCATCGATCACGGCACCATCACCTGATTTTGGCGGCAGCTTGGCCAAACTGTCCTCCAGTCCCCGGGCTGTCTTCTTCTTCAAATGGTCATCACCTGCCTTTGGCACCGGTGGGTTGGGGTCGGTGAAGGTGAATTCATCCGGTACTTCGGTTTCCCGGTAGAGGATGCGGAGGTCTTCAAGCACCGATGCCACATCCTGGATGATCCCTGCTTTGGCGCTGAGCATGCTCCAGCCCGCTTCCTCCAGTCGCCAATGCATGTCGCAGTCCGTCATGTAGTACGGGATAAAGGTGTCCCAGCCGCCGACATCTTCGTAGGCCGTTGGGTTCACCAGCGCAAGATGATCATAGGCAAAGAACCTCGCGCCCCATTTCTTGTCCGTATGAAGGGTGTGATTGACCTCCTTCACCGCAAGATCGTAGATGGTCTGGTACTCGGGAGTATTGACGGGCCCTGAAAGTCCCTCCTCGCCTTCCTCGAGAGACAAAACGAGCGAGTCCATGTGGCTCCAGAAGTAGTACGGCCACTTCCTCTCTTTGCTCACCGAGACAAAGTAGTTTTGTAGCTGGGCAAAGTTGAGCAGTACCGGTGTGCTAATGACATTGACGCCCAGCATATGCAGCTGCGTGTGGTTGAGATACAGCGGATTCTGCAGCGTCAACCTGTTCAGCGCATTGGAATCGTGCACGCCCGTGTTTTCCACCACATATATCTGGTCCGCTGGCCAGCCCGCCGTGACGTATCCGACGACGGTCTGGAGCAGCATCGGCCAGCTGCGCGTGAAGCCGATGAGCAATGGGGGAGCAATCGGAAGGTCGTACTTCTGGTACACGTTCGGCTGCTTCGGCTGGTTCCAGGAGGGCACTGGCGGTGGGTTCGATGCCATCAGCATTGGGAAAGGGTCTTTGACAGGCGGAGGCGTCCATGTCGGCAATGGCTTGTATGTCGGCGTCTTCGGGATGTTCGTCTTTCCTTTCGTCTTCGCAGAGCTTCTATCGGCGACGCTGGTGATAACGGTGCTACCGAGGTCCGTTTGCAGAAAGACAAACATCAGGCAAACGGCGAACGCGACGTATAAGAAGGGGAAATGCTGTCGGGATCTGGTGGATAGCAGCCTCGGGGCTGCTATGGATATCATGATGACGATAGATATGAATTGCGACCGATAAAGTGGTGGTCTGGTGAAAGATGAGATGTAGGTGGTGATGATGGTGGTGGTGGTGATGATGGTGGTGGTGGTGATAGATGTCGAGGTGATATCACGGGCCTGAGGTTCAAAGAGACTCGGCGAATAAGCGACCAGACAGTCCTGTTTGCGAACTTTATTTGTTTGCCACCGAAGGATCCAGGAAGGGAGCTTTCTTGGTCGAGGGCGGGTGTCACAAGGTAATCGCCCAACGGGTTGTTGCTTTCCTGGATGTTTGCTTCGTATTGTTTGTGTGGTGATTGGGAAACCACGGCCCAAAGTCTTCTTGACGTTTCCCGTTTCCCGGTGCACAACAGCGCGTCGGTACCCTTCTCAAGTCCCACGGCAGGCGGACTGTATTATTTCCCTTCTTTCCATACGGTTGCGTCAGGTCCAAGTGTTGTCGCAAGCTGGAGTGGCGCATTCATTCATCATCGACTATTGGCGCTGACTGGAGTTGAATACCCACACCTCACAGCCATTCGATGTGGCTCATCTCGAAGTTGACGATTGGCAAACAAGATCCGGGAATAACAACCACCATTGCCGAAATTTTACCACGATGAGACGAACAGAACGGGAAACCAGGAACTCCCTCCAATTTTCCCATTGCCCATGGCCATAGCTTAATAGAAAAAAGCCTGTGTGCAAACATTGTCTTACCCGTTGGGCGGGAGAGAGAAAAAAGCACCGGACCCAGAGCTAAGCATGTTGTCAACGTCACCGCTCACGTACCTCTGAGCTCACCCAAAGGCACTAAATACAGACCACCGACCAGGATGACAGATGTTTCAAGCCCACCAAAGCGCCATCAGAAAACACGACCAGCTAGAGCCACGCGTTTCTAGCAGGGCCCGTTTTGGCTCGGACCCGGTTGGTCGAACAGGTAGGTCGTGGGTTTGCTGCGCTTTGATGGGCAGGGGGGGCCGAACAGCCGAGCACGCACCCGAAATGCAGGGATGAAGGGGAGCCTCAGCGGGTCGAAGACGGACAAGCGCGAGGCCTAGTGGGCGCTCCCGTCTCATCTACGACAAAGCTTGGCTCGAGGGGCCGAGACTGGCAAACTGGGAGGCTCCTGGCTCTGCGTGGATCGACGATGGGATGTCCCCCGGGGGAGATATTTCTGGGTTTTGGTCGTGGGGAGGTCGTTGTGGCTTGTGGCGTTGAGCTAGCTGGGCCAGACATCCGTTTGGCTTTGTCGTTCCCTTCAAAGACTGGGTTTGTCGTCGCCTAGTTTTACGCGAGAACGAGGCCACCAATGAATAATGCCATCATCTGAATTCGATTCTGCAGCTCGCCAATCGCTGCTCGACCGTGACTCAGCATGCGACTCTTGGCTGGAATGCTTCTGACGCTATGCTGGCGCAGAAAGACTGGCCCAATCCGGACCAAAGTGGCCGGGCACCATCTCCCAAATGCCTGTGGCGGTCAGCTAGCGTTCCAAACAATGCTTAAGCTTAGCTGCAAGCTTCCGGAATGGAATGCGTACCTGAGGATGGGCGCATCTGGATTGCGTCTGTGGGCACTTCTAGTCGTGTTCTCCTGGCTGGGGCCACGCGCGCGACCACGGGACAGTAAAAGGGAGGACTTGGCAATGGGTATCGTGATTCTAAACATTAAGAAAGGCTATGATGGTGAATCTCTATTCGTACATGTAACACAGCGGCGTGCCAGCCACGGTGTTCATCAGATCCTTGATCTTGACCGGCGTTGTCAACGGTGTCAGGTCAATCAGGTCGTCGACGCTGCCATTGGGGCTCTTCGGGTTGTCTTGCAGCGTAAAAGTGCCAAAGACGCCCTGCCGATTGGCAAAGTCGAGGTTCTGCCAGATCCAGTAGACGCGATCGACCTGTGCTTGATGGACCCAGAAAGCGGGATCCCCAGGCGCGATCAATCCATCCGCGCCAGGATCGCCACCGATGATGAAGTGGCCCCCACCGTGGACGCCCAGGGTGTTCGGGAAGAAGCGGTCGTCGCCCTGTAAGAGGGGTGCGAAGGTCTCGATGGTCTTCTGTTGGGTGATGAGGTTCGTTGTATTTCGGAACGAGCAGTATTTCGCTGCGACGTGTTTGTTTAAATCACGCTTGAGACATCGAGGAAGGTCTTCTAGCGGATCCGTGACGTTGAATGGCTTGTCGGTACCATATTGTGCCAGCGCAGCTGGTCCGATGTGCACCACCATCTTGGAGAAAGGTCCGGACTTGACACATCCGCCGCCAGACCCCGGTTCGAGGACGATGAGGTTGTTGGAGAAGGGCTGTCGGAGACGAAGGCCGTCGTGGGGGATGAAGGCACCGTCGCTGCCCAGGGAGGTCTCGGAGCCGTCGAATACTGGGGAGGCAGCGGGGTCGTTGATATCGAGGCCCCATTCCCAGTATGGCAGTGCGCCTTTATATGCGCATTCTGTTCGTAGCTTTTGCTCGAATGTCGCTAGATAATATCGATGCCAAGCGAAAAAGGACGCCTGCGGGGTTTCGTAAGCTTGGGATAATGCGACTGAACAGCGCTCGACTTACTGTTAGATGTGTATTTCTGAAGCTCGAGTAATGTACGGCAACAAAATCATCGTAGAGAGACTTCGCCATTGGGACCCTCTTTGGGTCTGATAGAACGGGATGCCTCATGAGACATTGGACAGCAGCAACGAACGATTTACGTTCTGCTGTTGAGAGTGTTCTCCTGTTGGGAACGGTTAGTACGAAAAGACCAATATTTCCGGCAATGTAAAGACCTATGGACTTACCACTCCTTCCTCATCAGCACGTTATTCCCATAGCATGAGCTGGTGGCATTTTTAAAAGAAGGCCGATGATTCTGTTTTCGGATGTTTTCGAGCGCCCTCCTGTTAAGCTCCGCCAATGCCTTTCCGCTATCAATGTCAGCCAGGGTGAAATTCCCCGAGTTTGTGGAGTTCCCGAGTGGCGTCCCAGTCGGCCCTGCTCTTGGCCTTCCAGTCGGTGTGAATGGTCGACGCGTCGGTGTCCTTGCGGACTGTCTTCCGTGTTGCCCTACTCGATGTCTCCCTCTCCCCGCTCCAGGTCTCCCCGTCGGCGTGAAAGGTCGAAGCGATGACGAACTAGAGGGCGGGCCCGCGTTGGGTCCTGCTTGGGGCCGTCCTGTCGGTACAAATGGCCGGGTTGTGAATGAGCTTGCAGATGGTCCTGCTGGTCCTGCTAGTGGTAGGCCCGTTGGTGTAAATGGCCGAGGAGTGGATGAACTTGGACTCCCTGGAGATCCCGCATTTGGTGCTGCGAGAGGCAGCCCCGTCGGCGTAAAAGGTCTTTGTGACAGCGAACTTGAGGATGGTCCGCCGTTTGGTCCAGCCATAGGACGCCCCGTTGGGGTGAATGGCCGAATTGTTGATGAACTCCCTGCTTGTCCTCCATTCGGCCCACCTAGAGGTCTGCCTGTGGGTGTGAAGGGCCTCAGCGAGGATGAACTCGCAGGTTGTCCCCCATTCGGTCCTCCAAGCGGTCGTCCTGTCGGTGTAAAAGGTCGTTGGGATGAAGAGCTTGCAGGTCCAGCGTTCGGTCCTGCTAGAGGTAGTCCTGTTGGCGTGAAGGGCCGGAGTGATGGTGAAGTCTCGGGCGATCCCGCCTCTGGCCCTCCTTGAGGTCGGCCTGTTGGTGTGAACGGCCGGGCTGTCGGCGTATTCGAGGCAGGCCTCTTGTCTTTTTCCTGTGCGAGTGTAGCGGGGGCCAACAGAATGTAGATGACCCCCAGAATCCAGGTCCAGCGCAAGACTCGAGCCATCACGCTGGAGAGAATTCAGAATATGGAGAAGAATCGACGAAAACGAACGATGTCAAGACTGCTTTGTACGCTATGCTCCACGAACAAGAGCTCGAACAGGACTTTCGACATGATATACGGCGTGCGAAGACCCTATACCACCCATGCCATGTGGTAGCGCAGATCAATGGGACCACCAAGTTTCATCGAAAGAATATTGGCGAACTCTAGGGTCCTACCTTGAGTCGATGAGACAGAGGTTATTTTAGCATTGATGGTGGTGTTGACCCCGTTCACCAACGGGAGGATCAGAGAACTCCAGGCGACCAGGGAGGGCCTAGATGAAAGGTTGTTCATTGACTTTGACAGTAGCGAACCAGGGGCCGTGCCTGGATGGGGAGCTCTCTCCACACATACTTGATGTCAAGCGCACCGACACCAACGCGCTTGTATCTCTCATCTGTCGCGATTAATAACATGTTTCCTGTCTCGGCCGAGGGTATGAGATTCGGCCACGCGAAATTTCGGAAGAGCTTCATTCAGTGTGTGCAGCCACGAGTTGACTGAGCAAGAATGCAGAAGTCAAGAAGGGTGCAGATAAGAACTTGATGAACGCAACCTTGGGAAGACAAATGACGACCTGAACCAGGAAGCGGAGGCTCAGAGTTAGAGCAATAGTATTTCACCTGACTAAGGTATCGACACCACAGCGAATGGGCGAGATACCATTTAGCTTCGACCATCGCATGGAACATGCGACGAAGAACCTCGAAGGTCCCAACATAATAGGGCAAGACGATAATCTTCCCGTCCGGTAGCACTACATAGCGGGCAAAATAGAAAACATTCTAGTTACTGGCTCAATCCTTCGAGTCATGAGAGACGAGCGGGGGGAGCACTTATCGTTGACTTTGAAATGCAAGGTCAATTGTATGTCAAGTCGAAGTCAAAGAGAAGACCAAAAGTGTAGTTCATAAGCTTACTCCACAATTCGGCACTTGGTTGAGCCTGAGATGTCAGCTACGGGTCACAGCAGATGACATGTCTCGGGCCCAGATGCACAGAAGACTTCCAGAACGGGCCTCGCCCAAACTCCTGGGCTTAACCGTTTGGTCAGACCATGTGTTCTAGAGGGCTTGAGAGGCGGCGTCATTTCCTCGACGCGATGCCAGATCATAGATGAGGGATCAGCGTGGCCAGGCAAACTGTTGAGCCGGTTGGCGAAGCCAAAGATCTGATGAGGCGTTCGGAGCAGTTCTAATCATGACTGGGGCGGCGGCATAAGTCTCCTCGCTCCTATGCTAACTTGACTCTAAGCCTCGCAACACCGGGGAGCTGTCCGGCTGCCCAAGATCGGACGTTGAGGCAGCTGGAGGCCTGGAAGAACCCCTCAAAAGGAAACCATGATTTTAACCGAGGCTGACAAAGGTTATGATGGAAAATGTGTACTCAAAATGCATACATGTGCTGCACATGATGGGTGCATCAAAGTGAAGACTGGGATGGAGTTCGTTGGTTGCCCATCAAGGTTGCGGGAGACGTGAGGTCTTCCTCTCAGCGCATTCGCCTCGCCAAAATGACAGCAGTTCGCCCCACTTTCCCATCGCAACCAGCGCTCTCTCGCCTAATCCTTAGCGTCATCTTAGCGTGCAATCCCCCCAAGAGCAACAGCGGTGATTCATTTTTCGTCACTGAAATTCGACTCACTGTTGACTCATCACAGCGCACGGGCCAGTGCTATTGGCCGATGAGTCGATAAACCCCGCCACCGCTGATAAGATAAAAAATTCGAAAAATCCCGGCCGTCGAGATGGAGGGGCAGAGGGGTAAACAATTTCTCGAGCACACTCGCGACAACACCAAGCCAGCGGCCGCGCCATCACTAGCCGCAACATAGCCAAGAAACCAAACGACTGGACTGGGATCAAAAAAAAGAGACACTCTCGAATCGCCCAGCATGGCTTCCAACGAGTCACCCGCCGCTCCCCACGAGCCCCCTTACACATACCGCCCGAACCAGGGCTACGAACAGACCGAGGAGGTCCCGGCCGAGCTCAAGAACGTGCCCTCCGACGCCCCGGCGCTCGACGATGATGCCGAAGATGACTTGGAAGACATCTTTGGCGAGGACGACGACGTCCCTGAGGACGAGTGGGCAGGGGATGCCGGCGACTTGACAAAGTCGTACAACCGCCAGCGCATGTTCAACAGCAACGGCAACGGCGACGGCGGCGCCGCGCTGCCTCGCTCCAACGCCCAGCGACCGACGGCAAACACCTTCGCGAGCGTCGACGACCAGATCACCGCCCTATCGAAGCACGCTGCCAAGATCAGGCTCGACAGCGTCAAGGGCCGCGACGACGATGAGAAGACGAAGGACAAGGCGGATCGCGCGACGAGCGAGCAGGTGCTGGATCAGCGCACGCGCATGATTCTCCTGCAGATGATCAACCGCGGCGTGGTCAGCGAGATCCATGGCGCCATCAGCACCGGAAAGGAGGCCAACGTCTATCACGCCGTGCTGCACCCCGAAGGCGACGGGCCAACCGTCCAACGCGCGATCAAGGTGTACAAGACGGCGATTCTGGTGTTCAAGGACCGCGAGAGGTATATCACGGGCGAGCACCGTTTCCAGAAGGGCTTCGACAAGAGCAGCAACAGGAGTATGGTCAAGCTGTGGGCCGAGAAGGAGTTCCGCAACCTGAGGAGAATACACGCTGCAGGCATCCCCTGCCCGGAGCCCATTAGCCTGAAGCTGCATGTTCTGGCGATGGGCTTCTTGGGTGACCGCAAGGGATGGGCGTACCCTCGCCTGAGAGACGCCAAGTTGACGGGAGATGATGTTGATGAGCAGTGGAGGGGTCTATACATCCAATTGCTTGGTCTGTACCGCAGGATATACCAGGTTTGCAGGCTCGTCCACGCTGATTTGAGCGAGTACAACATCCTCTACAACGACAACAAGCTGTACATCATCGATGTTTCCCAGAGTGTCGAGCCCGACCACCCTCGCGCATTGGAGTTCCTGCGCATGGATATCAAGAACGTCGGAGACTTCTTCAGGAGAAAGGGCGTCGACACTCTGTCCGACCGCGCCATTTTCGACTTCATCACGGCCACGGAGGGCCCTGTCGAGGAGCCTGCCCTGGCTGAGGCCGTCGAGAAGATCTACCAGAACAGACCCGCTGACGAGGATGAGGCCGCCGCGGAGGTCGAGGTTGACAACGAGGTCTTCCGCAAGCAGTACATCCCTCAGACGCTGGAGCAGGTCTACGATATCGAGAAGGACGGTGCCAAGATTGGGCAGGGCGAGGGCGATAAGCTCGTCTACAAGAACCTGCTCGCTGACACCGTCGTCAAGGACGCTGAAGAACAAGACGAAGAGGAGGATTCTGAGGACGAGTCTGGCAGCGGAGCGTCTCTTGATAGCGATGACGACGAGGAGGGCGACTCAAAGTTTGATAAGGGCAGGCCTAGAGGGCGCAAGCACGAGGACAAGGACGAGAAGAAGGTATGTTACTACGCAAGACTTGGTGCCACACCACCACTGACACATGACAGGCACACAAGCTGGCGGTGAAGGAGGCCAAGCGCGAGAAGCGCAAGGACAAGATGCCCAAGAGCATGAAGAAGAAGCTGGTGTCGTCCTCTTCCAGGAAGAAGCACTAAGCTATTCGCCCTCATACTCGAGATCGGCCAACCGCAATGGAAAGCCCTCGGATGGAGACAAGCTTGCAATCGGATGATGAGACTCGATCGGCCATGGACAACCGACGTGCTGTGTTTCGCACAACAGTGTAACCGCCGTTGGCCTGTCGTGAATGGCTCTAGACAGCCTTTCGGCATATCATGATGATCAAAGAGAGCCCTGACGATTGCAATGTCTGCTGTGGTGGTAAGTGTATCGGAGACGAAGGATCATGATGGATAGCTCAGATACCAAGATAGACCCAGCGGAATAACAAAAGCGTGTACTTCGCCATTCTCGTCTCGTCGTTCAGATTCTCTAGTGACCCGCCTGCCCTCCTAATGAGACGGCTCGTCAGATGATTCTTTCCTCAGACGGAAGTTGCAAAAACGGGGGAAGGCTCCTTCCTGTCTATCACGACCGGAAGGTAGTACGAGGAAGGCACCTCCCCCGTCCTCCCCTTCATAACTCTTTCCTCCCAAAAGCAGGACCCCTTCGCAGAGCAGGACCTTCCATCAGCGACTTTACCCCTCTCAGTATAAAACTCTTCTCGCCGACCGCCTTCCATCGATTCTTCTCCAAAGTCTCAACACCATCACCATCGAGGCTGAGACTTTTCTCGCTCGTTCCGCTGTCGTAGCCACCATTCTCCATTTATTTCGCGATCGTTTTATCATCCACACTCATTCAGTCCTTCCGCAGTCCACGATGTCTCTCCTACTCTTTTCCCACTTACTGCTGGCTTCCCTCGTGGCTGCTCAGGCAAACCACATCATCCACGGCTTCGAGTACTATGGCTGCGTCAACATCACCTCGGACCAGTTCGGCGCTCTCGTCAACTTTCCCGCTGGCTTCACCCCCGAGCAGTGCGAGTCTGCCTGTACCGGCTTCGACTATGCTGCCGCATTCCCTGAGTAGGTCTTCCTTCGTTGCCATGAACGATCCCCCGCTGACGTTTTTTGCGCCCGGCAGTGGCTGTCGCTGTGGACGCAACATCGCGGGCCTCCCCAAGGTGAACGAGGCCATCTGCTCCACTCCCTGCGGCGGCAATACCTTCTACGGCTTCTGCAGCTTCAGCGATGCAACTTGCAGCTATGCCAACGTCTACCGGGCCTGCGACGACTATCCCTCTGACCCCAACTCCCCTGCCCCCAGCTCGCCTGGCTCTCCTTACCCTCCTGGTTCGAACCCCCCCGGTTCTAGCCCGCCTGGATCCAACACGGGCTGGCCCTTTCCTCCTCCTGGGTCTTTTCCTCCTGTGTCCTACTCCTCTACCCTCGCTACCCCTTCAATCGCGCCCACCACTTACCTGACCGTTCGTCTTCCGACCGTCACCCGTAACCTCAAGTTGGCCACCAAGTCCACAGAGGTGGTGGTTCACACGGTCCCGCCCGGCGGCCTCTCGACTTCGTGTTCCTGGGAGCATGACCATACACCCGCTCCCTCTTTGCCTCCCACCCAAGGTGCTCCTACGGGTCCCATCGTCGTTGTTCAGACCGTCTACGTCCACAAGCCTGCCGAGAGCTCCTCCGGACTTCAAGGCTACGACACTGTACAGGGCGATCCTCCTGCAGGAACCATCCAGGGAGTCCCTCCGGTGGCTACTCAGCCGGCTGCCGAGACGAGTCTGTGGCCTCCCCAGGGCCAGTCGACCGTCACCGTGGCCTATCCTCCCCAAACGGCTGCGACTGATTCTACTCTCTGGCCGCCTCAGGGTCAGTCGAGTGTCACGGTTGTCATCCCTCCCCAGACGGAAGGCACCGCGACTACTCTGTCGCCTCCCCAGGGTCAACCTACGACCTTGATACCGTATGCCGATCCAGCTGGCCCAGCAGCATCTGTTCCGGGCAACGCTGGCAACGCTACGATCACGGCGAGTCGCGAGGTACCGGAGTTCCGCACCATCTTGCCAGCCGACCCTCCTGCATCGGCGACTCAGATTGTCCCTGCTGTCGTCACCACGGCGCAGGCTCACCGCGTCAACGCCGGCATGGCCGGTGCTATTGCAATGGCATTCATGGCTGTTGGTATCTGGTATGAATTATGAAGGATATTACCGCTACAGATGGCGTCAGTGGAGATCAAGGCGTTGTGCCGCTTTCTTTTTTGGGAAATTTTGGAGGTCGGACACTGTTACAGACTGTCGGCCTAAAGTGAAGAAGCTGGAAGAAGTTGCAAGCAGATTATGTAGACAATAGCAGCGGCGCAGGCCATGTCGAGAATACAAGAAGATTATCTGTCTCATCCATCAACTCTGGTTGTGTGCTATGGCTAATCAGAGACTTTCGGCAGGATTTCCAGGATGATGTTGCCTCGGAGACGCAACAGTGCTCGGGATGAACATATCAGGGCGAGGAAGAGGTCAGACACGACGCATCCACGTTCTTGGTCAACGGGCGGTTTGGTTGCTGCGGTCATTACAGTGGTCGGATCCAGGGGTACAGTGATGGGACTGTGCCGATGAAGCGCTGTGGGCCTCCTCGACAGCGCATTTCGGGTCTATTTTTGGCGACAAGGACGTCCGCGGGAGAGATCTCACACAGTGCTGCAGTTCCACCTGAGACCCAAAAAGTCCGATGGTTGCGGTTCGGTACGTACACTATCGCACGCCTTATCACCAATGTCAGGGAAGTCGCACCGATTCGGTACCTGCTCGGCGTCGCTCCCGGCTGAGAAACAGCGCGAGTTGTACCTGACGGGACCTGCCTTACCACAATTTCATCAGCAGCCTGTTTCCCCCGTCGGAAGGACTTGCAGCATCGATTTCTCGAAGAAACAACACAGGAAGCAGATCCAGGACTGCTGATCGCCTCTCCACCCGGCCGATCAATCTCTCTGCAGCCATGTCAGAACCGCATCTCGGCGCATCAAGCCCGAGTCGCGACTCACAGTTGGAAGCGCTGCCGCTGCCGCTGCTGCCGCCGCGTGACGCGCCTTTGACCGCTCCGGATGCGGATGCGGGTGCGGACGAGGCGACCTCGGCAACGGCGATCCAGCACCACGACGATCCAGCCGACGCCGCACCCCAGACCTTAACCCTGGCCATTCGCTCGCGTCCGCTGACCGGAGAAACCCCCGCCGGGACTGGCGATGACATCTCGCTGGGCCCCTTCTTCGAGGTTCTCACCTGGGACCTGCGCTATCAGATCTACCAGCTGGCGTTCGGCAGCAAGATCCTCCACCTCTACCTCCTGTACCGCCGCAGCCTGCAGCCCGACATTCGGTGGCGGAAAGGCCACCAGCCAGTGCCGGCATGGTACCCTCACTCGCCCGGCGTATCGCCCATGGACCCGCCATCGGTCGATGCGAGCATGACGCCGCAATGGTACTGGTGGAGTTGCGTCTGCGCCCCGGATGACCGGAACCTCGAGACGAAGCTGGGAGACCAATGTCCCAGGGGATTCTTCCAGACGTGCGGTCCTAAGGAGACGTACTTGGGGATCTTGCCGTGGTTGTTGACGTGTCGGAGAGCGTGAGTTTGACACGAGACTTGAAAAGCACAAACATCAGACGAAGGCACTGATAATGCACACAGCTACGAAGAGACGATCAAGGTCTTGTACGCCAGCAACACGTTCAAGTTCGAGCAGAGGCTCGAGTCAATGTACTTTCCCTACGCCATCGCCACGCCGCACCTGAACTGGATCACGTCGCTGGAAATCCGCATACCGGACCGCGATGAATCTCTCGCCGACCGCACTCTCGACAAGGCGCCGCGACCATCGCCAGGCGCGCCTCTCATCACGGAGCTACGCGCGCTGAGCCCACGCGATCAGTACCTTCAAATCATCAACCAGATCGCTCCGAACTTTCCCGCGCTCCGGAGGCTGCACATCTCGTTTGAGGGGTCCGTCAGACGCGTTCCCGTGCCAAAGCCGAATGTAACGTCGCTGCTCATCTCCACACTCGGGGAGGTCGACGCGGACGAGCTGGAGGGATTGGTCCTCGGGCCGATCGACGCGCTGCCATTGGGAATTAAGAAGCAAGTGCTCTTCTACCAGTCGCTCTACACGGCGCTGCTGTCCGCGGAGCAGAGGCAGCGGGGCGAGGAGGTCAAGGAGGTTGAGCATCTTAGGAGCGATGGACGGCCTGGATGGACCAAATTCTGGCGCTCCCTAGCCAGAGAAAGCAACGCGAAGGCAGGTTACTGGGTATGTAAGCATGGCTGATAATGTTCGCCATCATCCTTCTTCCTTTTAGCCACCGGTCGGTTCATCGAATGGCCCCGGTTTATGTATTCCAACACCCCGCCGAGGCGCGGCGTTCCTTCTGATTACCCCAAAACAGGCAAACATCCTCTTAAAGGCATTTTGACCTTTCCCAGGTTGCATTTTGACTTTTCCTGTTCCGAACTGCACCGTGCAGCCCACCCCTCGTCCCGTGCCAACGCCCGACCAGTGTTTTGGGAAAGCAAATAGACAGCCCCGTCCCGGAGGGTCTCGCAAGCACTGGCGATTTGTGGAGAAGGGGAGGGAAACGGAGGTGTGGAGCCATTTGGAGTGTTGCAGGGAACCCGCCGCCTCCGAACAACCGCCCCGTTACAGAATAACTCTACCCGGTTTTTCATGCCCTCCCCTTTTGCGATGCTATTCGACAGCCGACACTTGTTGGTACATGAAATGACATGTCACACTTGATGCATCGCAGAAATCCTGGTTAATTCCAACCAAGGGGATTTGTAGGGATGGTTCATGCGCGTGTTTGCATACGTTGCATACGAGTTACAGCTCATGGGGGGCGAACTAATGTCACGCGCTTTGACGACCAGCTAGTTGTGCGGATGTGGTCTTTTCTTGTTTGTTTCATGAAACCACTTATCTCGATGCCAACTTTTGTTTTTTACGGCTTCGCGAATCCGAGAAATCGTTTGACATCTGTTGCTGGCTCGGAGTCGGTATAAATAGCTGACGACTGCTCGCTCGCGAGTGTGGTCTGAAGTCTGGCGCGGGTCGGGTATGCACGCTCGGCTTCTGTCAACCTGTCTTTTTTGGCCTACAGCAAACGCACCTCGTCCTAGTGTCGTTGCGTGTTTAGATGTTTGAGAGCGTCCTTCTAGAAGGAATCGAAGTCGCTCAAGTTGAAAAGGTCGACACATCACGAAAAGAGGTCTCGTACCAGCAAGAAAGCTCCCAAGATGTTCACCCCTCTCTCGAGCATGAACGCCTGGTGGTGGTCCATCCTCGAAAACCACATCTACCCCCTCCCCCCTTACCCTCCTCGCAAACGCACAAGACCAATGGAAGTCCTCTGCGTCGGCCCGCCACGCTCCGGCACCGAGTCCCTCCAGCAGGCCCTCCTCACCCTGGGCTACGACCACACCTACCACGGCTGGGACATCGTCTACGAGGACCCCCCGATCCCAGCCCCGGGATGGGTGAAGCTCGCGCGCAAGAAGTGGTTCGGCGCGGACAACCCGGCGCCCGACTCGGGGGACGTGAGTATCTCGGCGGAGGAGTTTGACGAGCTGATCGGGCACTGCGTGGCGGTGACGGACGCGGCGGCGAGCTGTTTCGCGCCGGAGATGGTGCGGGCGTATCCGCAGGCCAAGGTGGTGTTGAACGTGAGGAGAGACCTGGAGGGGTGGCATGAGAGCGCGGTGAAGACGCTGGTGCATGTGAATGAGAGCTGGAGCTTCTGGGTGGCGAGTTTGTTGGACCGCGAGGCGTTTTGGGCGTGGCATGTGTATGAGAGGTTTCTGTGGGCGTTGTTCTTCCGGGCGCCGGATGGGGATATGGCGGGGGCGATAAAGAGGAATGGGAAGTGGGTTTATCGAGGTGAGTTTTCTTAGTGTTGGAGAACGATGGGTAGGAGCTGACGATGGCAGAACATTGTGACATGATCCGCGGTATGGTGCCCCCTGAGAGGTTGCTGGAGTGGTCTGTTGATGACGGCTGGGAGCCGCTTTGCAAGTTTCTGGGCAAGGAGATTCCGGATGAGCCGTTTCCTCATGCGAATGCGACGGGGTTGGGAGGAGGGTGGAAGGCGAGAGAGGAGATGGCGACGAAGAGGTGGGTTGAGGGGGCATTGACGAATCTCATCTGGGCGGGGATTTTCTTCGTTGGAGCGGCGATTGCGTGGACGAAATATGGGAGATGATTGCTTGAAGTAGACAGTTATTGGAGGAAAGTGATGGATTCGTTGCCATAGTTGAATAACGTAGATTATACGCTCAATTAAAGGGGACGTAAACATGAGTGAGACATAGGATTTATTTGCCCATCGATGCTCCAGTTGTCCAGCAACTAGCGTCAACTGACACGACATCTCACTTCGACCATGTTCGCTTGACGTTTTCACGTCTACTTCATTCAAACGACCATGACTCGCAGCCAAACTCATCAATTAGCTCAAAGTTCCGTGTATTTCCCTTGATGCTCAACTGCTTCAAAGTGTGTATTACTACCGTCAAAGTTCCACCTATAGCTCCATCATGGCTGTGATTACCTTGACTACCGTTGCTCATAGCTACGAAGCTTGATTTGCACCACTTCTGTGCCTTATTCAGCGCTCTCTTCTGACATTTCCTTGGTATTTCTCGATATGCCCTGCCCATCTCTCTCAGAGCTAGATGTCTGTTCAATGCCAAGCTCGCTGTCCTCGACCCTCTCCTTAATCTTGGCCCAGTCCATGACCATTTTGCATACTTCCATGAGTCTGAGCCACGGTTTCCGCACCAATTCCCAATCCTTCTTTGTGACTTTTCTTATTTCTTTCGTTGCCATACTCCAAGTTTTCCTGTCCATTCGCCAAATCGCCTTTAAATACTTTTTCTGCGGCCGGATTCTCATTTCCCACCTTCTCGCCCAATCTGACCAATCTTGTGTATTCCATTTTGTGAACACAGGCAATCGTATAATATCGGCGGAGATGATGGTCTTCACAAGTGGCCCCAGCAGCGCAATGCTCACGAACGCCACCACTGCGGTGACAATCATGCTGTGCAATGTTTGACTGGTAGGCGCTTCGCTCATACTGAAGACCCCGGTGGCAAAGCCAAGAGGCAGGAATACAACAGTAACCCAGGTGAAAAGTTGAGTTTCGCCTCCCCGCCGTTCTTCAAGGTCACTGCGTATCATCTCAAGTTTCTTGACGAGCGATTCCTCGAGTTTGAAGATCTTGGTGTGCAGACGATTGAGTTCCCATATCCCATGCTCATTTGAGACCTGAAGCTTATGTATGATGACTCGGAAACGACTCTCGTCATGGAAAGTCCATCGTGGTCTTTCTGCGAGGCGGTCTTTTTCTCGATTTTGCCACAGCGTAATTTGCGCTACGTTCTCTTCAATATTCGCCATCAGCGTTCGAAGGATTCGCTGTATGTTTTCGGCTTCCTTTCTCGAAATGGTGTTGTCAGTCGTTGTGATTAGAAAGACATCGTGGACTGTCTCCTCCGGTTTTGATGTATCCCTCTGACCGTCTCTGAGTGGCTCTTCGGACTTGTTGCACAGACTTAACCAAGTCTTGTGTAGAACTTCCTTTGTACCATCATTTATTCTTCGCAATATCTTGCCAAAAAGCAAAAGCTCCAAAACTCGTCGCTGCTGCCAAGCTTCAGAACCCAGGCTGCCCCTTTGCCCATTATGAAGTGGCGCTATGAATTCTTTGAGACACTGAGCACCAGGTCCCTTCAGCAAATTAGCGCGACGTATATCGTAAAGCGTGCCCCTGTTCAATTGGGGCCATTCCGGTGCACTCAATATGTCCGGTACTTTCTGCCTTGGTTGCTCTTGATCCGTTTCCAAAACTCTACATGTCCAGTATCGATCAAAGAAGTCCCCTTCAAATTGAAAGCTCATGACGACCTTGGTCAGCGGTATGCTCCGAGTGCTCCCAGTTACGATTGAGAGACTTAAGGGCTCGTCGGATCGACCCATGATGCCGGTTTGTTTGCTTGACAGTCGGCTGCCAAGACGATAGAACCATATGTGCACCTCTGTCGACCAGATGTTCAACTCTGCTACGGTCTCTTCTGTAAAGCGGCTCACGCAGGACCTGTGTCTTTGAATAAAGGCCTGCATTTCCGGGCCTTTTTGCTCCGCTGTGAAAACAGTGTTGCGACAAGCTCGTTCCCCTACTGGAGTGTCCAAGAAGAGAACCCAAAGTCGTTTCTTGGATTTCTCGATCCTTCGCTCTTTGCCCATCAACAATCTGACGTCGTCAAGATTTGCGATGGCGTAGGTATTTTGTATGCTCTTATGGCATGCCGTATTCCCCTGGCGTGGAGCTTTGGATTTGGGAACATCAGCCATAAATCCAATCAACGGTGTTTCGTTTGGTTGGAAACTCGCGGCATGCTGAAGAGCTGCCAAAGTGCCGGTAGTTGCCTGATCGAAGGCACTAGCAAGAACGCCACTTTCAAGTTCCTTAACAAAAAAAGAAGGTTTGCTATAAAGCCACTCGTCTTGAATCTCCACGATGTTATTTTCATCCACGATGTTGTTAAAAGGCTGAATGCGTCTCATCGGATGATTCAGCATAGCCTTAGGTGTGCTAGTGTCCGCCAGTTGCCCATCTGCAAGCAATCCGTAAATTTTGGCAGAGGTTCTCGAGATCGATCGTACTTCGTCAAGTATCAAACTCGTCTCGCTTCTAACCGCGGGAGCCTGCCCTGTACTGGAGGCAGTAGTCGTATCCCATATTGCCTTGTGGCAATACTTCCAAAGGAGGCATGGCATGTTGAAGGTGACTTCCCAGTACCTATCTCTAAACTCTTGTGAGTCGTATATGACTGTGGAGTCCTCGTGACCCATCCATCCAGGGAAAAGACCATTTGGGGAGGAGCCTCTCAACAAGACTGACATAGCCTGTTCGTACATCTCGTCCTCGAAATGCCAGTTCATAGGCTTTTGGTGCCTAGCCAGTATGATTGATAACGCAAATTGCAGAGGGTCGCCCCAACTGCCGAAGTCCTCGTTATCCTCGTGATCTTTCTGGCAGTCGAGAGTGTTTGTCCAAAACTGATTCTTGCGCTGCCGGTCCGCGCTGCGTCGTGTGGAATCTCGCACATCAAAAAACCCTGAATCCATCGCAAGAAAGACCGCGATATCCTTCGGCTCAAGCAGGAAGCCGGTTTGAGTCAAACTTCGCGTGACCGCGATCATGCGGATCTTAGACTGAGGGTTCTCTGTGGTGAATCTCTTTATCATGTGACGTCGAACAATTTGCGACGAGTAGGGAATACCTGACGCAGGGCCTTTGAACTTGTAAGCCATCTCCGTGGATTTGATGGCTAGCCAAATCAAGGCATGGTCTCTTAGGTAAAACCTTTCCTTCTTCTGGCTGTCATAGCGAGGAAATACGTAGAGTCCATCTTTGTTGATTTCATCGAGTTCCTCTAACCAGTTGTCGATGAGTCTTCCGAGCCCGTCCGATAACGGTGAGATCACTGTGTCTTGCCCTTCGGCCGTGCCCCGAAATCCACAGGCCTTGATAATTTGAAAAGACGCGTTTGCAAAAGGTCCATGGGCAAAACCCAAGTCTTTGTTTCCTCCATCGATTCTGTCCCCGTTGACCCAGTAGTCAGGGCAGTGAAGTGTTCCCGACAGGTTGATTGCTCGCATCACCCATTTGATGTGACCACTGCAAACTCGAAGGACGCGCGCCTGCATACTAACGGCCCATTCCCCCAAACAATCGCCTGGGCAATTGCAATCTTCTGTGTTGACTTTCCAACGATTGAAATATTTCAGCGCTAGTAAGAGGAACTGGAAAGCGTAGCTATCGCCGATTTCGTGTCAGCAAGAGAGACTATTAACCTCGATCACTGCAGGAGGGAGAGTAAGCCTACAAGCTAGCGGGCGTGCTCACGCGATGACTCTCCACGTCACCGCAGGTGAGAGCAACGTAAGGATTGTCTTTGCCCTCGGGATCTGGGATCGGGATACTGCACACAGACAGAATGTACTCCAGATTTCTCCCCAGGAAGTAGTCGAGTGTGGGATCCATGAAATTGGTCAAGCTGTGCTTGTGGTGCTGAACAAACCGCTCATCCATCATTGCTGAGATTGTTTCCCAATTTGACGCTGGGATCCTGCTGAGTTCTGCCCTGAGAGAGCGATCGAGTGTGTACGCTAGGATGATGCTGACCGTTTCGGAACCCTGCCAATCGGTCGAAGCAGTCTGTTTCGTCGTGGCCGTTGGCCGGATCGTGTAATGGATTACTTTCTCTTCGGAATCATGAGACTCAACAAATTGAGCTGATTCCATCTTGTCCAATACGTGTATGTGAAGAACGCTCTTCATGGTGTCGTCGACGTGTTCTCGAACGACACAACGGGTGTTTCTACTAGACATGTACGAGTCGTCGTCGGAAACAGCTTGATTGAACGTATTGGTCATATTAACAAAGTCGAGATTCCTTATCAGCAAGTTCGGATTTAGCTGTAGTTTCGGTGCGTAGAAAGGATTTGCCTGGTCGTCACCACAGCTGAACACGAATCGCTTGTAAATAGTGCCTTGCGATGCAATATATTGCAACTTGAAAGGTATGCTACGCCGGACCTGGCTCCAAGTATCGTCGTGGGAGCTAGATTGGATGTCGTTCTCGACGCCGTCTTGCGTCTCATGCTGCCAAATCCCCTCAAATGTCGGCCATCGATCGTTTAGGATTTTCGCTGTAGAAGAACCATTAATGCTTGGACCTATTCCTCCCCCAGAAGATGGGACTTCGGCCCATTTAAGGAGGGTTTGGAGGCGATTTTGAATCTGCCAGGGCTCTGGCATTGCTGGATCATCCACGCAGAATCCGGTCTTTTCTCCTGGAAAGTATCGACTGATTCTCAATAGGCGCCCGGTCGAGCCCACTGTTGCAGTAACACCCTCATCCCCAAAGGAGAAGAAAGTCTTCCGCTTTTTCCCATGCTCCCAGGCCTCGTTGTTGACTTGCTCTGTTGTGTCAGGGGTTGCCATTCCTGGAGAAGACATTGCCAAGACGGCGACTGTACTAGTTGGTATCTGAAGCTTTTTCTGTTGCAAATTTGACGAATGTGTGCAGGATAAGGTTGTCTTGTTTTCGGCCAGTTTGAGAGAAGGCTCTGGCCCATGATATACGCCAGGCTAGGGTCAACCCAAGGCTGTGCCGATTGCGAGCCTGTCACCTTTCGCCTGCAGATTGCTCACATGCAGCTTACTGCTTATCCCCCCCTGTCCGCAGTTCGGCCACTGCCACGACTTGCCTCTTACAGGCTCAGCCCCGAGACATGCATCTGGATGGGAAGCCGTTCACTCCCAGCTCTCGACAATATTGCGATTAGGGGGGTTTCTGGGTGATCCACATCATGAGCAAATTGAAACAGACACAACGATGCATGTCCTACAAACGGTGAGATCGACGGGGACTCTGCTTGTCTACATCGCAGTCTACGCGCAATTGAAGCAGGCGTCAGTTGGCCTAGATCAGAAGGATGAGATCCATGCAATGCCACGGGTGGGAAGGCGTGGTAATCTGGTCTGATTTGATCCCACCTCTCCCCGTTCAGCCAAGTGCGCATTCTGTCTCCTTACTGCTCCAATCAAATTGTGCCAACCCCCCGGTGAGCGCGGGTCCGGATCTTGTACCCTTGAACCAAAAGAGGGGTCGTTGTTCTCTAGGCAAGCGATCGCCCCGTCGTTTACTATTCTAACGCCTATCACTCACATATTGGACTTGTCTCAAATTCAAACGCAGCCTTATGTCTCACCATTCCGCCGGCAGTACAGTCACTGTATACTGCATGGCAGGTTCGCGAATGCACAGCCAGCCTCGCCCTGGATACCGCATTTAGAGCAAACTGTCACGTATCCTAATCCACCTCCCGAGGAAGAATAACAAGTCTGGAATGGCATCTCGTCCCATTCGTCAGCCCGGTTGATACCTCCACTCGATTGATCCGCAGATGTAACTGTCTGTTTTCCCGATGAGTACCTGTCTTACGGCCTGCAATCCGACACAAGCAGAGGCATCCGGTGCCTTTGCTCACAAATGTCATCGGGAAGCAGCCCGATACACTACCTGATACTTTGGCTTTTGACATAAATGCGTGTATACGGCTTGGGTACGAGCATGCTGCATACCTCATGACTACTTCAACTGAAGACTTTGGAAGAAAAAGGTAGAGCACTATACGCATGTAAGTCAGGGGATGATGGAGATGTAATATAGCCTTTTTCCCTTCTACGTTAACCTTTCTCATACTTGTCTCATAATTGCGATTTCGATCGCTGCTGTGAGACAGTTGGTTGCCTGTTCGATTGATATTGTAGGTGTACTACATCAGAGTCTGCGCAGCCGGGAATCCCAATGCTAGCCCCAAGAACCCATTGCAGGGGATAATTCGCATGTAAAACATAATATATAGTCTTTCTGAGCCGGGGCCTTCGTTAGCTGCCGGCCGCAGGGAGTTTTCTTATACCTTCCCCCATTCGTGAAGCCTTCTTCTGTCTTCGCCTTGTCAACTGAACGACATTGTAGAAATTAAGGTACGCCCAGCAGTCTTGAAAATTGACATGTGTCAGTATCGATTGCAGTAAATTACCGACAAGCGCATAAATAGATCTCTATGAAAACACATTTAACTAATGATATTATATAGAATTTGATTACATAAGTAAGTACCGGTGTGTGAGTTACTGCATCTGGCATGGAACTTCGGCACCATCCTCAAATCCAATCATTTTGCAAGACTCCTCCCACAGTCTTCTTGCATTTTCATCGTCAAATGCCCATGAAGCATGCCCCATATCGGTCTGCGAAGATGGATCAACTGCCTGGCCTTGTTCAACGCAATCGGCAAGATAGGCTCCTCCTCGCCCTTCCCACTCCGCACCAACTGCTGCCAGCACACTTATTGCCGCTCCCTGAGCCGCGCTCTTCAAATGCCGAATCTCTTCCCAATCTCCCTCCGGCATTTTCAGAGGGTCATCCTCAATATGCCGAGAAATCATGGTCAGCGCGCTGCCTGGATGTACAGAAAGGGCATGTAGCCCCTTGTCCCCAAAGCGACGTTCAATCTCATTAGCCATGTAAATGTTGGCTGTTTTGGACCTTGCGTAGGCTCTGAGCGGATGATAGGGTGGGTTGTCGTAATTGAAGTCGTTGAAGTCGATTGGGCCAAGTCGGTGGAGGGACGAAGTGACGGACACTACGCGAGAGTTGAAGGAAGGGGATGAAGAGGCCAGTAGTGCTGGCTGTAGAAGCCGAAAGAGAAGAAAATGACCAAGGTGGTTTGTCGCGAAATGCGTTTCGAAGCCGTCGATGGTGCTGCCCTTGGGACAAGCCATAACTCCCGCGTTAAGGATCAGTATATTGAGTTTACTGTTGGTCTTTGAGAGGAAGGTATGTGCCGCGTTGCATACAGAGGCGAGAGAGTCCAGAGACATCTCAAGCAGGTGAAGTCGTTCACCACTGTCTGGGCTTGAAGTGGCGATGATGTCTTCGACAGCCTTCCGGCCACTCGTAACGTCTCTGACTCCCAAGAAGACGGTTGCGCCCGCTGCATGTAGAGCACGCGCCGTTTCAAGCCCGATTCCTCTGTTCGCTCCTGTCACGAGCGCCGTCTTTCCCGACAGTCCATCGCCTGTAAGTCCTTCATCTTCGATGATTTGCAAGGCGGTAGGTCGCGAGTCACCCGGACCCTGGGGATTCTGGTGTGCAGCGATGTATCTAGCCATGGATTTGATACGCGTACTCAGAGATGTAGTGTCCGGTCGAGAGCAATTAAAATGACTTGGAACTTTTCGAGCGGGTTTTTAAAGGACGCCATCCTCATCCTCAGTTGAAACCCAGAGGTCCCTGTCCTTCCTAAACTGGCGATCCCCTCACGTGCTCTTCAGGCAGCAGTGCAGGGATTTGTAACCTTCGAGAAGCCAACGGGCGTTCTATCCCTCAAAAGTCGCTTGAATTCTGAACGGATGGGCTCACGGCCGTACTCCCATTGGTCTGAGATTAGACTGGTGTTGCTTACTATGATTCTGGTTGAGTTGTGGATGGCCAGTTCGGATTGAAGCGAAAACAGAATAGTCAATGGAACCTTCACTAACCGGGATGTCTTGGATGTAGATTTTATTACACAGGCAATCAAAGCTCCGCGGACAGATTCGCTCTCAAGTCGGGGCTCGGAAGCGGAGCGGAGTGGGGTCGCGGTGAGTGCGGCGAGAGCGGCCGCACCCGAGCCGGGCTGCCGTGAGCTTTCAACACTTGAGGTATTATTGAGAAGCCATGGTATTGATTCCACTCACGGTTCATTTCTCATATCTGCTTTAATGCATACACCCCGAGCTATACTTCGAGTGTGTGCATATGGAAATTCAGAATCACAACCAATTATTGACAGTCCAAGGCCAAATCCAACCACTCTTCCGTTGTGGGACACGATAAGCGTTCGCTGCAGTACTCTTAGCCTTCACAAACCGACCCTCACAGAAGAGAACCTAAGAGATCAGACGGGAAAGGTGGGAACCCTGTTTTTCTCCGATGAAGCTTGGATTTCTCAATTCCTGACACACTGCTACCGCGAAGAATTAGCAATGGTGCGAAGATCAAATCGGGCCCTTTTCGTAGGCTGTTCTGCTTAACGTCCACGTCGGAGCAAGCTGGCGATCGGCTTACAGCAGGGTATGGAGGCGCTAATTGCAACAAATTTCGCGTATCATTAGGGGACTAGCTCAAAAGAATAGCGGGGGAAGTTTTCGGGGTTGCGGAGCGTTGTCTTTGTCTCACTGTGGCTTCCTGGCTTCTTTAACCTACTTAACGAAAAGCGCGCCCAAAGCTCACTGTTTGCTGAACGATCCCGCGACACTTCTTTTCTTGTATTTCATGTTTCAAATCGCTTGTCGACGTCTGAGAAAGAGACGCTTTGGCCAGTAAATCACTGTTGGGAATGCTGCTTACATTATCAGCGACCCATGCCCGCTACCGCAATTCACCACCGAATTATTGACTTGGCGACACGTGATGAGACACTTCCAGATTCATTCTCATCTCAGGGGCCGCAATTCCAGAATACGAACGTCTGGTCCCAACAAAAACTCACGGACACCATAACAGAAACATCTCGTCTTTGGAGTTCAGCTTCTTGAATATCTTCTCACCACACAGACTCGCATCTCGGTACTGCAAGCCCCCACATCAATCACGAAGGAGCGCCAGCGAGAGTCATGGCGGCCCCAATCGCGGCCGTGAGGCGCAAACCCCTGCCGGGTCAGCAGTTTCCCGGCCCGCCGCCGATGCCGCCACCTCCCGACTTTGACCCCTTTCCCCAGCGTCGACCGGTCCTTCGCGGAGCCCGGTCGACGCCGAACTTGAGAGATTCGGCGGTGCCGTCGATCTACGACCCGCCACCAGCTTACGAGGAGTTTCCCAGTGTCGACGCGAGTGGTAGGCTCAACATTATTCCCCCTAGCCCAGGGAGGCTCCCGTCGCCAGCGCCACCGAGCCCGGGACCGTCGTTCCCCGGACCGCCGTCATGCTCAGAGTCTTTCAATGAGCCGCGATATCAACCTTACCGACCTCCGGCATCTCCGGTTTCTCCGGTCTCTCCCATGTCATCCGTCCCACCTCCGCCTGCAAAATCAGAAGCATCATCCTCAACCTCTCATTACCAATCTCCACAACCAACCGGCTTTCATCCTCCGGTCAAATCGGGAACATTTGCAGTTCCTTCCAACTACGTCCCTCCCCCACCACCACCTTTCCCTCCTCCATCGAACGCGGCAACGTTTCCCGTGGCCGCACACCAGCGTCCTCCAGCTTCCCCGGTCCTCTCGGGTCCGCCTTCGGCAGAGACGTTCCCCTTGGCAGGGCCCCGGCCACCAGTCTCGCCGAGCTATGCACCTTCCGAGGCACCATCTGCAGACTCACAGACACAAGAAAAGACGTTCTGGCAAACAGCACTCGATGAGACGAAGTACTTCGCCGGCGGGCTGATCAGTCACCCATTCGAGTATACCAAGCATTACGCCATTCTCCGTCATTCCACTGTCCTGGTCTGGTATCGCGGTCCCTCGACCTCAGTCACCGTCACTATCTTCTCAGACGCGCCACTACCCCCTACGCGCACGGTATGGCTCCAACGGAAGGGATTCTCCGGGAACATGGGCATGAATCTCAAGTCCCTGGTCGGCGCGAACGACTCCTGGCTGGACGTCACCCCTTCATCACGAGCTTCGCCGTCAGATATGGCGGAAGGCGATGAGAGAGGTTGCCAACGCGACATCAAGAAGTTCCTCAAGAAGGCACCAAAGAACCTCAGCAAGCACATGCCACGAGAGACGCACGTCATCCGTATTCCCGCCGCAGCCGATGATGGGTACTTCCGTCTCGTTCTCTGCACCGGTGGTGGCGATGGTGGGCGCAGTAAGAGGAAGGTCCTCTGCCCCAGCCCAGTTTTCCGCATTGCCAGTACATCAACGGACGCGAGTGTCGTACGCGGTGCGAGCTTTGCTAGCATGCCGCTCGAACTCGGTATCAAAGCCGGCTCCATCGTTGCCAACACCGTTGTGAATAGGTACGTGGGACCAGCAGCTGCCGTGGTGCAGTCGCGTACGAAGAAGCTTCAAACAGCCAAGTTCGTGACGAAACACGCCACGCACATTGCATATGGCAAGTCTGCCATCGATAAATCTGGTATCAAGACGACAGTCACGGAGTATGAGGCACAATATGCCACCACCAGAAGTGGCGGTTACGCCCCTTGGCAAGACGGCGAATCAGGTTTCGACGAGGCGCCTCCAGAGGAGATTGGACCCGACTCTGGACCAATGGACCCGTTCCCCATCAAGTTTGATGGAAGGATCGTTCGCGGCACTGGAAGAGGCGGCATGGAGCTTGGTATTCCGACAGCAAACCTCAGTGGCATACCCGAGGATGTCAAGATGCGCATGCGAGGGGTCTACTTTGGCTGGGCACGTGTGGTCCCGCGCAGTGGACTGGAGCACATTTCTACGGACTGGCATGAGAGTATCATCACCGTCGGTCCAGCCCCTTACGCTACTCCTCGCGTGGCAGCTGAGAATGTTGCGACGGTACACATCATTCACGAGTTCGGCGGCGCTCTGTTTCTAGAGACGAAGCTGAAAGTTTTGGTCATGGGTCAGCTGCGGGCATCTACGCCCCCAGTCGGCTCGGATGCGGCTTTACAGGCGTACGGAACGGACGTCCTGCTCACCGTTGCGAGCTTGAGTCGCGACAACTGGTGTCCGATCGAGACTAGAGAGAGGATGCGCACGATGAGGAGCGAGATGAGCTTGGCGGATCGGTATGTTGAGACAAGAGAGAAGGTGCAGAAGCAGGTGGATCGGATACCTGTTCATCTGGCTGGTGTCAGAACAGAGGGGGCCGCTTTGAGAGACAAGGCATACGGGAATGGGGGCATATGTATTCCGAGGTGAAAAGATCACATTGCTGGCGAGCATTTCATTATTGCGAGCGCGCATCTGATGCACGGATGTCTTGGGGGAAAAGGCCTCTAGGATAACTCATGTTCATACCAATTAGACATTGTAATTACCTCGCAAAGTTTCATCCTGCATGTCGGGCTTTTTGTTGCATTGAGTTTGGCTCTCGGCGTATGTAACGTAGGTGACGAGAACTGTCCAAGGCGTTACCTTGTTCACCTCCTGGTTGACGTATGATGATACCCAACCCATCAAGATTGAGCGCAAACACGAATTTGGATGATTGTGAAGCAGCGGGGCCCAGTTTGGTCGCGCTAAGTGAGTGCCGTCTATATCGTGACTCGTCAGACCTTCGCAACTCAGCTTGTCAGAAGTGTCGCGACGAACTTCGGCCATTTACAAGATGTCCGACTCCGTCCGTATTCACCCGGTTTAACAGGCGGTAAAAAGAACACCAAAGCTGTCGTTCGAATTGCGGGAGGCCTAGCGGCCGGAGGGATAGGCTGGTCAACCTAAGCCACCAGTGAGCTTCTAAGTCGACAATGAGGAAGCAGGTAAATCTGCATATAAGTCTGTCTACTTGTCCAAGAGCTGGGAAATCTCAAACTGCCATTTCTATACGTTGACTGTCCGTACATGTGGTTCCTGTATTGCCTTGCGGGCTTTGTGTACGGAAGCAGGAATAGGAGCGGTTTCCATCCCACCGGCTATGGTCTGCAGCATCCGGACCCCGAAGTCGTTCTCTTCGTCTCATTTTGCCATGACCCAAGATCAACACGGTCCCAGTTCTTAACTCAAACTATCATTTTGGTTGGTCAAAGAAACCATCATGTTCGATTTGATTGGCTAGCTTTTAGGCTTGGGGTGAATGCAGGTGGAAACTAAAGTGAGCGGCTGCGGGTGATCAGGCGAAGATCATGGTAGACTTCCCGCCCACGAGTTACATCCCGCGGATTTTAAATCGCGTGACTATTGCGGTACCAGCCGAAAGTGAAAACACACTGTCACGTCTTTGTGGGCCAGGCAAACCGGGGGGCGATACATCACTCACAGCAGCCAGTCAGTAATCATTCCTGCGCTTCCTGTGGGCCACCAGTCCCCATGATACCACAAGTTTTACTTACCCATAACACCATAGTGTATGTCCATCTGTGTCTCACAGATTTGACCCCGTTTCAAAAGGTCTCCCAAGACATCATCTTCTGCCGGGGTATCGGCCCACGGCCTCGCTTGCGAGTCCGGCGCCGAAAGTACCAGTGAAATCAGTCAGAACGTGGCTAAAGACTTTACCGCCTCTTTATGTATATGTGAAAGGCATTACACATCCTAGAACATGTTTTGCATTTGGTAAGCTTACTTTATCAATCTCCAACGGGCCTTCACGATGCACATCATCGAAAATGGCATGCTCCCTTGGGCATGTGTTGGCCTTGCCACGTTTGCGATAATTCGAGTGAGTTCGGGAACCATGACGAGCAAGACAGCTTTTACCAGAATAACAATCTAACCACACATTCAGTTACTATTCCTAGGCCTGCGTAATTCCCTGAGTCACATCCCTGGCCCATGGTACACTCGATTCACACATTATGTCCTGAAATACAAGACTATGAGCGGCTGCCGAGTCCACTACGTGCATGCTTTGCATTCCCGCTACGGACCCATTGTCAGGATATCGCCGTTTCAAGTTGCCGTTGCAGACCCCGAAGGGTTTACCGCCATCCACCGAATCGGCTCTGGCTTCGTCAAGACACAATGGTACGAGGACTTTTCCGGCGGCTCTGGTATTGGTATCGGAGTCTTCGCCATGACAGACACGAAGAGACACGCAGCACGACGCAAGTTGTTCGCTCGTGCTTTCTCTACCACAAACCTCCGACAGAACTGCGAACCAGTCGTGAGGGAGAAAGTTGTTAAAGCCGTCGACAGAATCAAGGCCGAGGCGCTCAATGGCTCGGCGGACATACTCCACTGGTGGCTGCTCATGGCCTCGGATGTGATCGGCCAGCTGGCATTCGGAGAGTCGTTTGAGCTTCTCGAGAGCGGCAAGGTTAGTGAGACGCAGGTCCTTGAAGCTACGGGCTACCGAAACTAGGCTTTGACGTTGGCCAGTGGCTGAAAGTTCGAGGGCCGTTGACTAACAAACAACAGAAAAGCGACTACATCGAAACCCTTAACATGACCGCGATCAGCGCGACACTCAGCTACGAGTTGCCCTGGCTTCATAAGATCTCTGGGTACATCCCCATCAAAGCGTTGCAAAGAGTTCTCAACTCTGGAAACAAGGTCAATGATTACGGTGGCAAGGCCGTCTCCAACCTGATGAGACACAGAGACAACAAGGCGAACATCTTTGCAAACATGCTGGCCGAGTGCGACGCGAATGAGAAAGCGGATCTTACGCCACAAGACATCAGAATTGAGGCCAGTAACGTCATATTTGCGGGTGCTGACACAACATCAACGACACTAACCTATCTCGTCTGGGCTGTGCTCAAGAGACCAGATCTTCGAGCTCGACTGGAAGAGGAGGTCGCGGAAGCTGAGGAGTCACTGCTACTAGAAGATGCCTTCCTGGAGAAGTTACCTCTCCTAAATGCCGTTGTTGAGGAGACTCTGCGGCTTTATACTGCACTACCAGGCAATCTATCACGCGTGGTCCCGTCAAAAGGCACAACCCTGGGTGGCTACTTCATTCCAGCTAGTTTGCAGGTTGAGACACAGGCATTCACCCTCCATCGGAACGCCGAGATCTGGCCTGAACCGCTCAAGTAAGTCACATACAGCGGACGATGACTTCAATTACTAACAGTCAAAGATTTGACGAGACGAGATGGTTAAATCCCAACGGACTAAGCCCCTTGCAAAAGAGCACGTTCTCCCCCTTTGGCGCGGGCACCCGCGTTTGCGTTGGACTTCACTTGGCTCGCATGGAGCTCAGAATGGCTGCTGCGTTGCTGTTCCGAAAATGTCGAGGTCTAAGGCTTTCGGCATCAATGAATGACTCAATGATGGATATGGAGAACTTCTTCATCATTGCACCCGTTGGACACCGGTGCGATGTCACGCTTGACGCTTAAGCAGAAGAACTCATTTTATACCCCTGTAGTCCCGGCTCAAATCCTCCGCAAACACACAAAGCACTCCACTTCAGATATGGAACATTTCAAAATATGCCATGATATAAATCGTCTTATTAAGGCTTGGTCTATGCTATCGAGATTGTGGCAAAACTAGTCAAACACCTATGCCCCCCTTCACCTCCGATATCCAGTGCTATTCTTTTGGAGCTCCTCGACAACAAGACTTTGCAGTCCCGGCCCTGTAATGTGGTCAAGGGGAGCAACAAAGGCCATTTGGCTCCAGCTGAACTGCGTGTTGCGACCGCCGTAGACGAATACCTCGAATCGTCCAGCAAATACCCCATTAATCCATGCTACACTACCATGCAAGACATCTGTCTCGATTCTGATCTCGGCTGGGAGTGCCGACAACGTCACCGAATCATGTGTTGAGGTGGTTACATTCACCCAAATGCGTCCGGGATGGCCGGGATCAAGCTCGAGCGCATCCTTCTCGCTGACAGACCGGAGCGGGTACAGGTAGCCGTCCGCGTTGAAGATGAGGCTTCCATCACTTGCGAGCGAGAGTGTGTTGTCTGGACCTGAGAGAGTGAAAGGACCCGTCACGTTCAGCGTAAGGGTATAGTTCATTCCTTTGCTTCCATGTCCCAGCTTCACCTCTTCAACGTCTTGTTCAGAGCGACTCCACGAGACGAGAGACTTGGAAGCACCAGTGGACAGTAGAATCCGGTCCAGATTTTGTCCGGGTACAAGAGGCGAGAATACATCGATGCTGGATGAAACTTCGTCATCCACAAGCTTCGGCCCACGGCTACCACTCCAGGAGCGAGCACCAACGAGTGCAATACCCCGACGCATTGCGTAGTATGCCTCAAGCTGAGTAGATGCATCCGGCCCATTATCGTTCCACGCTGCCAGAATGGCGCCTTTGTTATCTGGAGATGCGTCTGGTACTTGCTCGGTCTTGTTGAACGGGTTATAGTCGGCCGGTGTCCATTGCCAACCTGATTCATCGGCAAAGTTAAGCACGCGGCTCTCATTGAAGAATTGTGGGTATCTAGCCGGAAGAATTGGCATGTGGTCGTTCTTTATGGACATGTATGCCCACCAATCCTCTGAGTTGATGATCTCGTATCCAGTGTTTGCAAGGAGTACGGGGTCCGATTGCCCATATTGCCAATGTTGAATGATGACGTCTTTTGAGATGGTCAAATTCTCTGAGGGTTCCTCTGTTCCCCAGATACGAATCCGCTTGCCTGTCGTAGAGTTGATGAACTCGGACATCTCATTGACGAAGCCGATATAGTCGTCGGCGAGCGTGGCGTCGTACTCGTCCGCACCCACATGCACTTCCTTGGTCTCGAACCAAGGGAGGAACTCAGACCAGATGCGCTTCACTGTTGGGATAGTGTCCGGGTGAGATAGATTGAGAAGGTCGCGCTTTGCTAGAGACAGCTCTGGCTTCCACTTTGTCAGATACAGGCAGTGTCCAGGAGCCTCAATCTCGGGAATGACAGTGACACCCCTCGCAGCGCAATGGCTTTGCAAATCGGCAAAGTCTTCTCGGCCCAGAGTCTCATTCTCGCGACCATGGAGGATTGGCAGCAGTGACTCGTCCTCGGGCCTCAATGAGAAGTGCGAATAGACGTCTTGCCATGATTCGTTCTTCCCGCGGTTCAGCGGGTAGTTGTCGGAGAGGTGATAATGAAACTCGCTCAGCTTGAAAAAAGACGCGTAGCTGCACAGTTCTTTCAAGAATCCGGGTGCGTACCACTTACGCCCAGCATCGAGCATGAAGCCGCGTGTCTCGTACGCTGGTGCATCGACCGTCGATCCCACGGGGAGGCTTCCATTATGGGCAACGAGAAGCTGCAAGAGCGTTCTTGTTCCCCACCACATACCCCGGGCTCCGGTGCCACCGATTACTGCGGCGGTATGGGAGACAGTCAGCTCATATCCTTCCGATGTGGGCTTGCCGTTCTGATAGACGATCGCGGATCTGTTGCCGGTGAACGAGCCGAGGAAAATGCCGCTAGCATTGAGATTGGCGATGCGGTCCACACGCTGCAACGTCCAGTTCTCGCCCGTGAGCTTGCTGATGTCCTCTTGGAAGAGCGTGGCAAAGTCGAGACCACTGGGCGGTATTAATGTGAGGCCGTCGGTATCGTTTTTGCAAGCAAGCTCGTTCTCAATGAAAATAGTCTTCGGGCTTGTGGCTGCCGACCATACTGCTCCGGCGTCCGCCGATCCCGATGTTCGGAGCGGGGGCGGAAGGAGTTGGAGTCCCCAGGTCAATGCCGGAGCGCATAGAAGCGCCGCGATGATTCCGACGGCCATTGGAACTGATGCAGCTTCGTTGCAACTCAACGAAAATCCAATTGGCGACCGTACATAAAAAGGGTGTGGTCGGTCGGCATTTTGACAGATCAACGCTACTTGTATTGCGTCCGATCTCTCTCGTATCTCTGGTTCCCCCTCACGTCATTTAACGTAGATAACACAGACCCCGCACATCCAGCTGGGGTCTTGATGTAACAATGCATGCTGTGCGATAGTAACGTCACGCGACGATGATCATTGAATCGGCGCAGGGATGCCGACAAGACCCCCAATCTTTTGCGCCCAGGCCCGTTGTGCTCGGACAATGCGGGTTAGTCGCTTTGCCGAAGAAATTATCGACGATGGCAGACAGGGCTGGTTTCTACGACTGAAAGTGGTCGGAAAACAAGAATTGGCTTTGCAGCTTGCAGATGGCCAGAGTCCCAACAGATGAATCATTCAAAGCTGACATTGAGTGTTACATATGGAGGCGCGATATATCAGTATTAAATTGTCAATAATCACCATCTTGGGCCGAGTAGCGCTACCGTCAACGGTTTAATCATCAAACAAATCAAAGCAAATGTGATGACAACTAATGAGTTCTATTGAGATGAGAGTTATGGGGAAAGACTATGTAGTGGGGAAGTAGACTGTGCAGTGGTGGAAGAAGTGAAGCAGAAGATGAAGAAATGCTTCAAGAGCTATTCATCATGAAGAGGGGATACAGTGGATGTTCGGTCTCAGGCCCATTACTTGGAGCATGACCAGCAAACCGTGGAGTTAGCGCTGGTGCAAGAAGGATCCATTTTGGCTTTCTGAGGGTAAGGGCACAAGACTTGCTGCTGGGCAGTGTTGTTGGATGTCGTCACGACCACTGGAGAGGATTGAGGTTCGGTGCCATTTTCAACCCAAGCTCGAAGCTGGGAAAACATCTGCTCCGGCTGACCGCCGTAACCTCCCCAGCAGTGCTCAAGACCGGGAACGCGGTAGTACTTGTAAAAGGAGGTGACGTTGCCAACGAAGTCTGCGACCTTGTTGTAGTATCGGAGTGTGCCTCCAGGAGAAATGCTTTGATCGGCCTAAAACAGTCAGTATTGTTGAGTACAAAAGGTAAACGATAAAGTCAAGGCAACTTACGAGTCCGTGGTAAGTCATCAGCTTTCCGCCGGCGTCCCTGAAGTCTCGCAGGTCGACTTCGTCGGTCTCCATGTTGGAAGCGAAGGTCAACTTAACGGCGCGATAGATGGTGTCGAAAGTTTCGTCAGTGATGTTTGGGAGCGTTGCGCTTGGGTCTTTCACGACGAACGCGTGCCAGGGAAAGAGGATGTTTGCACGGCCAGCGCTGGTGCACACCTCACCGGTGCAGTTGGTCGGGGCAATGACTGAGAGATCGCTTCCGATTTCATAGCCATCGTACAAGAACTTTCCATTGGAGAAGCGGGGTCCGGCCCACGAAGCGTTGGCAACGGCGGCGGCGGCTTGGGTGATTGTGAGTGTGGTGTTGGTTGTAGAGCAGAAGAACGAGTTGCCGACATGGCCGAAGGGATCGAACGTGGCCCGGCAAGCGTCAGGGTCGCTGATAAGTCCATCGTTCACACCATCCAAAATATCGCAGGCAGCAACTCCAAGAGCTGTGAGTGCGTTGAGCTCACAGTCGCGAGGGAACTGTTGCGTGTTCTCCATGTAGAAGCTAGGCCAGATAGAGTTGATGTAGAACTCGGCCCAGTTCAGCGCGGGGGCGGCCACCATGATACCGTCATAAACGTCTGGATACTGCTGAGCGACCTTCATGCCCATGCGGCCGCCTTGAGAGCAGCCATTCCAGTAGGAGTACAATGGCTCTTGACCGTAGTAAGAAGAAATAAGCTGCTTCACGATCACAGCCTAAAGACATGGTTAATCAGTACGACTGCACAGTTCGCAAAGCAAATTTGTCCACTGACCTCGTCCTTCATCGCGACTTGGCCGAAATTCTGCAGTGCATTTGTGTCGAGAACTCCAGGGCTCTTCAAGAGCCAGTCGGTAGGATTTTTAGTCGTGGGGATCCCAGCATCGGTGGTGACTGTAGCATAGCCGCTGGCAACCGCGTTGATCATGGCAGCGTAGCTGAGAATGAAGCGGCCCGGGGTCCAGCCGCCACCTCCAACTGCCTGGAGTCGGCCATTGTAGTTCTCTTCGGTTGGCAGCCAAGCCTCAACAACAATATTATCATCCTGAGTTGTGTGGCTGTAAGTCACAGTGACGTTGCAGAACGTGGCATTTTGTACGTCCAGGGCTGGCTGTGAATACGTCCAGCCTTTGGGTACGTTGAAGCTGTAATCGGTAACAAGGTTGGCTTCAATTGAGTCGATTTGAGCTCCGAAAAGGGTTGTGTTGGTGAAAGCTGCCGAGACGCAGCCCGTGCCGTTGAGGGCGAGAGCGGACATGGTTGCTGTTGCGAAGGGATGCTGCAAGTTGTTGGAATGGCAGGTGATGCATGCTGTGGCTTCGGGCAGAGCTTTAAGTACTGCTAACACAAACCGGACCGCCGAGATCTTCATCCCGACGACATGGACTGAAATGGGGCATTGGTCGATGAAATAAATCTCTTTGTCATCGGTTGTCTAGCCTCTTGGTCGTGAGAGGATATCTGCCACGGACTGAGGGTCGCCGTGGCTCATCCACTCCAAAAAATCCGTATCGAATACGAGAGCGGGCGTGGCCCCACAATTGAACCGGCTCCGTGCCGACAATTCGGAGGCTCCGACGCAGCCCATGTCCGCACTCATGATCAGAACATCGTCATTGGTGTCAGGGTAGGACAAGTCGGCAATTCTCGCCTCAGGCACTAGAATCACTTGCACCTTCATTGTAGGCAATTCTTTCCCGTGATGCATTGGCTTCGAAATCTCCAGGCAAGGTTGGAGATCTTAAAGGGGTGTTCGGGCAATGTTTGCCAGTCGAATTCAAAATCTATGTTTACCAAGTACACTAAGACACTTTAACCTCTGGACATCATTCATCATATTTGAATTCCTGGCCAACAAGCTTCTCACTCAACGCCCACAACCTCATCGCATCGGCCTCGCTAGTTGCCCACGAGTATACCTCCTCCAAGGCAGGATCAGCAACATGACAGTCTGACAGAAAGGCACCGTTCTTATCCTTGATGGTCTCATCAAAAGAGGCAAAAACGTGAGTAGCTGCCCCTTGATCCAAGGTCTTGATCTGCATCTCAGCCATGCCAAAGAGCCACTTGTTCCCGTAAATATTGTCCATCTCCGTCAGGTCTGCCGAAAACGCGGCTTGGTCTTGCAGTCCGTGTGTTGCGAGGTTGGTATAGCTCACGCCAGGACACATTCCGAAGGACCAAAGGCCCTTGTCGCCGAGCTTTCTGGCCAACGCCAAGGCAGTCAGTGCATTGGCGGTCTTCGACTGGCCGTAAGCCAACCACCTCTGATAGTTTTTGCCCTTATTGAAGTTATAGTCGGTCCAACGAATGTTGCCGACGCGATGGCAGCCACTCGACACGAATACGACGCGAGGAGCTTTGGCAGCAAGAATCTTTTGATGATCAAGTTCGTGAAGAGAAAGTGGCTCAGATGGTTTGTTTGAAACTGGCTCTCAAAACCATCCTCTGTCAACTTGTATGGTACAGCCATAATACCAGCATTATTGACAAGTAGATCAATCGCAGGAATGTCGTCCCAGGACATGACTGTCTCGGCGGCTTGTCGGACGCTGCTGAACGACATGAGATCCATTCGAAGGAACTTGACGACAATGTGAGGTTGGGCAGCCTTGAGGGCATCCCGAACAGGTTCCATCTTTGAGACGGATCGGCCGGCTAGGATAAGAATCCCAGGCTTGCCTGCAGCAACTTGTGTGACGAAGCTCTCGCCGAGGCTTCCAGGTGAGGGACCTGTGACGAGAATGGTCTTTCCAGCGATTTGAGGTGCATGGAACTCTACGAGCTCACTAGCAGTGGTGTTGGAGTTGCAAGTGGGTGTCATGTTGACGAATGCGACGCAGTTTGTTGAAAAGAAGACGTGATGTGACGTAGCTTGATTGTGAGATGAACGATGGTAGACCAAAAGTTTTGCTGAAGCGAGGCAAGAAGTATCTTTTATGTCCTCTTCAACGTTTCAATTCTTGAAGTTGTTTTCCCTCAATTGCAAGTCTCATTGCTAATTAGTACCGTCCATGTTGGCTGTGATGATGGGCCCACCAAATCGGCGTGAAATTTAGCCGCTCTCGGAGACTTAACGTCAATGCAACTATTCCCAGTAGCGGACTTCACGGTCTCCGCTGTGCACGACTTCCCCGTCCCTTGGACTTAACGGATTTACGCATGGGAGACTCCGTGGTATGCATTAGTACTATCTTGATCGTTTTTGCAATTGGAGACAAGAAGAAACTGCACTTCTGGGATATTCATTCGTGACTTCAAGCCGCTTGGGCAACCTGTGGTGATCCATGTATGTCTGTGTAAGTCAGAGTGGGGCGCGATTCAACCTGACAACAGGCTCAATTTTCACGTTGTTGAACCTCGGGTCCAAGTTAGGACTACGTCTAAAAATTCATCGATCAGTTCCTTCGATGAATCAGGTTTATCGATCCTTCGACAATTTATTGCACATCTTTCACGGCACAGGATCCACGCATGCCGATCAGAGAAGCAGCTGCCTGAGTTTGGGAAGATCTGTCCGGCTAGCCAAACTCTGTTACGTACAAAACCACAGGGTCAGTGCTGAAGTCCGACCAAACCCACATACAGGAGAATATTGCCTAAACACTTCTTGCAAGGAAAGTCCGCTAGAGGCTAGGCAACAGAAAGTCCGCACACCTTTCATGGTCCTGCTTGCAACACCAGACTCGCGAACAACTGTGGTAATATGACAAGCCATCAATGAAGCTGTCTTATTTTCGGAACAGACTCATCAGGCGGAGGAATCGTCCGTCCTCCGTCTTAGAATACTGCTTTACTGAATCGACTTGCAGTATAAGTAAAGCCTTGACACCCAAGATCGAGTGTCGTCAATTCTCATACTCGGTGAATCAGTCAGCATCGACTTAACACGCCATCGTTCATATAAACCCGTCCAACCATCTTCTATCAATAAATCAACATGTCTTCCTCCAACTCCCTCCGTTTCGACAACCGCGTCGCCATTGTTACCGGCTCTGGTCGCGGTCTAGGCCGCCAACACGCCCTTCTACTCGGAGCTCTTGGTGCTTCCGTGGTAGTCAACAGCACCACAACTGCCACAGCTCAAGCAACCGCCGACGACATCATCAAAGCTGATGGGAAAGCCACCATTTGCGTTGGCTCCGTCTCGGATGAATCAGTCGCCCAGGCCTTGGTCAAAACGGCAATCGACACTTTTGGCCGCGTCGACATCATCGTTAACAACGCTGGGACATTTGATCCCAAGCCGTTTGAGCAAACTACTGTCGCCGACTTACGAGATATGCTCTCGGTCCATGTCGAAGGATCCTACAACCTCACCCACGCAGCTTGGCCGCACATGCAGAAGCAGAAGTACGGCCGCATCGTGATGATCACGTCTCACACCATCTTCGGAATGGCTGGATCTGCGGCATATGCAGCTGCCAAACTTGCCCTCGTAGGCATGGCCAAGACACTGGCCGTCGAGGGAAAACCACATGGCATCCTCGTCAACTCTGTGGCAACGACGGCGTTTACCGATGCCGTCCAGAAGAACACCCCCGACGCGGGGATGCAAGGATTCATGAAGGCCAACTTGCCAGCCGAGGACCCGGCGCGGGCTGTTGTATGGCTTGCGCACGAGGAATGCAAGGCCAGTGGCGAGGTCATTGGTGCTCAGGGCCGAGTTGTGAGCAGGATCTTTTTAGCTGAGACCAAGGGCTACCAAGGGTCTCGCGAAGAACCATGGGAGGTCGAGGATCTCCGTGACAATTGGGCCCAAGTCCTTGATGAGAATGGCTACATTGTACCCGCGAATACAAACGAGCTTGGAGCTTTGCTTTTCAAGCGGCTCACATCTCAGTCCTAGCGGATCTACACAAGTCAATTATCAACTCGCGCCATGTTAGAGGGGCGCTCGATGACACTCGACTTTGAAAATACAGACACTAGTCACTATACTCCCGGGTGAGGAATTATGCGCCATGACTACAGTAAAGCTCTTAAGAGTGATATACTACGTTCAAAGACACTGGCATCTTCATACAACTCTGACTATACTCTTTTCCCGCTCGTGAAACCAATTCATGCCAGGCTCGTTCATGAATCTGAAGTAACCCATCCTCTTCGATGTGTTCCGATCATTGTAACTGAGAACGATTCCAAAAGAATCACATCCCGACTCAAGAGATGTGCAACGGAGCTCAAGAAGCTTCACTCTTTGACATTCGGGCATCCATGAACAGTCCCAGGTGACGTGCACTGCCAACTTAGGAGGAAGCGGATCGCGGCGTCGGTAAGACACCATAGCTAAGTCCGGCTCGACCTCTGTATTCCCTCTTCCGTCGCTCTTCGACGCGTTATCTGACCATTCAGGGGGCGACTGACTACGTCGCCTTGAAGCCGACCCTTGGCGAGATTGTGGAACATCGTGTGCTGTAAATTGAAGACCTGTCCATACAACCGTGCGAACATGCCCCCTTATTGTTAACTGTTTTCCTTTGATAGCTCCCAAAGGATCCGAAACATTGACTGGTAAGATGTCGCATGCAATGTATTCGGCAGTGTAGTCTTTCCCGTGGTCCAGGCTGTTGAGATCTTTCCATCTCACCGGCGTTCTTCTCGACGCCCACGACCACGATGGTATCATTGTTTCTTCTTCTGTATTCGATGTGCCTGTGTTGGCTTCTGTGCTGATGTTGTCATCGTCGTCACGACAGAAGAGAAGCTGTCTTGGCATGTCCCTCCTCCACAATGCAGCCTTGCATTCTGAGAGATCCCAGCGGGTGGCCTTGGCCATCAGGTCGATCGCCCATGAGAAGGCCAGGAGCTTGTCATTCAGACTGCCGCATTGGCGCCTTGAATAGTCCGCACACATCTCGATATACTTGCTTGTACACATATCGAGACTAGACGAGCTGACTTCTTCCTTGCTCGCCGTTAACAAATCGAAGAAGGTCACTGTATCTTTCCACTCGTGTTGGTTCGAGAGACAGCCAATGTCGCTATCTGCGCGACGTGATTCTTTACATCTCCATGCTACTTTCTCGGTTTCAAAAGTCAGGGAGAATAGCGCTGCTTTGCCTTCTTGGTATGTCCATACCCTTGAGTACAATGGATCCAATTCCACTTGGAACCCACGTTCAACAAGGCGCACTTTGTCATCGGTGGTTCCGAGGCCATCGCTGCGAGAAACTGGGAGTTCATACTCAAGATATTGTAGCTTCCTAGGTCCCAAGAAACCTTCATCGCAATGCGATGCTGAGCCAGCTCCTATGACAATCGCTGCTCCAGCGTAAATCTCGGGCATGTTTCGTAAGATATCTCTCTTCGAGGAGAGGCTTAGGTTCTGCTCAATGCAAAGGGCGTCAACCCATAAGTAGCGGATCCCTAAGGCTCTCGTGATTCTAACCGCATCCCTAATTGTTCTAGGCAGATCATGCAACGTCAGGCTTTTGAGACGAGCCGACAGGTTGTCTGAAGTAGTCTCGTAGGTTTTGGAGCTGCCTTGTCCCCAGCAATAACTGAGTATAGCGTATTTGGTGATACCTCGAGAATTCGAACTTTTTACGAGACGCGTTTCATTTCCATCGTTCGATCCAATGTCAATGAGAAATTTTGGCTTGTCAAAATATGCCGCCTCCTTTCTAGCCTCTTTGCAGATGGGATGCGTTTGTGCGCATGTGTCCAAGCACTTCCTTATCCAATGAATTGTCTTATCCGAGAACGGGAATATTTCCGGCGGTCTAGTTCTGATCATTTTCAAAGCAGCTGGAATGATGAAACATGTTATTGACGAAATTCACAAGCAATCAGGTTCAACCCACGATTGTCGGTATATACAAGAAGCTCATCATCAATTTCGAGATACCAGACTTTTTGCATGTTTTGCGTCACCCATTCGCAAGAGACAATGGGTAGGCCATCATTAAACTCGGTACTAATTTCGAGATAGTCTGCATCGTTCTGTGGCGCTTGTTGCTCGAGGATGTCTAGCCTTCGTTTGAAAAAGCTACAACCATCATTGGCGGCAGCTTTCACCGTATCAATCGACAACAGGGGGGGATTCTGACCGTAACCAATGTCTATCGACACAAGCTGGCAATGGTTACAAGAATGGAATTTTATGTTCGAGGCGGCCATTGCAGGTCTGGAACGCAAATGCGGTGTATTGAGCAACGATTGGGATGGGGTTAAGGGATGGCGGATTCGAGGAGAGACGCGTTCCAACGCGTTCTAGCTACCCCTCAAATGAGAACAGGCGCGGTTAATTCCGGCCCAATGTTCGTTGGTTGAATTTCTCGATTCAGGCTTACGTATTCCTAGGATGATTGGTCGCCCGCTCATAGCGATTGGACGAATAGCAGAACTGTTGTTAGTTGTCAGCCCCAGACGCTGAGCGTAACCGCCAAATGAGAATTTTGCGCTGTACAACGGGAAGTTGCATTGATTCCATGCAATTTGTAGTTGTCATCAAGACAGAACGTCGGTGTGGTTTGGACAAGAAATGTTTCATTCTCTGGGACTTTTAGCTGGTGCCTTATCTTTCTATGATTTCTTTCCTTTTGTATCGCGGAGATATCCACGAAAAAAGCCAGGCGGTGTTCAATAAATGTGATTACGCGGCGATGGAGAGATGTTGATATCGAGAGATTGTAGTTTGAAATAATAAGACTGGATCCAGTCTATTTTTAAGGGCCATACCGCTTGCCCGGATAGACTCATAGGGTGTTGGCTTTCGTTGATCAGAGTTACCGTGTTAGTGAACTCGGGTCCCAGACTGAGCAACGTTGGGAATTATCGAAGGACGGTATGTAAACCTTCAAATACTACGTCCACTAATATCCGCTCTGAATTTGTATTCCAGCGATTCCAAGAGATCATTCAATGACTTTTCTCATGACGTCCGCGAGTTGAACGGCTTGATGAATGAATAATCCCACATGAACCAGGGTCCACTTCCCGAATCTATCCCCCACCTTATCCCGAAAAGCCGTCGAAACAAATCGCAAAGTGTTGAACTCTTAGATTGATCTAATGAATAAGGCGGTAGAGATGGTGATTAAAGTCTAGCAGAAGCTTTTCATCGTTTATTGCCTGTGCTTGTTCTTTGTTTACCTCGCGACTCAGTCGCGTTGCGGGATCCAACGGAATGGCATGTTCGCGAATGGGATCAAATGCAAAAAAATCGTCTGTCAGTGATGTGCTCGCGTTAGCAGTCTGCAGACGGAGAGCCCGATCTGCAACGCGCCTAACCTGGAGATTTTATTTAAGAGAGTGTCGCCATACCGGGGTTACCGTTGGACAAGGATTATGGACATGGCATCCCGCGCACAACGCTCTTATTGAAATTCCGAGTTTGCGCCTTCTCTCAACTAAATCATCATGAATTCAATCCGGTCAAGATCATCCGAAGGAATCGCATCGGGCGTCTCCCCATTGGCCGCTCAGAGGTCCTCACGATGGGCTAGAACGATGTTTGCCAATGCCGACGAAACACCCCCAAGTCGTGCGATTCAAGCCAATGCGAGCCCCTTTACGAAGGCATGCGACCTTTGCCCACTGGCAAACTTGAGTCCCCCCGACCATTCTCGTATAGCCAAGCCAATGAGGGTTACATTATTAATTAAGGGAGAGTGGAATATCGACTAATCGGGATGCTGGTGGAGATGGTTCCACTCCCCTTTCTGTGTTGGTCGTCAAAATCCACCATCTCCGTCTCTAAACTTTGCGATTCAAGCCTCGCGCCATTGAGCCGCATCTTCTGGCGCGAACAGTCCATGAGCGCAGATCTTGCTGCGAGATCTAGTGATCAGCGGGACTTTCTAGATCACTTTCTCTTAAGCCTCTTGAGGAAGATTCGTCTCATTCTCTCAAGCCGCTCCATATCCCAGTCCATCATTCTCGGACTCTTCCCCTCGCCTATTCCCCTTTGGACGTCCTCAAGTTTCGCAGCACGGTGCACCTGAACGGTTGCCATGGACCCGTAAGGGTTGGCACGCCGGTGGATCTTCGGATGGATCCGCGGCCGGAAGCTCGTTCAAAACGGACAACCTCGACTGGATTGAATCGGTTGCGGCCCCTCGATCTGGAAACTCGCTCGTCCCTTGCCAATAGCACAGCCCGTTGTTGACAGGGGAGTTTAAGGGAATTATCAGCGATGCGGGACCTCCTCGCTTGATCGCGGCGCAGTCACGGCGACGAGTCGAGCCATATTGTGTGTGGCCCTCGTGGTCGTCGCCGCGAATATAATCGGCGAGATTCTGCTGCCGCCTTTTTCCGTTTGCTGGTCTCTCTTGCATCTGCAACTGCGGCAGTTAATTCAAGGTCATCACTCGTTCTGCCTTGCGCTGTTGTCGTTCATTTGATCCCTGCCGGGCATAATCATCCAATCGTTAACCCAACCCAACTATCTTTGCCTTTCATATTTTTGTCTCTTTTTCTGTTTTCATCTTGTGGTCATTTACTTGTGCCATAGTATCTTAATCTTTTCAGTCACTCATCATGCGCCCTTCAACTCTCTCTTTGCTGGCCTCTGGGGCTATCCAAGGCGCCCTCGCCTTGGACGCCGCCGGATGGCGCAACCAGAGCATCTACCAGATCATCACTGACCGTTTTGCCACGTCTGATGGCTCGGCCCCTGCTTGCGACACTCAGATCGGCAAGTACTGCGGCGGTACCTGGAAGGGAATCACGAGCAAGCTCGACTACATCCAGAACATTGGTGCCACTGCCATCTGGATCTCGCCCATCGTCAAGAACATTGAGGGATTCATCGAGAACGCCGGCGAGGCCTACCACGGCTTCTGGACTGAGGACATCTACTCCCTCAACGATCACTTCGGTACCGAGGCCGACCTGAAGGAGCTCACCGACGCCCTCCACGCCCGCGGCATGTACCTCATGGTTGACATTGCCCCCAACCACGTCGGTCTCAACCAGAACCCCGGCGACTACTCCAAATACGTCCCCTTCAACAAGCCCGAGTACTACCACAAGGAGTGCTCCATCAACTGGAACAACCTGAAGTCCGAGCAGATCTGCTGGCTCGAGGGTCTGCCCGACCTGAAGACCGAGGATGCCTACATCCGCAAGGTGTACGCCGAGTGGATCAAGGACTTCGTGACCAAGTACAACATTGACGGCCTCCGCGTCGACACGGCCCTCGAGATTGAGCCCGAGTTCTTCACCGTCGGTGGTTTCAGAGAGGCTGCCGGCGTCTTCCTCCTCGGTGAGATCAGCCACACCAGCCTGGACACCCTGGCCCCCTACCAGCAGGTCATGGACGGCTTCATGGACTACAGCGCCTACCACCAGCTCGCGGACTCCTTCAAGAAGGTGAACAGCGACCTCGAGGTGGTCTTCACCGGCACCAACGAGATGGCCGCCAAGACCAGCATCGACCCCTCCCTCCTCGGCTCCTTCGCCGAGAACCACGACCAGCCCCGCTTCCCCTACACCAACAAGGACATGGCCCTGGCCAAGAACTTCTACGCCTTCACCCTGCTCCGCGACGGCATCCCCATCATCTACTACGGCCAGGAGCAGCACTTCTCCGGCAGCACCACCCCCAACAACCGCGAGGCCCTCTGGCTCGCCGGCTACGACATCAACTCGGAGCTCTACGGCTGGCTCCAGCAGGCCAACAAGATCCGCGTCCACGCCGCCAAGGCCAACGCCAACTTCCTGACCACCGAGCGCACCCAGGCCGTCTTCTCCTACGGCAGCGACGACCAGAGCCGTGTCATCGCCTTCCGCAAGGGCCAGCTCTTCTCCATGTACACCAGCGGCGGTGTCAACGCCGCTAACAACGCCATGTTCGCCATCGCCCGCAACGCTCACCTCTTCGCCCTCGGCTCCGAGGTTATCGACGTTGTCAACTGCGAGTCCTTCACGGTCGCCGACAAGGGCCGCCTCTGGGTGCAGATGCCTGCCGGCGGTCTCCCCCGCGTCTTCCTGCCCAAGGACCAGGCCGAGGGCCTCTGCAACGACGTCAAGGCGCCCCTGTCCAGCGCCACCATCAAGGTTGCCGTTGACAAGAACTCTGGCTACAACAAGCGCTCGCTGCCTTTCGTCACCAGGACGATGGCTTAAGTGCAAGTTGAAGCGGTCATGCTTGTGTAGATATGGTTCAGATACGAAGCGTTATATGTCTAATGTTTAATTTTAATCAAAATTCGTCCATCCACTGCGAACGACTGATGTGATGTGTTTTGTCCTTGCTGTCCATGGTGGTTGTAGTTGTGTTCGGCCGTTACCCATAACCTTGAATACCCGTGTTAGCTTCTGCGTAACGTTCGTCTGCCAGCTTGGGTTCATCCACGTGAGTGCATAGCCTCTCTAAGCCGCAGAGTACCATCATGACTCCCTTCCCAGCGTGCAGGGAGTTCATTCCAACGGAGTCTCAGTCCACCATTGAGTGAGGTTGAGTCGCAGCACGACCCGCCTTTCGGTTCTCGGGACCCGTTGTAGGATTCGGTTTCTAATCAGGCTTCCATTATGTGGGCCAATCAGAAGTTTGAGGCAAGGGCGACAGGATGGCACTGCTTGTCAAGAATCTGTGATCTGCGTAGGATCTAGAACTAGGTGATGGCCTCAGAATGAGTTTACGCAATTCGAGCAGTACTTAACGTGGATGCAGGTCCTGTAGAAGCAACGGCCGGATGTGCGATACAAAACAGCAGTTAAATTCAACCCTCCTTCTCGCATATTTGCCAAAAGAAACTTAGTTTAAAGCAGTCGACAACTTCAACATGAAACATCTCGCGATCATCATTGGCTTCCTCGCTTTCCTAACACCGGCTCTCGGCCTGGCAACAAACTACGTCCCCCGTTCTCCTGTGCCAGAGCCCGCGCCTGGAATTTTGGACGATATCAAGGACCTCTTCGGCGACTTGGGAGACGATTTGAGCGATGTGGGAAAAAAGGTTTGGTCCAAACTCGACGATGGGCAAAAAAAGATTTTGGATGGCAACAAGAGCCTCAAGGCCAACGGATGTAAGATCGTGCCTTGTGGGGTGGAGTTGGGCGTTACATCCACGACTTGTCTCGTTGCTGTTCTGGGACGCAAGGGAGCTGGAAAGACGGCAGATAACTTGGGCTGCTTATCTTCGGTATGTGTTAACTACGCCTGGCAGAAGGCTGGGCTGTCTGAAGTATGCAATTCAAATGCTGACTTTCCGGACTGTCAACTAGGTCGTCGAGACTGAGCGAGACCTCAAGAACAAAACAGTGTGCAATCACTGTTGGTCTGCGATTACCAAATTCGTGAACAATAATTGACGAGAATGGACGGATGAGCAGAGTAATGAGTGATCGGCAATCATCGGGCACATGTTTGGCTCATCTGTAGTAGAAGAGCCTCCAGGATGGACCTAGAACAATTGAAGGATCAGAAGAACAAATTCGCAATTGCCAATGATGTTTCTAGAGATCTTACGATGTCAACGTGTAAGGACGAGCACCAAACGCACTGCTCAAGTACAAGAGGTGACATTACACGTCGAAGGAGTGAACGTGCTTCTCCTGCTTCGATGAAACGTCGACCACCTACCTAAGTATCTAATCCTTCTATTCACGACCTGAGTTGCAAGGCATGGCAACCGTCGTCTTCACTGGGACGCTTTGCCAAAGTAGTCATCAGACAGGCATTGTGGGAACGTCAATATTTGCTACCGGCGCTTTCACCTGCTCGGTGCGCGAACTGAAGTATCTCTGCCAAGTGGCGCCGCTGGAAAGCCCCTTCCTTGTCATGGGAAACGTCTCTCCCGTGCTACTTTCACGCTCATCATGTGCTCAGTCAATCAATCTTGCATTTGCGGTGTTATTTAACCATGCTTCGGTCGTTTCGCGCCATAAACGTTCACCGTCATTCGGCCCCTGAGAGGCTGCAGGCTGCCTCAAGCACAGCCCCCCTGAGTTGCGTAAGATAACGACGTCGCAAACAGTAAGACTTACTGGCTAATTCAGCTGCAGCCTCACTGATGCAGGCCAAGATGTTGGAACGGCCAACCAATCTCGACCTGGTGGATTCAGAATCAACCCCTGACGGCCTAAAATGGGTAAGACAAACGCCCCAGCCAGAACGAACTATTTTACAGAGGCGTTCCTCCCTATTCTGCCAGCATTTCCAACCCCATGCATCTTACTCCTATTCAATGATTTTCTTCATCGCCATGTCAACAATGCGGCTGCTGGTCTACTGGCTTCTCACCTTAAAGCTTGTTGTAGCAGACACGCAGACAGCCGACGACATCCAACAGCTCATCACAGAACATCACGGAGACTCAGAGGCACTCTCATCGGCCCCAGCAGCATTATGGGTAGATTCTCCCAAAGTGAGAGGAACTCTCGATATTCTATTGACTTGCGTTGTCACCCTCTTTGCGTGCGTCTGGACGGTGCTCCATGTCAATATCCCTGTGAAGACAGGGCATTATGCGGTCTTTTTCGACAAGCTTAGGTGGACCGCGATCGCTCTTTTGGCTCCCGATACAGTGCTCACGGTGGCAGTCAATCAGATGATTGCAGCCCGATTGCTCCAGAAAGAAGTACGAAAAATACAAGAGGTGCGAAAAGACAAGTCCCGCCGCGTTGTTCGTCCTAAATTCTACTTGCATTCCTGCTAGGCCTCGTATCACTAGCTAACGAATCTCACTGCGGAGACAGGACGTTCCCCTTGAATTTTGCTACTTTGTTGAAATGGGCGGATTCCAGGTGGACTTGGATCGTGAGGGTATAAGCCTTGGTCCATCCTCCATGGCCCCAGACCTCCGAAGGCTACGACTATCTTCTCGTGGGTTTTTGAAACTCATAGGAATGGGCCTTCTGGACTTGGACAAAGAGATGGAACGTGCAAACGTCGCTGAAAAGAGCAAAGCAGATGTGTTCCAGAAATTCTTGGTTGCTTGCCAAGTGTTATGGATGATTATTCAATGCACTGCCCGAGCAGCACAAGGACTCCCAATCATTCTTCTGGAGGTACATACACTTGTTCATGTCTTCTGTGCATTGGTTGTTCTGTTCTGCTGGACCTCGGTAAGCTTTCCCAAAATCGATTGCACCCCAACGACTAACCCTTTGGTCAGAAACCCCTTGACATCAAAACTCCCGAACTTTTGAGCCTGGATTCCCGAGATATGCTAGGAATCATAAGCGTTGCCATTCAATCTCAACTTTGCCCTGACCAGCAATTCATTTTTACAGGGTCTTGTGGCAGCAGTAGCAGAACGGCACTCAATTCCGCGACTGCTTCTACAGGTAATGATGAGGCAAGAGACAATAGTTTAGGGGATCTTGAGGTGCAGTTGGATGATTCGCATTCTTTGGATCTCCACGCAAACGAAATCCTTCCATTCGGGGTCAAATATCGCGCATCCTCGAGTCTACAGCTTCGGTCATCTGACGTCCGCCGTTTGCAACAGGCGACGGAATTCCTACGAGCCCATGACCGTGCTAGCTCGCAACCAGGAGAGGCCGCACTTCCCCGCTCTGAATTTGAAACGATGTTTTCTGAGGGAGGCAACTATGCATTTGGGTTTTCCCGACGATATGAAGCCTACGCGCAAGGGCTATTCGCAAACTCCATCATCAGTCCATCCTGGATGTACTCTGGCAACGAAAGGGCTGGTGCGCGCTTCGGGGGCCTTCTAAGCTGGTTCTTCGCAATGGCATTCACGTTATTATACAGCCTACTGCATCTGTTGGCGTGGAACAACAAGTTCCCCACTCAAATCGAGGAAATCTGCTGGAAAGCGGCAAGCATTTCTATAAGTGGTGTTCTCATTCTTCCTCTGTTTTTCATCGTTAATGATTTACTGAATGCCGTTTGGAAGGTGGAGTTGCTAGGCGACGGTGGTGCTGTGCTAATTCTAGTCACAAGTGCGATGTTGAACGGCATTGCGCGTCTATATCTGACTGTTGAATCCTTTGCAAGTCTTCGCAGTCTCCCAATAGGCGCTTTTTCAATGCCTGTCTGGTTGCAGATGTTTCCCCATCTATAGTCGTACGTTGCTTGAATCAAGTATCAACGATGAACCTACTCAAGATAGTGAGCATTTCCAGCTGGCCTCTTCTTCAATAAAGGATTGAGAGCATATCAGTGAGGCAGGGCAGTGGGGATAAAAATAGGGCAGGTTAAATGGTGAAGGCCAAGAGGATAATAGATAGATAGAGCTGGCAGAGCGTGACGAAAAAAAATAGATAGTAGAGATGCGCACTATAAAAATAGTTGTCCTCGGAGAGGCTCGAACTCTCGACCTTTGGATATCTCCATCTTAGACAGAGTCATATTGAATAATATGAGACCAACGCTCTACCGACTGAGCCACGAAGACCACTTGATACTGACCCTCAGGTCGACAACGTCTCATGAATCCAGGCCGGCAAAGTCCACAAGTATAAAACACGAAAGAGGCAAAAGATTGACCAGCCTGGGGGTCGAACCCAGAATCTCCTGATTTCACGATCGAATCGTAGTCAGACGCCTTGCCATTGGGCCAACCGGCCAGTTGATAATGCTGGGATGGGACCAGTGGATGTTGAGCAGTCTGCCGGGGAGCGGGATCAAGTTGCGCGAACTGCAGAGTTTTCACGATGGAGGCGGGTGGGTGCAGAAAGCGGACCGTCGTTTGCGAAAGAAAGAAATTTTGCGGTTGGCGACGAAAGTGTGGATAGAGACGTGGCTTCGGCCCCGTCGACGGCGTTCGGGGTGGAGCTGGGGTCGAGGAAAGTTCCGCTAGCGCCGCCGGCGGGGTGTGGCCGAGATGCCGGAGATGGAGCTCGCCGGCGACGGCCTGGAAGCGATCAGCGGACGAGGAAGAGCGAGAAAGACCGTCGGCAGTCAAGCTTGCTGTGGCACTCGTGACTGACAGCCACTATTTGTTCGAAACGGAAGGCGTTGGGACAGACGTACGTGAGGGTGAGATGCTGGGGAGCAGTATTCAGTCGCAGTCGTTCATGATAGGGCTCGCTGCTGAACCGCGTTATTGCCTACCACAACATTTTCAGAGTACGTCTAGCATGGTCCATGAACCTTCTCGGAGAGATCTTGAGGACCGTTGGTATGAGCTCAGCCGCCGGGACTTTACCCAGCTCCATCCCCGATGATCTTAGCCGGTGGCCGGTGGGTAACCCGGAGCCGAACTCGCACACCCCTTCAGGCGAGACATGTCACTTAGGATCGATCTTCTGAGGGTTACAAAGATCAAATGGCAATATGGCATTTTGATTGATACACGTGGTCGATAAGAGATGGTGTCTAGTTTCATCTCATCTAGACACAAGTGTGTCTCAACCCAACGCCACCACCACGGCATGCAAGTCTAGAACAGACGGCGATCCGCCCAAGAATGCAACATCAATTCGGCCAAAACGGTGGAGAGAAAGGTGAGGTTTGCCCGACTGATAGAATCCGTGTGCCAACATGGTCGTTCGTAGATGTACTCCCACGGTTGCCTCCGTCATTCGGGCTCGCCGGGCGTCGCCGTCGCGGGCCGCCCCTGGTTCGAGACGGAGCCAGTTCTGCAAGCACTTTCACTAACGTCTCATGATGCGACAATCGCACTCAATTGAGACGGTGTTTGAACGAATGGCTGCAAAAGTCGATAAAAGATGGTGGCTGGGGTGCCGGCCGGGCACTCGTCGATCGGCGGCCATATTGGTGTCCTGCTTGGGTCCAGACAACCCACCCACAACTCACTCCCATGTGGCAGCTACTGCTGCAGGGGGTTTTATCTGCCCTTTCCCGCTGATTAATTATCTTCCACCCCATAATGCTTGCGCATCTGCAGTCTGGCCCAAGTTGGAAGGGATTGAACGCCGGCTCGTATGAAGCTATTTCCTTATTTTGCTGATGGCCAGCACAGAAACGGTGCAGACATTGTACGCTGCATGAAGAGTGTGCGAATCCAGAACGTGCGAGGGTACAGAAGTCCGGGGGATGGTTTCCAGGGAAGGAAGGAGAATTATGATGTCGGTTCGGAGAATTCCACTCAGGGAAAGAGATGCGTGCTGCGGGGTACTGCTGACGGAGCACACAATAAGCATATCGCTGCATGCAGGTCCCGGGGCTTTTTCCACGTCTAGTGTGTCCAAGGTCCGAAGGCTTCGGACAGAATTTCTGTTGATGGTTGTGCGTGGTAAGTCTTGGGGGCTTTTTTTCGTTGTTCCTGTCGGTTTTGGGAGTGACATTGTGTGGGATGGATGGAGCCGTGTGTTCGGACGAGGCCGCTGTCAGTTGAACTCAATTCAGATGGTGGATCGAGACTGGTGATACTTTTGCTGCATCGAATTTTGGTCGGTGTATCATCGTTTCTCAGTTGTGCACAGGGAGGAAGCAATCCCACGGTCCCAAACAAAACTTGAATGTCCCAAGGTTTCGGAGTCGCGAGAACCTCGCCTCATTCGCATCAATATCTTAGTGCCGAGGTATCCCAAGAGCCAAGCCTCACTTCTCTGTGGCCAAAAGCACGCAAGTGAATCTATTTGTTTCGTTTCTCGTACTTAAGCACTATTCCACCATTTCGGCAACCTAGACCTACGATCATAACAGGCGCATTATACCCACGATGTTGAAGAAGCCAGAACCTGTGGTCGTTCAGGATGAGATATCAAAAGCGGGGGTTTCATATCAGTAACCCCTGCAGATTCTCTCTAGACGCATGCACCCCCATCAGGAGGCTTGGACCGAGGTGAGGTTCGACATTATCGTCCGATAATTATTCCGGTAGCAGAATAAGATGGATGGGTGGCTCGCTCATCATGGCGAAGAGTGTGTGAATGGAAAGTCCCTATTGGTCTCGCGCCGGAACACTCCCGTCGGCAGGACGGCTGCGGGAAGAAGAGGAAAAGGGTGTGTGGATGGGTCCAGGATAAAGAGGGATGGTGTGGGTGATAATGCATCGTTTTTCTCCTTCGAAATTTTGCCTCCTTCTACTTTGGGGGGCAATGCGATGTGGCAACCACGAGAGGGATGGGTGCAGCTAGTTAAGATGATAAATATACGATTCGGAATATGCCAATCCTGTGAGAACTTATGGTCTGTGCCTCTTTCACTACCGATTCATCGACGACATGGTGATTTTGTGACGGATCTCCGTACCATGGCTCAGATCCCGGAAGACGCCGTGGGCACGGTCGTTGGGGTCCTTATTTACTCTGTTATATGTCTGTTGGGGAGTCTGATGGTAGTATGGCTTGCTTGGCAGCACGGAGAACGGATCAGCTGTATGTGGTGTTGACCGTGAAGTGGCTCTCTGTACTGACGGCTGGATCTAGATGTGAATTGTTTAGCATACTTCACGACACTGAGCACTCTTTGCTCAATCATACAGCAGACACGACTGGTGCTGTACTGGGAAGACATCATGACTGCCCGGTTTGAGTATGCGGTGAGCAACGTCGCCAGCCCTGAGGCTGTGATATCGAATGCTGCGATAGGGGAAGATTTGGTGCTGTACTACATTCGTACGTCTTGGCCAAGTCACTGTGGATTACTGCTGACAGGACCAAGAATACTACTGTTACAACGTGCTTGCATTGTTCGACATGTTCTGGTATGATACCTGGAGCTGATAGCCCTATCACTAAGCATTTCTAACCAAGAGTTCAACAGGGCTTTCGCACTGGCGCAATCCGTTTGGGGTCTCAACGAAAAACCGAAACTCAAGAGGCCACTTCTGATCATCAACCGAATGGGCAAGATCTTTTCACCATTGTTCCCTCTAGTGACTACAACGTGTCTACAAGCGCCATCAATACGGAACAATTTTGGAGGATTCTTGTTGCTAGCTGGCCAACCACGTGAGTTAGCCGTTCCTCACCAAGACTGGAAGAATATTGACGGCATTAGTATTATGGAGTATCGGTTTTGGGAGTGTTGCAACATTGGCCATATTGATACGATATATCCAATCCCGGCGAAGGCTGCAGAAGCTGAACGTTGGGTACGGCCAGCCTTCGTCTACAATGGCATCCAGGGGGCGCAAGCCGCGTAAGACGAGCATCTACGACAGATGGCTCATGCTGCGGTTCATGATTTCGTTTGTGATTCTGGCGTAAGTTTCTTCGCATTTCACCAAAGATATCTTGGAGCTAACATTGTATAGTATGTTTGAAGTCACGATCATGCTGTTTTCGACGAGCGCGAGAAAGAACATTGCCGTCGACCACGTCCGTCTCACGCCAGACATCTCCGCCAAGCGAGCACGGCAAGACTTCCTCCTCTTCATGCCCGGAGTCACGGCGTCTCTGCTTGTGTTTCTAGTATTTGGCACAACGAAGCCGTTCATCGAATATATGCGCAAGTGCCTCTCGAGGCTGTTTACAAGACGCCCCCGGAGGAGGATCGCGTCGACGGAGGCACTGCCTCTGCGGTCGATACGCAGTCAAGACACCATGGCGGAAAGCTGCGGGGTGACTACGCCGGAGATGTCTCACCAACGAAGCTTCCGGGGGATAGTTGTGGATAGTCCCGGGGGAAGAAGGACGTACGAGGTCTGGGTGTACGGGGGTAATCCAAATGCGAAGATCGTCGGAGACCAGAACTGTCCGTGTCATTCAGAGAAGGTATGACGCCATTAGCTGGGACTCAGCCGTGTCTTGCATTGGCGTCAGGGGTTTCCAGCATGTTGTTAGACAGACAGACGTCAAAAAAGTAATCATGACCAGAGAGGCAGATATCCATGGCCGGTGAGACGAATCTGGTCGGCGAAGGGTGACACGGCACGAAGCTGAGCGAATCACTTCCGTTCGCAGCGAAACATAGCAGCGTTCTGGACCTTTGGATTAGCGCTGCAGAGCGCTGGAGAAGCAGCAAGCTACGGGGAGCTTCCCAGCCCGCGACGGCCAGTCCCCTGACTCACGCCCAATCAGATACGCCCAAAGTGACACTGCTACAGGGGAAAGGTACCCACTAGAGACATAAGGCTGCTGCGAACGGCCGAGCACCTGCACTAACATCAACCCCTACGGCGCGTCACCATCCTGCGATAAGACCGATAAGAGATCACATACCTGACGAGCTCCAACCTTATCGCGACATCATCCTCGTCCCCTACACCATCCCATCTACCTACACTACCCGCCCGTCCTCCCGTTTTCCGTCCGCCCTCCGTTTCCCTTTCGCACCTTGTTGGACCTAACCACCCATTATCGCAGGCCTCATTTCCATCTCCTTCTAAATATGCATCGATTCAATTCCTGACCATCAGCTTGAAGTCAGCAAAGTCCTTTTTTTGCATCCACCTTTTCTTCTTTCTCCATTCAACATGGCGAACTCTCCGTCGCAGAGCCGGAGCGCAGCCTCGTCCACCTCCGCCGGCCGAGACTCCCTTTCACATTCCAGAGACCGCCGCGATCCCGCCCCCTCCGACTCCGCCTCCAACGCCGCCGACCCCGTGCCGGTTGAGACACTGGTGGAACACCTGCTGGCCGCCAAACGCTCTCTATCGTCCATGACCGCCGTGCTGCGCGCCAACGAGATCACTACCGACGCCCGCCAGGCCCACGAGGAGGCCGTCGTCCTGTACGCCGAGGGCCAGTTCCTGAAGCGCGCCATCTCGGAGCAATTAGCGCTGCTGATGAAGGTCCGCCGCGGGCTGAAGAGGACCTACGATGCAGGGAAGCGCGACTTCAAGAACCTCGTCAAGACGATGGATGCGACGAACGAGAAGCTGCAGGATACCATGGCGATGCTGAAGAACACGACCGTAGAGTCTGTGTTCAGGCCGCCCGGGGAGGAGAGGCGGAATCTGATGGATTTCGTGGACGAGAAGAGCGTCCACGTCATGGTCGAGGCTCTGAAGCAGAGTCTGGGCGAGCTGCAGGTGAGTTGTCCATCCGTTTGCACCCATGCACACGACTGATTTTAAATTCGCAGGCTATCCAAACCTCATTTGACGGCGATCTCCTTCGATTCGACGACGACCTACGAGCCCTGAAAAAGACGTTAACGACGACATCCTTACCTCGAACGCCGTCGAACTCATCCTCCCACGACCCGATCCCTGACCTACTGGAGTCGCTTATCGTACACTCACACAGCATGGCGGAGCTCCTGACATCCCTCACAAAACACTTTGACCTCTGCGTCACGGCAGTGCGGACGACAGAAGGCGGCGCGGCTCTCGCACGCCGTAGAGCGGCGGAGGTGACGCAGTCCCAGGGCGGCGACGGCGTCTCGATATCGGGGGTCATCGCCGACCAGGAGTCGCACATGCCCGACCTCGAGCCCATCACGACGCAGGACCGCGCCGACATGCTGGACATCGTCGTCAGCGACGCGGCCGAGGTCGACAGCGTGATCCAGGAGATCAACGAGCGGCTGCACGCGATGGAGGAGGACTTTGCGGCGCTCACGGCGCAGACGGGGCAGACCAAGGCGGCGTTCCTGGGCACGCTGGACGCCTTCACGGCGCTAGAGGATATCGGCGGCCGGGTGGCGAGCTACATCGCCAGCGAGGCCGAGTTTCTGCAGCGGTGGGAGGACGAGCGGTTCACCATCTACGGCAAGCTCGGGGAGATGGACGACCTGAGGGACTTTTACGAGAAATACGCCGGCGCGTATGATAACCTGATCCTGGAGGTCGAGCGGCGGCGGATGGTGGAGGACAAGATCCAGAACATCTGGCGCAAGGCCAAGGACAGCGTCGACAAGCTGGTCGAGAACGACAGGCGCGAGCGCGAGGGGTTCCGGCAGGATATCGGGGAGTTCATCCCGACGGACCTCTGGCCTCGTATGGACGCCGGTATGAAGCGGATGGAGCTCGTGGCCGTGGTTGATGATGCGTCCGCGGAGGAAGATGCGGGCGGCGGCGGGTCACGGAGCACGCCGGCGCTCGACCGGAGTGTCGTCAATGCGGCACGTGACAGGTTGGAGAGAAGCCAGCAAAGGTAGCAAGCGAGGTGATGTGTTGCGCTTTGTTCCATCATTATGTGGTTTGCTTTTTAGGATTATTCTGGATGGATGCTCTCTCCTCTCTTTATTTCATTTTACTGGCGTTTGGTAGATAGGATGATCGGCCTCCAGTTAGGCTCAGGAATGGAATTTGGCGGGAAACCGGAAGGCGGCAATCTGTTTTATTACGAAGTTTTTATTTCCTAGCTGGCTGGTAATGTCCGGGTTTGTTTTCCCTTCTCCGCTTTGTATGAGTTTGTCGTAGTAGTGGTTATTCTTATCCCTTGTAGGATCGACAATTTCACGTCTCTGGTTGTCTAAGAATGGCACGAGGACTTGTGCAGCATGCGTCGCGCGATGCTGCGCTTGCGCAACGCCGCCCCTGTCGACCGCCGCCTTTGCGGTCCTATCACCCTTTCTCACCACAGGCGTCCCATACCGTCCATGATTTGAGTAGTATTGAGCAATGTCGTGGTCACATTGCGGAGCGCAGAAGCAAAATCCCTTCCTGGGGTCGAAACATGCTTGAAGGTTACAGAGTTGATGGGCGAAAGCAACGGCAGAGATGTCGCGAGGGCAGGCCATGCGCCGTGACAAGCTGCGGCATGCGACGATTGACGAATGCGGGCCATCAGCGGACAGACAGAGACCTGACGCTGGCCAACGGCAAGTTTTAAGCTTGAGGGGATAGTTATGTTATTCGCTGCATGTCCCTGCAAGAAAACCTGCAAATCATGGCTCCGCCGGCTGGCTGGCTAAGGTAGGTGGAAACAGGATGTGAGCGAGGGATGGCTGGCCTGGGCCGATGTGTGCTTGGCTGGGCTGCGAGTGACCGGGGTTGCGATGCCGATATCCGAGAAAATGTCTCGGCCGGACGGTGGTGGTGTTTCGTTTGACATGCAACAGCACAGCACATTGTGTACTTTGATGGACGTCATGTATCCGTATCAAGTGAATGCACAAAGCTGTTCGAGGCATCTGAGTGTCACGGCCGGTGAGATGCGAATTCCTGAGCGGGTTCATCTCATCTCAGTGCATCGATCGACATCCAATCTGTCCGAGATTGGACCTTTCGTTAGATCCTTTCAGTAGTCTGCAATAGCCATCTGCAAACAGAAGGTTATGTAAGCCAAGATTTGACGATAGTAAAGCCAAGACCGGGATTTTCCCAGACAAGCCTTGGCACGTGACTCTCGGCAATTCGACGCGTAACCTGTATGAGCAGGCGACCCCCCTGGTCCTTTCCTCAAGTTCAGCTTGCATCAACACAGCTGGAGCAGCAGCAGCAGCCAATCTGCTGCCCCCAATCTGCTTTAGCCTTTGCCTTTTTCTGCCCGTGCACGTCGAGTGGTAACGTCATTGGACAGCTTGAATCGGCAAGACCGCAGGGGCCACAGGGGAGGGACCTTTGGGGTCCATTTGGGAGGAAGCTTAAGCCTAAAAAGTACGGATAGCGGAAGGTACAAGGGGCGGGTGGGCAGCCGGCCGGGGGCGCCAAAACAGCTCCGTCATTGAGGGTGGGAGAATCTAAATCATTCCACGCGCCAACGCCCGAGACCATTTACTTTCCTCCGCGACCAATTTCTTTTCTCTGCTAGCTGTTTACCTCCCATCGTCTCCTCAACATATCCTTCTTCTCGCTGAACAGAACATCGAACACACGCCTTACGAAGTACACAACAGAGAAGATCGCAACGACAGACAGGCGGCCCCCATCGCCAATCGTCCATCGGGACCAATGTCGCAACCGTACGGCGAGTCAGCTGGCTACTACGGTGGCCAGCAGCAGCAGCAGCAGCAGCAGCAGCAGCAGCAGCAGCCCTACGATCCCAAATACGCGCAGCAGTATAACAATGGCTATCAGAACAACGGATACCAACAGCCTCACCCGCCGCCGCAGCAGCAGTTCGCATACGATAATGGCTATAATGGCAGCAACGGCTACGGGTACAACGCGCCGCCGCAGGGCTACGACCCAGAGAAGTACACCTTCGAGGAAGCTTTCAAGGTCGAGAAGCCCAAGTGGAATGATCTCTGGGCCGCTATTTTGGTAAGTCGCGACATCTTTACCATCATCGTCCTCCGCCTTTGTCGTCCTCCGCCGTCCTTCCATACTGACCGTCACTAGTTTTGGCTCGTCTTCCTCGGTTTCGCGGCAGTCTCAGGCCTCACCATCTCTGGCTATAGTCAGACCAAGTCCCTGAATGGCGGCGGAATCTACGACGGCGGCAACACTTTCGGCCTCTCCACTAATACGATTGTCCTCTTCGCCTTCTGCCTCGCCGTCGCCGTTGTTCTAAGCTACGCCTACGTATGGCTTGCCCGCCTCTTCCCTAAGGCCTTTATCTGGGTCACGGGAATTCTCAACATCGTCTTCGCCTTCGTCACCGCCATCTACATGCTCTCCAGGAAGTACTACTCTGGCGGTATCGTCTTCCTCATCTTCGGCGTATTCCTGGTCATCGCTTTCATCAGCTGGATCCCGCGCATCCCCTTCTCGGCGCTGATGCTCAAGACCTCGATCCAGGTTTCCAAGAAATATGGCCACGTCTACCTCGTGTCGTTCCTGGGTGGTATGCTCGGTGCCGCGTTCGCTGCGTGGTATTCGGTGACCTTGGTCGCGACGTACTCCAAGTACCAGCCGTCGGCGAACAACCCACAGTGTAGGAACGGCCAATGTAGCGAAGGAAAAGTCATTGGCATCATTGTGTTCATCACGTTCGCCATGTACTGGATCTCCGAAGTCCTCAAGAACGTCATCCACGTCACCATCTCGGGCGTTTACGGCTCCTGGTACTTCTGCGTCAACAACTTCCCCAAGGGCGCCACCCGTGGAGCTCTAAAGCGATCTTTGACCTACAGCTTCGGCTCCATCAGCTTCGGCAGCTTGATCGTCGCCATCATCAACTTCCTGCGCCATCTTTGCTCGGTCGCAAGGTCCCAGGCGGCCGGAGACGGCAACATTGTAGGATACATCCTATTCTGCATTCTTGGGTGCTTGATCTCTATTCTGGATTGGGCCGTCTCGTTCTTGAATAGGTACGCCTTCTCGCACATTGCGTTGTACGGCAAGGCGTATATCCCGGCTGCGAAGGATACCTGGAAGATGATCAAGGACCGTGGCATCGACGCTCTAGTGAATGTGAGTACAATACCCATCCCCAGAAGATTCCATGCCGAGCTGTAGCATCCGGCTCGAATGCCATCACCTCTGTTGCCCCTGTTATGAATCAAGAGAAGCCCTCGTACTAACAATTTTAGGAATGCCTCATCGGCCCCGTTCTCTCCTTTGGCGCCGTCTTCATTGGCTATGCATGTGCTTTCCTCGCATACCTCTACATGGTCTTCACACACCCAGCCTACAATTCGACTGGGGCCTACACTCCTGTGGTGGTCGCGTTCGCCTTCCTCATTGGCATGCAGATTGCCAACGTCTTCACCACTCCCATCTCAAGTGGTATCGACACCATCTTCGTTGCAGCAGCCTGGGATCCTCAGGTCATGATGAGAGACCACCCGCAGTTGTACGATGAGATGGTCAGGGTCTATCCACAGGTCCAGCAGGCTATTCACGCCTGAGGGACTGCAAGGGTAGATATAATAAAGCTTTAGCTCTGGCTAATTTGGATCGTTTCAGCCGCAGACTGAGTAGGATTGGGCATGTTTAAGGCGGTTGCCGGGGCGTACGGGTATACCCAACAATGACTTCAGTTTGCTACACCGGGAACATCGAGCACTGGTATTAATTAAATCATTTCAATTGAGTACATGAAACTGCTCCTACAGGACTCTTGTGGAAAGTGTTTTGCATAGGCGCCGGAGGACTTCGAAGTTGTCGTACCTTCGCCCTTCGTCAATCCAAGTTTCGCCCTCTCCGACATAGTGATTTGCCGTTCAAACGACAGCTTGTAAATAGCACTGCCCCATTCCGTGAGTTCACGAACTACCCAAACACTTTCCTCACCTGCAAACCCTTCCATCCCCCAACAGCTTCTTCAACCCCATCAACAATCTCGCCAAATCTATTTGACTTGACAGCGTAAACTACGCTCACATAATTGTCAGACATTTTGTCATGAACTTGATTTCTCATCGGCATCTCCATGGTGCAGATGATGGAGCGAATCTTTCCGCGGATTTGATCATGAAATAGCAAGCCAGCTCGATCTCGACCTTGTCAGGCGTATCTGTTGGTAGATCCAAGCAGTTCATATCGATAGGAGGTCTTGAGCATTGTTGTATTCGTGGGAGTAGGTTGACGCCGATGTGTTGCGAGTCCCGTCAGACGGCTTCAAGCATGGAAACGCTGGTGCCAACGGCCTGGCCCGAGCAAGTCATGGAGGCCTAGCGGGAGACAAGCCAATTCGTGACGCCTCCAGGGGGACTTGTCGTTTTATAGAATTGTCTTGTTTGCTGCGGATAAACCCTCTCGGGGTTTTTGTACGTGGCTGCAATGCTGGCGCTGTGACTCCGTCTTCATAACCGGCTGTTATCAGATCACCAAATAACATCGACGGTCTCAGTTTAGTAGCACAAATTCTGCGTGCATAATGCGAGTTCCCCGCATTGTACACAACCTTCCTGCTGACCACGCCTTGTTGGGGGTGCACAACCTCGTCCACCTGCTTGTGGTGTTGCGCTGTGGCGTCTGAGCTGACCTGAGACTTGAAGATGGTAAAACCAGGATGGTTGGAAGATTCCGACCTGCCACTGGCTGCCGGATGTTCTTTCTTATCATTATTCTTTCGTCTGCTGGATCACGTCAGTACGTTTTTGGAGCCTCTCGTTTTCCAAATCTTTCTCGTCGAGGGTTGCAGCTGGTCTCCGCGAAAATGTCGCTGTCTTGGAAAGACTTTCCAGCTCGCCGTACCCCGTACGCTCGCGGAACATTGCAATCTAGCGGCGCATACAATAAGGCCTTCTGGCTTTGTGGAGGCAGGCTGCATCCTTCGGGCGGTATGGCAGGATGCGGGGACATGGGTTCGGGATTCCCAGCTGGGTATCACAACTGGTCCGTCAGACACCAACATCAAATATGAGTGTGGTCATTGACAAATCTTTGCAGATCATACAACTAAATTGGCGTGTTTGTGCGGTCAATATCACAATCGGGAGCGGCAGGCAGGCAGGCTGGAAGCAGGCTGAGGCTTGGCTGTTGGGGGCCGTCAGCAGAACGGCTTGGCTCAAGACTCAGCTGCACAGCGGCGAGCAGGTCGGGGGAAAAAAGGTAGAGAGCAGGCCTCGTAGTTTATTGTTCCACTTTTGTCTGGGATTTCTCGCTGTCTCTATTGATTTCTTCCACTTTCACTTCCTTCCTCCCTACCTTACCAAACAAGCTCAGTTGTGGAGTCACCGTTAGAGTTGAGCCTAGTCGACACGTCGAATCGCCTCCTCAAAGCTCTCAATAAGCAACTTCACCAGTACGATGCTGAGGACGATACTCGCCAGTATCCTTCTGGCGTTGACCTTCGCGGTCTCGGGGCACGAGGACTGGAACCAATGCTACTACGACAAGAACGCGGTCGGTCCCCCTGACCTTCTGCCCTGCCAGAACGAGACGGACGTTGGTCCAAACGACCACGCCCCGTGTTGCTTTGCGGGCGATAGTTGCTTGGACAAAAGCAGTTGCTGGGATCCGACCACAGGCAACACTTACCAGTATGGCTGTAACGACGAGACATATTCCCATCCAAGCTGCCCGGTGAAGGGCAATCTGGATCGAGGTGAGCTACTTGAAGCCATAGCCCATTCGTTTTATATGATTATCTGACGGTCGACTCCAGGCAAGTCCCCATGGGTTGGCCTTGTCTTGTGCGACAACAAAGACAGGGACATTGCTGACCAAGTTTGGGTCTGTAACCACCCAGACACCTGCGGCACCCATTGCCCTATCGACCCAAAGAACCCTGAGGAGACACTGTCCGTCTGGCCTTTCGAAATGATCAACCTGCCGGGTCTGGGCGACGGTCGCTGCTCGGAACTGGCCAGACAGATCGTTGCGACGTACGCTCCCACATCAATTCCCGGTAAAGGATCCGTACCGACCGTAGCGACGGACGTAGCATCGAAGCCACAAGCAACCAGAGTTCCCACCAAAGACTCCGACGGCGGTAGCTCATTGAGTAAAGGCGCAATTGCAGGGATCGCAGTCGGGGCAGCTTTGGGCGTCATTGCTATTCTCGCAGGCGTCTTCTGCATGTGGCGGCGACGTCGTGGGAAGGCTCAGGCTCAAGCTCAGGCACCAGCCCCAGCACCACCACATGATCCCCAGTCCTCTCCGGCCCCTCAATATCACTCACCAGGATTTCCATCTTCTCCAGCACCATATCCTGGTTACGATAAGCAAAACATCGTGTATCCCAACTCACCTTCGACCTTCTCGGACGGCACGGGCATCCAGCGGCCTGTGTCAGACATGAGCATGAGCACTGTCTCTCCGACGCCCATGGGATCTCCACGCCCTCATCCTTCGCAGTATTATCAGCAGGGAAACCATCCGGCTCCAGGACCCTATGGATATGGTTCACACGCAGAGCTTTCGCAAGACGCAAGAATGGTGTATGAGATGCCCGAGATTCGGGAGAAGCCTGATAGATCTGAGCTACCGTGAGGAGGAGTCGTTCCAAGATCGATGTGACGCGCGTGGGGTGTTAGGGAAAAGTCCCCCATCTGTTGTTTCCCTTGATGTCTTCGGGGTTCTTTCTTCCTTTTATTTGGTTGGGACATCGTAGTATAGCGCGTAACCTCGATGAAGATGGTTTCGCGTCCCACAGTAATGTGCGTAAAGTGTGGATCAATGAGACCATTGTTTCGAAGCTGGCCAACGGCTTCAATTGAATGCGAGGAAATCTTCGAGAAACACTCTGCTTCGTATGAATTTCCGCATATGTTCTATAAGAGAACGATCAGCTTACCCTTCGTGGTAACATACCCACTTATTCGGCTCGATTGGCTCGCGGTATCTCAAAGCGAGGGGCGCAGCAGCATTTCCGCCAATATATCTGCTATCCGCATCGCGGGGTACACAGGTCGCAAATAGTAACGAATCAGCAAAGGCTGAGCTGTTTGCGCCCCGCGTTCGTCCCTAGAATACCCCAATTTCGAGGAAAGATCACTCTCCGACCTTGATCGCCCGGTTAAATCCTGCGGGGTTGACGTGCGCATGTGGAGGTAATGATGGTGGAATTCAGAAAGGAGTAAAGGCTTGAGGATGTGAGATCAACTCTATAGGCAAGTGACAAGCCAGTAAGGTCCCATTACTACAACCGCAAGTATCAAGGGTCAAGAGAGACGTCTCCTTTGAGTGTTATTGAAAGTGGATGCTAGTAGTAACTCATTTTAAGCTTATAAACAATCGGAGGAACCAATATTCAGCTTCAATCACTATTTTTTGATGTTTGTGTAGACTTCATCAGCTTCGACCAGTCACCATGCAATTGTCAAACCTAATCGTCACCTGTGTGGCAGCCGTCGCATCAGTATCTGGGTATGATGTGCCTCCTCGCCCAGGCATCGTACCATTTCCGAAGGCTCCCGGCCGAGCGTTGCCAGTCAGCCCGGCAAGAGACCCCTCCAAAGTCTGCATTGTGTGCCCCAAATCTACAGGCGACTCGGCTGCTGCAATTCTCAAAGCTGCACACGACTGCAACGATGGCGGCACCGTCGTCTTCATGCCCAATGCGACGTACACCATATCCAGCAGAGTCGACTTGACGTTCTTGAAGCACATTGACTTTGCGATCCTTGGAACCATCGTGTTCAATGATGACGTGAAGTACTGGCAAACGAACACTTTTGCGTACCGTTATCAGAACGTCAACCTTATGTGGCGGTTTGGCGGTGAAGACGTCAATATCTTTGGACTTGGACAGGGAACAATCGATGGTAAGAAGAACCTTTCATGCAGAAATCTTCTCGGAGGCTAAGTTGTACCAGGTCTCGGACAAACATGGTGGAATGCTCTCGCTGGCAACTCGACCGTCGTCAGACCTCTGCTCCTTGGCACAGACGGCTTGAAGGGCGGGTCAATCACCGGTCTCAAGATGATCAACTCTCCCAACTGGTTCAACATCATTGCAAACTCATCCGACATCTTGATCTCTGACATGGATCTGTCGGTCGTCGTAACAAATGCTACGTCCCCAGCAAAGGTCAGCCTCAGCCTGCCTTTCACCAACGAGAAAGGAGCACCATTTGCTAATACTACTTGCAGAACACCGATGGTTGGGATACGTATCGCAGCGATAATATTGTCATTCAGAACTCTGTGATCGATAACACGGATGGTGAGCGATTATCAATCCAGCCCCGTTCCTTGCCTAACGCTTTGCAGACTGTGTGTCGTTCAAGCCAAACTCCACCGAGGTCCTCGTGCAAGGGCTCGTTTGTAATGGATCGCATGGCATCTCCGTCGGTAGCCTTGGCCAATATCAAGGACAAGTCGACATCATCGAGGATCTATACATCTACAACATCTCCATGTCAAATGCATCGGATGGTGCCCGCATCAAGATCTGGCCCGGTGTCCCGCCCAACACCACCGGGTCCGAGGCGGGAGGTGGACTTGGGCACGTGAGGAACGTGACGTATGAGAAATATCATAACATCAATAACGACTGTGAGTACATACAGCTGGCAAGAAAAGTATGATTTGGATATTGACAACCTTCGCAGGGGCTATCCAACTGACTCAGTGCTACTTTGCCGCAAGCGATGAAGCATGCCAGCTGTACCCAGTAAGCGAGCGGAATTACCCTGTTGACGGGACCGGCGAACTGACTATGGTTCTAGGCCACCCTTGTAATCGAAGACATCCTGTTCAAAGACTTCACAGGAACGACATCGAAGAAGAATGATCCTAGGGTTGGCTCGCTTATCTGCAGTGACCCCTCCGTAAGTGCTCTTATGAGACGAGAAGTAGAGTGATTCTGACTCTGTGCAGGTTTGCAAGAACATCCAGGCTCACAACATAAACGTCTCACCCCCGAGCGGCAAGGACCCGAAGTGGACATGCACCAACATGGACAATTCGCTTCTGGACATTGATTGCATTTGAAGCCTGACTGCATGCGAGACCAAAATCTTTAGGTTTGCGTAGATGAATTCAAAAAGTTGCAATTTGCATTCTTCCGACTTTGTGTTTTCCACCTCTGCATTGTATAAGGACAAGGCTCGCTCGTAATTCGGCTTCCTTCTCACCATCCATCTCGGTGCAATGTTCGTTGGTGGCTGAGACCAAGCCGGATCAGCCTGTACGCCAAGAAAATGGCTGCATGTGCTGAGCCAGAACGAAATGAACGCCAAGCCTCTTGGCCGGCCCAGGGAAGCTTGTTTGTCAATCACGAGCCCGACAGGAAGCTCTCTTTTCTGCATTTCCTCCGCGGTGTGTTTCGGGTGCTCTATGGTATTAATATGGCGATGGTCCTTGCGGGAATTTACGCAGGTGTGTACGATGTCCTTAGGCTTCTTGGTTTTATTATCTAAATCGCAATTCGAAACTTCACGACTCATGTTCAATCAAAACAACAAAAACATCAGGAAGAATGATTTTTAACGCATGCGAAGTTTGGAATACTCGATGTCGCATCCACCAACCAGGGGCAGTCCGTCGTTGGAGTTGAGGACGGAGGCGAAAGCAGCCAAGACGGTTAAATTGGTGATGTGGCCGAAAGATCGGGGCTCTCCTCCTACGTTATTGACAGATCAGGGGGGCTTGTTAGAAATATCTCCATTTTGAAAATCAACATGAACTACATGATTGTTCTCTTGCTATTGAGACCTTGCAGCGATCAGGCTGCTGACGCGTGTGCCCGGCCCCCTCATCTTGGTATCTGGCGTTTTTCTGGTTGGAGGAATTTCTCCCCCGAACTCGGGCGAAGTGCAGCTGCCTATCACCTTTTATCGTGCGATGTATCGAATGAAAAAGTCCATTGGGGCGCCAACATCCCAGACGCGCCCCTACGTACTCCCAAATTAGGCGTTGAGTAGGCACGCATCCATGCGCCCGCAGACCCCCCAGAGCCAACGTGATTCATCACCTCTCGACCTTGCGTTACCCCAGAACCCCAGACTGTGCCGCCATGGGGTGGGGAGAAAATACTCTCCGGGGAAGGATCCGGGGTTGATATAATATCTCCAGACGCCTCGTCGGTCACGGACGAGGTTGGTGTCCCCATCTCTCGATCTGACTTTCGTCCACACTTTCATCTGGCTCATTGTATACGATTCAAGCCGGCAAGATGGCGATGTCAGGGAGAGTTTATAGTTGGTAGGTTTGATGCCGCAGCTGTGGTCTGACAGCGTGAACTGACTTGTGTACTTTAGGTACTCCGCCCTTCTGGCGGCAATGTGTATGGTGCTTTACGGCTTTGACGCCTCCGTGTTCAATTCCGTTCAAGCATCAGACAATTGGCTGGCTTACTTCGATCTCGATAAGGTACACCGTACACATCCGATGACAACGATTAGATGCATGATGACAAGACGCTGAGACACATCTTAGGACGAAGACACGCAGCTCATTGGCCTCATCAATACGGCCTACACTATTGGAGCTATCGTGGCTGGTTTCTTCATTGGCGGACCGCTGGTAAGAACCCAGCAAACTCAGAGGTAATCTCCAAAGCACAACTGACATTACTGACAGGCTGACTTTGCCGGACGCCGAGTGGGAATGGGTGCCGGCTGCCTCGTTACCGTCGTCGCCGCATTCATGCAAGCTTTTGCGCCACGACATAACCTGGGAGTCTTCATCGCCGGACGTGTCATTATTGGTCTTGGGCAGGGAATGGCCTTGAGTGAGTCGTCTTGAGTCGACTGTAATTTTCGGAAACTATTGCTAATTGCGACTAGCGGCTGGTCCTGTGTACATCAACGAGATTACTCCAGCTGAGATCAGAGGTGTTGTCATGACATTTTGGCAGCTAAACTTTAGCGTTGGGTAAAATGACTCCATCAACAAGAAGCGACCACAATAACAAGGCTAATTATCCTCAGATCGTTCATCGCGTACTGGATCAATTACGCGTGCTCGCTCCGCAGAGAGGAACTTGGAGACTGGGATTGGCGCATGGTCGTTCTCTTCCAGATCCTTGTTCCGACCATCGTTTGCACCCTTCTGTGGACGATCCCTGAGTCGCCCCGATGGTACATCCAGAAGAACAAGCCCGAGCAAGCCCACAAGGCCATCTGCTCTCTCCGAAACAGCCAGGAAGAAGCCGAGCAGGAGCTCCTCACGATCAGAGAGGCTATTGAGTACGAGAAGGAGGCTATCAGCACCAACTATACCGCCCTCTTCAAGGATCCTTCCGTCCGAAAACGCCTGTTCTTGACTATGATCCTCAACGTTGGACAGCAGCTTACAGGCCAAGGTACCTTCCCCACCCTCCCATCTACTGCCCTATTCCTGACATGAATCATCCCAGGCACCCTCAACAACTATTCTACCGCGATCTACCGCAAGGTTTGGCCAGACACCCGGACGATCAACCTCATCAACGCTCTCAATGGAACTTTCGGCATTCTATTCACACTCAATGCGATGTGGACTGCAGATCGATATGGCCGCCGATGGCTGTTCATGGTTGGTGCTATAGGCATGGGTCTGTGCATGCTTCTAGTCCCGGTCGTCAGCTTGGCTACCCCTGAACTAGAGGGAGGTGTCAAGTCGCAGTCAGTCGGCATTGCCATTGTGTTCCTCCTCTTCTTGTTTGCATTCTTCTACAAGCCCAGGTAAGCCCTACATTCACCGCACCTCCCAGTCAAATACCCTTGACCTAACGATGATGTTTCTTAGTTGGGGCGCAACCGTCTGGATCTACACCGCCGAGGTCTTCTCTATGAACATCAGAGCTCAGGCCGTCGGAATGTGCTCTCAGTCCCAAAACGTCGCCAACACAATTTTCCAACAGTTCTTTCCCACATTTCTGAAGAACACTGGGCTCAAGTGTCTCTTCTTCTTCATGGCGGTGAACTTCCTACTGGTCGCCTACGTCTTCTTTTTCATCCCCGAAACCAAGAAGGTCCCTCTGGAAGAGATCGACGTCCTGTTTGGTGGTGCCAACCATGTCGAGAAGGGTAGTCAACTAGTCGGCCTCGGCCCCGAGACAGCAGTCAAGGATGTCGCTATTGGAGAGCAGACTTTGAGGAAGAGAGAGGACGGTGAAACCCGGCAAGTCTAGTGCGAAACCTGTCGGATCGCTCCATAGGGGGGAAGCATTTCGGTTGCCGGATGAATTGGATGAATTTTCGCTCGAGTGGGATGAACGAAGCTTCATCCGAGGATAAGCTTAAACATACATCATAATGTTACTCTTAATAACCTTAAGAATTGAGTTGCCTACGCCACGAAGTTTGATTCTCCAGCTTAACAACAGACTTGGGTGTGCGGGGCATGCCTGTTGCTTTACGCCTGTGATCCAGCCAGTAAAGCCCATTTCCAGTTCTCGAATTTGTAACACGGGATATCGAAAGCCCAGAAGAACATAACATAAATAACATAAAGATCCAAACAACTATTACGCAGTGTTCCACGCTTTAGCTCATGATAGTCAACGATACACAACCCAACAGCTGATGAGGAGAGACCGAGCTTTGGGGGTGCGGGGTAAATGCGGGGTCAATCTCGCGGACATTTCCCCTTTCCGTCCAGATGAGGTAACGAAATCCGCAAAGTTCTCTTCACATCTCACCGTCCCCAGAATCCCAGCAGTTATTCAATTCGAAGATTTGGGTTCAGCGCAGGCGAACATCACCGAACTAGTGATTTATAGTGCGGGATAATTTGAGACACATCTTCGTTCGGCTCGATCGCCTCATCGTGGGTATGCCTGAGCATGAGGCAGGGAATCTAACGTGGACCAGCTCATTACCGTCACTTTTCGACATCTACAAATCTACGTCTGGGGGGCGAGTTGCCCGGGAGGCCGAAGATGAGTATGTCCGATTCATCATATCCAGATACTTGCGCATGTTCTTAAAGCTGATACCGCTTTCGCAGCCGACGCGCATCAGAGCCTTCGGCGTCCGTCCCGATCGCTCTCAGTCAGCATGGAGTCGGACGGCCATTCGAGGATAAGGAAAAGGCTAGGCTGTTTATGCACTATATAAATGACTTGTCTATGTGGGTAAGATATAGTCCCCATCGTCTACGAGAGATACTTGACTTACCATCAATCATGTAGGTCGATGTCTGCGACGTCAAAAGGCATTTCGGTACAGAAGTCCCCAAGCGAGCTTGCCATTCGCCCTTGTTAGCCTACTCGATAATTGCCCTCGCATCTAGAAGTCTTTGTTCCATAGCCGGAACAGATGACTCAAAGCCATCTACGTATTACAGCCATGCGCTCCAATATCTCATCCCAATCTTGGATAGCTCATTCGAAGCATTGAACGAAGAAGTACTAGCCGCAATTGTCATACTCAGGCAGTACGAAGAAATGACAGGTACGTACTGTTATCCTTCCCCATACGTAACTTGTCTAATCTGTTGCAGACTCTGATTTTGGTGTTCACCTTTCTGGCAGCTCCAAATTGCTAAATTCCATGTTCAGCTTGGCAAGCAAAGGAGGCTTGGGAGAGGCAGCAAGTTGGATCGTCCTTCGACAAGATTATTGGGTGGCACTCGTCAAGTCACAGCCCATGAGCATCAACTTGGACAGCTACAAAGGCTCAAGCTCGTTTGTGCGGACTGAACCAGAATGCTTGGCCAATCGTGCCGTCTTCCTCTGCGCACAAGCCATCGCGTATGCCTTCCAGCCAGCAGCGATCAGGGACCTCGACAGGTGGAATAAGCTTAATCAGGAGCTAGGAAACTGGTTGATCTCTAATCCGTGGCATGCGGACCCCCTCTGGGTCGAACCACCACATACTAATAGCGCTAACGGCTCCGCGTTCCCCACCATCTGGATGACGCATCCCGCCCACGGTAGGTTTCAGGAGTCTGAACCCTTGGGGGACGTTATGGCTGACGTACAAAGTGGTTGGATATCAACACTACAGTCTCGCGCGAATGATACTGCATATCTTCAACCCTTACTTAAGCAAGCCCAGTCTCGACACTTTCAAGAAGAGGAGAGAGTCGGAGGTGAGACTTTTGAAAGCATCACGGTGTAATCAGAATAGCTGATCATTATGGGCTATAGAAAGCCGTTCTCGACAACTTCCGGGTCCTGTTGGGGCTTGCTATGAGCAACCCCTCAGTTGTCAATGCAGGGTTCACGGCATCGCATACTTTGAGAGCCTGTGAGGTTCTCCATGCAGTCTCATACTGTGGTCATGCTAACATGTACAGGTGGCGTCTATCTGACTGACCCTAAAGAGCAGCAAGAAAGCTTGGAATTCCTGCGAAAGAGCCACCTTAGGACTGGATGGTTGACGAAGGATCTCATCGAGCAGTTGACGGTCCAATGGTCTCAGGGTAGTAGCAGCAGTGCCTTCGGTCATCTCTTCTCCGAAAGGGCATAATAAGACCAGATCGTTTTTCTTCCACTCAATATATTTCACTTCCATGTTTATAGATATTTGAATGGCGATGCAAAGCAATCATGCCAAATGCAAACGGACAAATGACATGTCTGTCTTGGGGATTTGGAAGTCATTGCCGGACAGGATTTCCATGAGTTTCCGATCTTTCAAATGATTGGTCAAGGAATATGCTCTATTCTATATCGAGTAACCTTTTACAACTTGCCCTGCTTCTCAATGCGACGACCAGTCTCATCAAAGTACAGCTTCTTTCCAGTCAACAAGGCCTCTTGCAGGTAAGAGCCAATCTGAACAGCCTGGACAGCTCCAGTCAACTTCAACGGTAGCGGAGTGTTGTCGAGAGCAGCTGCTGTGAACTCGTTCGCCTCCTATCATCCTTGTTAGCATACTTCTAGTGACTACCAATGAGGCCCTGACGAGATACTTACAGCGACGAAGGCGTACTCAAATCTACCGTAGTAGTGAGCAGGGACCTCTCTCGTGATACCCTGAGGGCCGTAGATGTTGACGAAGTTTGATTGAGGGTTGCCGTTGACTGTCAGCTTGCCGGCAGTGCCAATGAATTCCGTGGTATCTTCCTGGCCGTGAGCCATCATGCGCGAGTTGTAGAAGTAGGCGATCTTGCCGCCCCAGAACTCGACGATGCCGACGGCGTTGTCACAGTCGCCATGTTCCGACAGCTCGGGGGAGACTGCAGTGATTCCTGAGGCAGACACCGACTTGACCACGGAGTCGTCACCGAAGAACCACATTGCCAAGTCAATATCGTGTACTAGAAAAAAGATGTCAGAGTCCCATTCTTATTCACTTTGAAAGCCTGCTTACCACTCATGTCAACAAAGCAGCCGCCGTTGAGAGCAGCGTACTTGACGAAGAAGCCGCTGGGGTCATGCTTGTCGCAAGTCTGCGACCTGATGACTGCAGGCCTTCCGATCAAACCAGCCTGGGTCTTCTCGAAGGCATCACGGTAGGACGCGTCGAAGCGGCGGGAGAAGCCGCACATGACCTTGAGATGAGGCTTCTTTTGAGCAGCCTTCACCAGCTCCATGGACTTTCCATATGTTAGCTAGTGGTTTCCTTTAGAAAGCTGAGCCACGACTGAATTCTCACCTTTTCGATGCTGAGAGAGATGGGCTTCTCGCAAAGAACGTGGAGGTTCTTCTCAACAGCCTTAAGAGCCTGCTCGGCGTGGACCTTGGTGACAGTCGCGATGACAACGGCCTGAAGCCCCTGGTGCTTGATCATCTGGTCGTAATCGGTGTAGAGAGTCACGCCGTAGGGCTCGAGGTTTTCTTTCGCCCAAGCCAATTCGGTCTGATCCGGGGTGAAGGCGGCGACAAGCTCAGCGCGGGGGGTACGGTGGAGGAAGTTGACAGCATGACGCTTGCCCATGCGGCCAAGGCCAGAGGCAGCGATCTTGAGCCTTTGCACCATTTTGGTAGTCTTGATCAAAAAGAGATGGTAATCGTCCTTGATGTTTGAGCAGTGTCGTCGAGGGGTATCAAACAGTCTATGCCGGTAAGAACGAGAAGCTGAGGGTTGGGACTTGCTGGAAACTTGTCGAACGAGACGAAATATAGTGGTCTTATATACGAGCTGTCAGGAATCGTATGCAGGAATACGGAGCAAATCGTATGTATCTGCGCAATACTCAGCGCGAGGTATAACCCATTACCCCAAGATCAGCAGTCCGGGGAAGTGCGGGATTCGGAAACTCATAGCGCAAGATGCCATGGTTGGAGGCTGAAGCTGTTGCATATAGCTGCGACCAACATCACTCAATAGACCAATCACAGAGAAAGAATGTCTTGTTGAAGCCGTAAGTCGCGGAAAATGTTGCCTAGTAGGTCAAACGTCGAGAACCGGACGCATCTCCGTGACGATCCCGACTGCGGGGAAGTGGGGTCCGGTTGGCGGCCGAGTCATGTGGGGGTCTCTGGGGATTCCGCGCATTTTTTACTCTTTTCAACTTATGAAGTAGCGAAAACGCGACACCAAGACGTCACACAATTTTTTGCAGGACGCGGAGTAGTCCTGGAATAGCTGGAGCTTTCCGGGCGGATAACGCCATCGGAAGAATCTGCTGTGATCCTTTCTTTTCCGATCAAAGCCAACTTTAAAGAGAGTTGTAAGGTCGGCGTTGCTTGGAATAGCCAAATGGGAATGGCTGAAGGGGCATAACTCCTGCTCTCTAAGTGGCTGGAGAGGCGCCCGGCAGAAGACGAAAGTCAGGCAATTCAACAGCCTTTAAACTGAAGGAAGTCAAAAATCAACCCACAGCATTGGTGCTTGGCATCATCGTTACAGCTAATGTCGATCTCGTGTTTGAAAACTCAGTTTGAACTATCAGGTAAGCTTGCCGCGAGACCGTCGTCGCAACCCTATGCCGGAGACTACCTGCGTGTGCGCGGCAGGCAGCGCGAGGCCGGGAACCCTCGGCGTTCTGCCCGCCCCGGGCCCCCCAATTTTCCCCGCACTCACAAACTTGCCTGCTGCGCTGAATCTGGATAAAAAAGAGCGAGAGCCCACGGGAATGCTTGGTGGACGTCTCCCGCCGGCAGACGCAATCTACAGCCCGTTTCCTCTTGCCATTCAACACAAACCCCCACCAACGCGTGTATCCCGCGCGATCCGCAAGCCGTTTTGTCATCCCGTCGGGTGAGATCACTGATCAATCTGGGGTTGTCTCAATGCCCGCTCCAGGGGCCATGAGGAGGCGGGGCTGTGAGAGCTGTCGTGCAAGGTAAGTCTTTCCGCGCGCTTGAATGTGTGTTGTGTGTAATCTGCAGAGGGAAGCCTCCGTTTGGATGAACCAGACGCCACAGTCAGCCCTACAAACTCCCACACAAGGTCATTTGCTGATATAATTCCGGTTGGCACCCAGGCACATTAAATGTGAGTGGTGGGGTTGGCACCCGTCACCGACTGATTCCCGACTGTTTGGTTAACCGTGACGGCTTGATGATGCAGGCGACAAAGAAGACCCTTGTGGTCAGTGTTATAGTAAAGGGAGATCATGTGTCCGAGCGACCAAGCTCAAGTTCAGACATATAACTGTCACTGGGTATGTATGCCCATCCCTTTGGACTGAAACCTATTTATTGCTGACAGTGTGGCCGCTTCAGCGATGGTGACGGAAATCGTGGTGAACCTCAATACGAGTTTTCCGAGACACAAAAGTGGTGTAAGATCAACAGCAAGAGAATACGATTTATCGATGAGACAACAGACATCAATAGCATCCACAACGAAGACTACGATTCAGACGAGGACATCGTTTCTGAAGAGGAACCGGCACCGCCAAGTCCACCGAAAGCGAACCAACGACGGAGGAGGGAAAGTTCTAACAGAGTTGCCTGGGCATCTTTCGGCGATGCTGGACCTTCGACCCTTCACGCTTCAGGTCCCGAAGATGGTAGCCCTCTTCCCATTGAGAGAGGGATTCCATACCCCTTGACCAAGCTTCCCGCTCTTCACCCGCACGCTTCATACGATAGTCCAGACTCTGCGGGCCAGGTCTCACTCGACGATCTTCCTCGTACGGTCTCTCCCGTGCCTAGGAGTCAGTTGTCTGGGCCCATTGGGTCCATCAGTTCTATCGGTAGCAACAGTGTGAGTGAGGACCCAAGTCTTCCAGAACCCCAGCGATCCTTCCATACATCCAACTTCCCGCTCAAAGACCACCGAGAGGCGAGCTTGGTACGATACTTCATCGAATTCATTGCGCCTCCCTTCGACTATGGAGATCCGCACAATCGGTTCACGACCGTGCTGCCGCAACATGCTGCCATCAGTCCGTTGCTGCTGAACGCCATTCTAGCGATTGCTGCGAAGTCAAAAGATGAAGAAGAGACACTGGCATTCTTCGACAAGCCAGCGGAACACTACTACACTGTGGCTTTGAACTTGCTGAGCCCAGTGTTGATCGACCCCAATGCGGAGGTAGACGACCTGCATGTGACTGCCGCGGTTCTCCTCCGACTTTACGATAGCATAAGCGGTTAGCAACTTACAAGTTACTTGACCCGAAACGCATTCAGATCGTACTGACATTGTCTTCAGAACTTGACTTGGCCTCTCTCAGCAAACCCTTGGTGGATCATGGTACGATCTGGGAGTTTCTCACGTCGCGCGCCAACTTCACTACGAAGGGTAGTCTCTCAGAAGCGGCATTCTCAGGCTGGCTACGGCTCGAGATCTGGCGCTCAGTGATGCAGCAAGAAACCCTCGAGTTTCAGTTGGAGCACCTAGACCTCGACCGCTCTCTCGAGCCTGCAGACGACGAAACGTGGGCCTGGAGAATGATCTTGCACACGATTGATATTATTGGGTACTGTTTCGGCGACGAAACGAACTCTGCAGTCTATGAGAAGCTCTCGAGCTACGCGGCGCAGTGGATGAAAGCAGCTCCAGAAACGTTCCTGCCCATATTTGTCGAGAACCCTCCCAACGAGGGTGTCTTCCCCGAGATACTTCTCATCAACGACTCTGTCGTCGTCGGACTGCAATTCTATCACCTCAATAGGATACTCTTAACAGCACATAACCCCAACGTGCCGCGCCTGGGAAAGAACCTCAAGCTAGCGGCTCAGACACTAGACGTTGGTGTTCTCTCTTTCATCACGCACCCCGACATCGGCATGCTAAACCTTGGTGCCCTTGTCCAGAACGAAATCATCAACGACATCAAAATCATGTGCGGCATTGCAGAGTCACATGGGAGAAGCACGCCGGCGCACATGTAAGTTTCGATCTTCCTTCCCGGCGTCGCCGAAGGCCGCTGAATAACACGGAGATCCCTTCTCCCCCCTGACCGTAGAATTGCGTGTATGGGTATTGCCCTGGCCGGCGACAGATTCAGATCGTACCCCGAACAAGAGGCGCTTTGCAAGGTATTCTCCTCGACGGCGGAGGCTTACGCCTGGGACACCGCTCTCATGTAAGTTTTACCGCAGCTGGGGACTCGGTGATTTGACGTTCGACGAGGCACTGAACTTTAAAGGACGTTATCTGACTGGAATGGCACCGATATTAGTTTGCAGCATCTCAAGGACGCATGGGGCTGGCCGGAAGACATGGTAGCCGAACCCACCTAAAATTTCGCTCACTGCATAGCCCCCAGGTGGAGAGGGGCAGACAGACAGACAGACGCATGCAGGCCTGGTCACCATACCACGAGTGCTATGCAATCGACTTAATTGCTGCAATATATGTGTTGAAAGTGTTTATATCGCTGGAGAAGTCGAATCCTTCGGACGATAGGTAGCGTTGCGCACAACTAGCTTACAAACGCTTTGTCCATCGGTTACGGGGGCGTTGCTACGTCCGGATGGTAATGTTGTAGGAGACCGACACAGAGCTGCTCGATTGCGGACTGAAGACATCCGCGTTACTCGAAATGAAGCAGAGTTTCTGTCAATCTGTTTGACTTTCAACTACCGACATGCCAAGACACTACCACGACGATGGCCACGAAAGGCTAGTTGCCCTATCTCTCTGTGTCTTTTCCTTTTGCTTTCACCGCCTAAAGATGATCTCGAAGTTTCACAAGGCTGCTTGCACCTCATTGCCCGTCTCGGCCTGAGTGAAACACTGTCAGTCCCTGGTTGGTCGATCACTGACGGCGCGATGTTGCATTGGCAGGAACAGGTCCGTCACTCGCAGGCACGTGAAGTCGCATTCTGGACCTGCAAAACAGAAAGAGACGGTGTTGATCTTGGTCGCTTTCGGTCTCTTTTCGGTGATGACAGCCCGGCATCTCCCTGCATCTGTAATTGTCAGAGCTCCAGTTCGTTCCTGGACGGGGGGCCCGCAGCCAAGAGGTAACACCACTCCACCCTTCTCCGCGAAAATGCGTAACCGCATCTCCATCTGCTGCAGGCAGAAATCAGGAAAACCTTCAGGAGGTATCCGTACATTAGGTATTCGTACTGCGATCAGAAGAGGGCCGTGCAGACGCAGTTCGCCCCCAAGTTGCAAGCCGCGCATTGATTCGTACTTCACCCGTGCTGGCGATGGGTCTCTCGTGGGTTCCGGGATGAAGGGGACCTATTTCCGGACCCATCAAATGATGCCAAGAGGGACTATCCGCTGCCCGTGTGTCATCTGGGTGGCCCATAGATGGCCCCCAAGACCCGTAGATGGGAAACCTCCGAGCAGTTCTTTGTGTGTGTGTGTGTGTGCCCGCCCGGCCGAAAAGGAAGAGAGGAGGAAGATAGGGCAAGGGTGGGTATCTGCCACATGAAGATTTTCCTTTTGACAGTTTGCCCAACCTCTTCAAGGATTCGCGGGGGGGAAAGGCAGACACTATGATCTTCTAGGACACCGAACCTGGACAGATGTGCAATGAATTGAAGCCAAATGCGACCTGTCACTGCTATTCTCCGAGCCCATCGCAATTTTCCGATACCTACTTGCGCGCTCGAAATGGCAGGGTTTCACCAAGTCTCTTTTGGCGTGTCTTCGCCATCACCCACTTCAGGCTTGCATTCGCTTGTTGGTGAAATCTCACCATGTGGCGACACTAGACACGCGAGGAGCACTTAGCGCGACGGAGCTCAACCCGCATCAAGTTTCTGTCGCCGCCGTTCCCCTGAACGAGGCATGTCGTACACGAAATTGCTGTTTGACACCCCAGACGTTCGCCCACTTTGTGCCTCTGCGTGGGCAGACTTTTTCCTCTCAAGTCTTCTTGTCTCACGAACTGCAATGCAAATCACACGCACTTGCGTTGACACTTGCGATCGCACCAGCGAAAAGTCCAGTTTTGTCTCAGGTTTTCCAGTCCACTGGGTGCACGAACAAAAGATCGGGTCGGTCGTGGACTCGTCCGGGCCGCGGCCTCTCACACAGGACTGAAGCCCGGAACGAATCTCTTTTGTCAGAGGGGCGCCGGTCTCGGGACAAGCCGTAGATCTATCTGTCTGCCCCTGAGGAGAGGAGAAGACATGGAAGGCTTGAAGGCCTCCCAAGGGCCCCCAAAGGCTGCCCAGCAGAGTCAGGTCCGTTGTCGCTGATCTAATGGAATTACTCGCCGGGCTTCATCGTCTCGCTTCCACGGCTCCCTCCTCCCAGCCCCGGGCGCGATCGACAGGAGCAACAATTTGTCGTACAGACGGCAGTTGTCTAGGAACATGGTCACCCAGGCTAAACACGAAGGGAGCCCTGCCAACTCTCCCTGCACGGCCACGTTCCGGACGTGGCGCCCAGTGGGGGAAATGTCGATTTTGTTCTAGCGTTTCCTTCGAGAAAACCAACGCCGTCGTCAGATCATTGGATCAGCCACAAACGTCTGTCCGCCGGACGTCCTTTCCGGAGCGGGACTGGTCGGGGTGCCCTGGCATAGTGCGGCTTGTGCGGATGTGGCATCTCTCCCGTCCCTCCCCTTCCGCCCGAGACGTTTGCCGGATTCGGGCAGCTAAACGCTCGACAACGCTGGTGTTCTCCAGAGTGAGCCCAGTTGCCGCAGCGAAGGAAGCTCCATCGAATGGACCAAGCTACGTACTTAGTCTGACGCCTTATGGAAGAGTCCCTGCCTTGCTGCAACACACTACTACGCAAGGGTATCAACATCCCAAGGTGGAGAGAGATGGTTGAAACGGCAAACTCCGAGCCTGTCAGGAGTGATGGACGATCTCACATTGATGGCCCAGAAGAACGTCAGGCTGGGGGTCCGCAAATGGAAACACTGCACGTCCAACACCCTTGTTGGTCCCGTTCTAGTGCCCTTGGTGAGCGGGAATTGGGAAAGATTGAGGGGACTTGGCGAGCCGCCAAAAATGCTCATTCTTCAATGGATATAAGAACGCATGACCCAGATCGCACTACCCCATCCTCCCCATAACCTTGCTTTCTTTGGTAGTGGAATGGGAGGGTCTGTCACTTTGGGGATCACCCCAGTCAACAAATCGCACACATGGCACCCATGGCTGAGAAGATTGAGAATCGAGGACCGGAGCTTCTAGGCGTCAACATCTTCTTCGTCACGACGGCCATCATCGCGACGGCGCTGCGATGTTATGTGAGGATCGGGTTGGTGAAGGCTTTTGGACGGGATGACTGGCTCATGGTGTTGGCTTTGGTACGGAAAGAGACTGAACGTGGTCTTCACAATGCGCGGGATTTGCTGACGGTTGACAGGTTTTCTTCATCTGCTATTCTTCATTTTCGATTGCGGGTATTCACTATGGCACCGGTCGTCACTTCAAGGACCTCTCGGAGGACAACATTCACATGGCGATGGAGGTAAGGGCGTTTGAGTGAGACTCGAGGAGAAACGAAGGACAGAGCTAACGAATCTTCCAGCGCTGGTGGTACTGCTACCTCTTCTACGCCCTTAGCATGATCACATCGAAGATGTCCATCGCCTACTTCCTCCTCCGCATCGCGACGAAAAAGGTCCACATTTGGATCATCTACTGCGCCATGATTTTCACCGTTCTCGCCGGAGTTGTTTTCTTCTTCGTCTCCATGTTCCAATGTCTGCCAGTATCTCGTTTCTGGAACAAGGACATTCCGGGGACTTGCATCGACGTCAACGTGGTCATTGGACTGGCCTATTTGTACAGCGCCTTCAGTGTCATTTCCGACATGACGTTCGCCATCCTACCAGGCTTCCTCGTTTGGAGTCTGCAGCTCAAGACACGCGCCAAGTTGGCGTTGATTCCATTGCTGGTCATGGGTTGCGTGTATATTGCGTCTCCGCCCTGATTTGGCTTCATCTGGAAACTGACAATCCTGGCAGGGCAAGCTCCGCAGTTATCGTGCGATTCGGCTATCTCATGAACTTGAAGGACCCTGACTTCCTCTGTATGTTGCCATGATTCATGAACATCCCCCACCCGTAAGGCTGATTACTGACTCGTGATACTTGTAGGGGCCACACTTGACACAGCCATCTGGTCCTCAGTTGAGCAGGGCTTGGCCATCACCGCCGGTAGCCTGGCAACCATCCGACCTCTGCTCAAGCTCGTCGGCTACAAGCTCGGCATGACCACCGACCCCTCACGGCTCCGGATGACGGACGACGTCGCTCGCCGGCCGTCCGCCTTCATGAACACGAGTCAGCACCTCAAGAGCGGCCAGGGCAAGGAGGCCCAGGAGGACGCCTACGGCATGTCCATCATCCCGTGTAAGTGCTGCGGCAACTTCAAGTGCGACAAGAGGAACAGCGGGGCGTCGAGCACGAGCAAGAGCAAGAGGAGGTCCAGCCTCGGGTTTCCGTCACGGATGAAGAAGGAGGAGCCGCACGCTCTGTCCAACGTGAAGTCGGTCAGCGAGAGCGAAGAGGAGCTGAACGCGGGTCGGGTGAGGGGGGACTCCCACGCCCATGATACCCAGGGAGTGGTACCCAAAAGTTTCATGTCCTGAATTTTGAACCAAACAAGTTTTCCAACGAGGGTTGTATAACACACACCTACATGAGCAAAGCGTGCATCACACTCATTTTATTCCCTGTTTCTTTTGCATGTCATAGCGTATAACTTGTTTAGTCGATATATCCGCGCCGTTCTTCTTTGCGGCTGTATAACGGACTTGATTAATGTCCTAATTCATAATCAAAGAAGCCTCTTTAAAGAAGGCATAGTCAACTAGTTTTCTTCCGGCGCGATTCCCGACGTAGTTGCCTCGGTTAGGCGACTGAGCTGTTGTAACTACAGCAAAGTCCGTCACAGTAGCACCCGCAACCCAATATTCCGTGGCGTTCTTAGGTTGCAGTAGCCGAGCACATCGCTTAGAGTCATCGCAACCTTCCCTATGTGGCGCTTCACGTGCCTCTTCTGCACTCTCCTTATCACAATCACTGTTACTTGCATCTACAGAGTATAAGCGATGGAAACCTAGCAGAGGGCATCAACAGCTGGCTGGAGCAACGTACAATCACGAGACGACGTGGAAATCACAGTCAAACAGGCAAGATCATGATCGGATGGCAAAACTCCTCGTGGGTATTTAATTAAATCAAATGAGTGAACAAAAGAAGGCCTATCTACACGAACGCAACAGTTTCGCTCTTCCTCTCCAATATGCTAAGTCTTTATGCGGCTGAAAAATTCATTGAAGTCCATGTCCTCATTCCTTTACTCGTTCTGGCTGAGAATGACGTCCGCGGCCTTCTCGCCGACCATGTAGGTGGAAACGGCGGTGAAGGTGCCAGGGATGCGAGGGTAGACGGAAGCATCCACAACTCTGAGACCCGCCACGCCGCGGACCCTGAAGCTGGAGTCCAGGACGGCCATGGCGTCGTCGTCGGCGCCGATGGGGCAGGTGGAAGAGGCGTGGTGGCCCCAGGCGGCGTCCTTGACGTACTGCTTGACGGCATCGACACCGACGACGTCGGCGCCGGGGAGCTCCTCGGTGATGGGGACGAGCTGGCGGGTGAAGGCGTCACGGGCGAGCTCGACGGCCTCGGCCATGGCCTGGAGGTCGGCGTCGTAGTCGCCGACGCCAGAGTCGAAGTAGTTGTAGAGGATGTCGGGCATGTCGAGGGGGTCGGCGGAGCGGAGGGTGACGGCGCCGGCGGTGTTTCTGGGGTGGGACTTGAGGATGGCCCAGGTGAAGAAGTCGTGGTTGACGGTGGCGTTGTAGCTGTACTCGGGGAAGTAGCCGCGGAAGTTGACGGGGCCGCCGAACGTGAAGACGTCCCACTCGTTGTTCTCGGTGGTGGTGGACTTGTAGAACATGGTGGCGGCCAGGCCGGGGGAGCTGTAGAGGCCGTGGTCGCCGAGGATGGGGTTCTCCCAGCGGGTGATGCAGGGGTCGTCCTGGCCGTAGAAGCCCCAGGTGCAGCCGTCCAGAGCGGTGAAGTTGGTGGGAGTGCGGCCCTGGACGGAGATCTCGTAGTGGTCCTGGAGGTTGGTGCCGACGCCGGGGAGGTCCTTGACGACGGTGATGTTGAACTTCTCGAGCTCCTCCTTGGGGCCGACACCGCTGAGCTTCAGGATCTGGGGCGAGTTGTAGGTTCCGCCGGAGATGATGATCTCCTTGGAAGCGGTGGCAGAGCCCTTGACACCCTCGCCGGCGTTGCGGGAGCGAGGGCTGGCGCGGTAGAGGTACTGGCCGTCGAGGAACTCAACACCAGTGGCCTTGGGGGGAGTGACATCGGTGTCGAAGACAACCTTGGTGACGTGGCAGTTCAGACGGACATCGAGAGGGTACATCTGGGTGCCGTCGGCGTTCTTGGCGTCACGGACAGCGACGACGAACTCGCGAGAACCAGTGCGGTGGGCATCGTTGGTGGAGATGGGGATCTGGTTGTAGCCGATGGAGGTGTCTCTGGTGTCGGACGCGGAGTTGGCATCGCCGGCAATGAGAGTGGCAAGGTTGATGACGGAGTCGGTCAGGTTGCCCAGGGCAAAGGCACCGCCGGTGAGCAGGCTGAGAAGCTGAGGGTCCTGGAGAACGATGCTGAGAGGAGCAGTTTCGGTGGCGAGCCAGCCGTCATAGCCGTGGCCCTCCTGGGCGGGCAGAAGGTACTGGTTCTTCTCCATGCGCTCAAAGTAGGTGCGCATGTTAGCGGCGGACCAAGAGTCATCGCCGGTGATCTCGGCAATGTGCTCAAAGTCAGAGTTGTGAGGGTAGACGGCGATGAGGGCGTTGTGAGCAGTGCAACCTCCGAGAGTACCAGCGCGAGGGTACAGAGTACCCTTCATCGTGGAACCCTCAGGCGGGCTGAGACCGGTGTAGACGCTGCCATCAGGAGTGTCGTAGGAGGTCTTGAAGTCACGGGCCTGCTGGGTGTCATCGGCGTAATGACGGACGAAGAAGTCCCAGGACATGGCGTCATCCTCGGTGACCTTGGCGTTGTAGGCCGGGATGGTGTAGTTCTCGTTCGCCGACTGGTCATCACCGGCCTCGATGAGAAGGGTCTTCTTGCCGGCGAGGGCGAGACGGGCCGCGAGAGGGCCACCACCGGCGCCGGAGCCGACGACGATGTACTCGTAGCCGGTCAGGTCCTCCGCCGAGACGACGGTAGAAGAGGCGGCCAGAAGGCCGAAGAAGTGCGAGAACCTCATTGTGAAGAAGGCTTTCTTGGCGACGGTCCCTGGTAGCGATGGTCAGAATGCGACGTCGAAACGTGGGATGCTTGCGTCTTGTGGAATCTGAAGACTTACCTGGTGTGTAAGGAGTGAAAAGGAATGTCTACCTGGCTGTTCTAGCTTCCCTCTCCAAGCCGGCTCATCGTGGGATGGTCGGACTTTATAAGCCATGATCGACAACACACATGCGCGCAAATTGCGATTGTCTGCCTCCCTAGAATCGAAGCTTCGTTGCAACCCTTCCACGCCGTCGATGGCCACAACAGAAGACGCAGCCCCTGGTCGAGGGCGTCCACATCGAGGCCTAGTTCCGTCGACCGCGTTATCCGACCATGCAGTCCGGCCTCAGTTCCGCGCCCTTCTCCGCGTGGCGTCCGGGGTCGGCCCGCTAAGATGCAGGTTGGTGACCACTCGCCTGCGGAATTCTTCATCAAGATGGGGATGACGACATCTGGAAGGTGTCGTATAACATTGGCATCGCCTCTTCCCTTGCTGTAATTCAGGGGATACTCCAATGCGTAAAGGGGGGGTATCTGGTGCGGGGTGCAGAGTGTCCTCGGTGCGACGCCGAATGGAACTTCTGCCAAGTGCTTACACCTCGGTGTGAAGACGAGTTGCTTGATGTCTTGGTTCACGAGTGGTGATCACTCACAACTCAGAGATGTGTGGTTGTTTTCTTGAGTCAACTGGATCATCCGATCTCTTTCGTCCGTGAAGTTGAGTTTAGATGCGCATTCGCCCCGAGAGCGATCCATCATCTGATGCGATTACAGTTCAGTAGACTCAGCGGGATCACCCCTCGCCGAAAGGACGACCCATGTTCCAGATGCCTGCAACCTCGGAGATTCAACGACAGGGCCCCAGAAGGCGTGGCAAGCGTGGAGTGCCCCCCTCATGGTGATCTTCAATTTTTGACGACTTGCCGAGCTGTCTAGGCTGCCCCGTCTTGCCTGTTCAGTGTTGGCGGTCCACTAGTTTCGTCTTAGTGCTGGCCCCTCGCACTCCCTGGTCGCGGCCGCGAGGTTCGAGCGCCAAAATACGACTGCAGCCCTGATATTTGGCCACAGCTCCCCGCACATCAGTTGCAAAGCCCGTTCGTCTTGTTCGTTGGCGACATGGGTTTTCATCTCCATCTCGTCCACAAAGGCCATCCAAGCCGAGGCTAAACATGGGGCCTTCAGAACTTCCCGAATTGATGCTCAACTGTCAGAGCGGACGAACAAGCCAATTCGAGAAGGCTGCCCCGAACCTGAACGCCTGAGGGCTGTCAGATTTCAACTCTTGCCGGTATCCCCGGGCCCTCTCTCTTCCAACGGTCGTTAGGCTCATTCAGCCCTTTCATGTGATTACGTGTGTCTGTTGGGGATGTTGGAATTGCGTCCTGCATTGCATGCGCGCATCTCAATACAACAGCATCTCAGCTGAAGCTCTGTCACAAATCGAAAATCAACTCCTTTTTCCATATCTCTTTTCAGCTTTGACATCAAGGGGCTGGATGTCAGTGCAGCCATGCGCCAGTTGCCAAGTAGATGTTGCGGCTCTGAGCCACGTTTTCGCATTGACGCCCAATCTCATGTTCCGAATTGCCCGCGTTGCCAGTCAACAAGATAGAGCCAACAGAATGGCTCGAATACAAGATCAGAGACAAGTCTTTGCGACGGCCCTACAGAGCGCCACAGAGGGCGCTAATAAATTGCTAAAGTGGCTCTGCGGCCGGCGATTTTGTAGCCGAGTCAGGCCGGATACAGAGGCTCCACGAAAGCTCAAGCACTGTAAATAAGCTTAACTGACTCGACTCCGGTACCGTTTGTTTCTGTTTGATGGAATGCGCAATTGCTCTCGTGCTTGACTGTCCTCGACTCTTGTTCATTCATGCAACGGTGCATATCGGTACGCCGGCGTGCTGGAGCAGATCAACCCTCGGAACTGCCCATTTACGATTGTCTGTGCTCTTCAGCATCGATGAAAGAATCCAATATCAGGCTGTGTATCTTCAAATGACAGCGGAATAGTTCCTTTCATCTCCACACCGCTAGGTGAGGCGTTCGGGAGGGACGCTCCGGCGGGCTCATCTGAACTCAGCGATCCATGTCGGCTCTGCCGTCCCACCCGAGTTCATCACGAACTCTCCGAAACTCCCCACTCGGTCAAGCGAGAGACATACGTAGCCCTAACGTCGGCCACAATATAGTTATCTCTATGACACCAGCTGTCAACGACCCGGGATTCCTCCCGATCCACAACCACGCATTCTTAGTGTAGCGGTTATCATCCCAGCCTTCCATTCGAGAAATCGAGCGCAGCTGGGGACCGGGGTTCGACTCCCCGAGGATGCATTGCCTTTTGACTTTTGTTGCTTCTTTGCGTTGTGTTGGTGAACTGTCGAGTGCTGAAGGTATCGTGTGGGTGGGTGTGGGTGTGGTCGGTCCTTGGAGGTGTGATGCGGCAGCCCACGGAAAGAACGTCAATCGCCCGGCGGTACAATTGATTTGGAAAGCTCTGAATTTGGAGCTGGTCATCATACAATAAATAGTGTCTTCCAAAAGTAGAAAGCTGGCCTGCGAGAGTAATGTTGGCATTGTTGCACCGCTGCCACCTAAGGTACGGGGGTCTCCGGACGACGCAGGACGACGCAGAGTGGTGAGGGACGGTGATTCAGGATGGTTATGGGAGACAATGACGAGGGAGACGGTGAGTGACAATAGAAATAACATTAGAGGATATAACAGCGCGCGGGATAGGCGCCAATAGGCACCAACGACGACGGGCACCGAAGACGACGGAGACGACGACGATGAAGACGACGACGATGAAGACGACGACGACGACAGCATTGTAGACGGAAAGAGAATGGTGCACACACAGCGGGCTTCTCGACACTCCACTAGATACCCGTGTACGATTGATGTGACTGAGTTCTTTAGACGTTTCAGTTGTGCGGTCAATTAACTTGGCACGAGAAAGCATTGTCAGGTACGCACTTTATATCGAGGTGATCAACATCGTGAGCTATCCAAAAGCTTTAAGCTATCATTCCTCCACCACATCATTTAACTCAAAATTACATATTATCGTTCTCTCTAAATAGTGAATGTGCCATTCAGCCTCAAGTCGCGACTACTCGCGCCAACCCACACATCAAACTCTCCCTCCGGCAACCGCCACTGCTGCGCGACAACGTCCCAGAAACTCAGATCCCTCCTTACCAACTTGAACTCTACCGTCGCGCTCGCCCCAGCCTCGAGGTACACCCTCTCGAAGCCGCGGAGCTGCCTGATTGGTGTGCCTTCAACTGGGATGCCGACATACAGCTGCGCGACCTCATGCCCGGCCACGTCACCAGTGTTCTGCACCTGCGCGGTCACGGAGTACACCTCGTCCCACAGCTGCGGGTGGCCGCCCTGCACGATCGCGACGCCCGCGTCCGGGAGGCCGGCGACGGGACTGCCGACGGGGGCGGAGGCGAGGGCGGAGTAGGCGAAGGTGGTGTACGACAGCCCGAAGCCGAACTCGTAGCGGGGCGCGACGTCGTCCTTGTCGAACGCGCGGTAGTCGATGAAGAGGCCCTCGGAGAAGTCGTCCTGGGGGTAGGGCCCGGTCTCGGCGCTGGAGTTGAGAAGGGCGCCGAAGTCTTCCTCGGCGTGGGCGACGGTGTAGGGGAGGCGGCCGCTGGGGTTGACGTCGCCGTAGAGGATGTCGACGAGGGAGTTGCCGGACTCTTGGCCGGGCAGGCCGGCGAAGAGGACGGCTGTGACGTTGGGGTGGTCTACCCAGGCGTCGATGACTCTCGTTCCTGGCTGATGTTAGTTTGCTTTCGGTGAATCATGACGCTGAAGAGAGGCTTACCAGCTGAGTGAAGTACGACGATGGTGTTGGGGCAGTTTGCCGCGACGTTGTTGACGAGGTTATCGCTGAAGTCGTCCTTCAGGCTGGGACGGTCGTATCCCTCAGATGCCCACGCGTTGATAAACACAAAGCATGCCTCCGTGTTGACGTAGGCCGGGCTCGGGTTCTCGGAGTAAAAGTCCCACTTGACGATACCTCCATCCGCAATGACGCGGTCCTGGATGGCTTGGAAGGGGCTGATCACATACGGCGGGGTAGTGATGCCCGAACCACCGCCGGCGATGATGGTCCCGTTGTACGTGTTGATCTCCTCGGTGCCGAAACCAGGTCCGTAGCTGGTGCTGGCCCACGGGCTGGGAGGGAGGGCGGCATCGTAGCCATAGACGGTCAAGAACTTGGGGCTCTTCAGGGGCAGAGTACCGTTCATGTTCTTGACGAGAACAGTTCCAGCAGCACCGATCTCGCGGATCAAGGCCTTGTGTCCGTTCTGCACATCTACGGGCGCGTGCTTCTGGAGGTTGGAGTAGACTCCCACCGCAGGGTAGTCATCGCCATCCTGGCCGGTATAGTACCACGCAGCCAAGATACGTGTGGCCATGTCTTCAATTCTCTCATGTGTGACGCTGCCGTTGTTGACGGCTTCGACGAGGGAAGCGCCCCAGAAGCCTTCGCTTGGCATGACGAGGTCAAGGCCTGCATTCGCGGTCGCGACGCCGGCATGCTACAGTATCGTTAGCACATAACCCAAACGTCACAGGAGAGGAACGAAGACTTACTTGCGCGCCCCAGTCAGATACCAAGAATCCCTCAAATCCGAGCTCGCCCTTCAACACGCCGTTGATCAGCTTGGAGTTCTGGCAGCCATAAGAGTTGTTAGACCGCTGATATGAGCACATCACCGACGCCGCGCCCTCGCGGATGGCGTCCATGAAGGGGAAGACGTAGAGCTCGTGCAGAGTGCGGTCGTCGACGTTGGAGCTCACGGCCTCGCCGAGCCCCTCCTCCGGGTTGCGGCGGTACTCCTGCTCGTTGAGGATCCAGTGCTTCGGGCACGCGATGGTGCCGGCGTCCTGCATGCCCTTGGCGATGCCGCCGACGCTGATGGAGGAGAGGTACGGGTCGTTGCTTGTGCCTTCCCAGTTTCTTCCGCCGCGGGCGATGCGGCCGAGGGGTCCGCCGACGGGGCCGAGACCGACGTTGATGCCCTAACATGGTTCGTCAATGGCTCTGTATCCCTGAAGGGTATGCTGGTATTCTTACCTTGCCGCGGTACTCGGCACCCAGGGCCTCGCCGTACAGGTAGGACAAGTTACGGTCGAACGCGGCGCCGAGGTGAATGCCCGCCGGGAAGGCTGAGACGAACTCCTGGGCGCGCACGCCGTCCGGTCCGTCTTGGAGGCAGAGGGGCTCGATACCGAGACGGGGGACGGAGCCGGTGTTGCCCGTGCAGAGACCCGTCCAGCCATGGGTGAAGTTGGCAAGCTCCTCGACGGTCATCTGCGACGTGAGGGCTTTCGCGCGCTGGTAGGCCGATGCCCAGGCGTCATTGGTAGTTCCGTTTCCCACGGCTACGCGGTTGTCAGCTCACGATTCTGCCTTGCTTGACGGCTGAGAGGAGGAGGATCACTCACGGGTAGGATAGACAGGAGGACTCTGGCCGTAGTAAGGATCTGTCTCATTCGTGTACTCGCTCTGGGCGGCGCAGAGTCGAAGACCCGCGAGGGCCGCCACGACGGTTGTAAGCACGGCGTTCACCATGTTGACGATGAGAACTCAATGGCTTGGCCGGGAAGAGTGCGCTGCCTGAACAGACAACGCCATTTTCTTGAGATTCCCAGCTACTTATGACTACTTCCCATGGCTCGGTTCGGGAGAAGACTCAACGAACGGCCGACCTCTAGTCCCCGGCGCCGCTGCAACTCCAATTCTCTAGGCGCATACGCCGTCGGCCCTTCTCCAGAACCCACCGGTCCCATGATCGCGTCGAATTTTCCCCAAAGTCCCACCATGAGGTTCCCAATCCCAGCACTGGAGTCCGAGGGAATGAGATCATCGAGGCTGCGAAGCCGGCCACTCGGACCAAGCTTTTCGGTAGTAGTCTGTCAATCCGGTAGTAGTTTGTGGGGTAGGTGTCATCCGAACGGTGCGGGGGAGGGGGAAGCAGGCGATTAGCACGCTTCTTTTGGTCCTGGGATGCCCATGGAGGCTCTTCGGCGGTATTCTGGGTGCATTCTGCAGAATAACCATACCGGTAGAGCACGCGGGGAATCGTGGGGAAGGGCACAGGGGTGGCTGATTGGGTTGTCGGGGGAATATCGCATGTCTGTTGGCGTGAGTCGAGGTGATGCCGTGATGTGGGAGTGCGGGGAAGGTCGTAAGATTGGTGGGCTGGTGTTGGTTGGTGACTGGGATTATGACGGGAAATACTTCGGCAAAGATGGGCTGTTTGCTCGTCGTTGGCCCGAGGCAGCGCAGTGAAGCCTTGATCGGAGAGAGTCATTTAAGCTGGCATCGCCGATGGGGGCGAGCGGGGTTGATGGAGTTGGGTGCTTAAGTTGACCGCTTTAGGGTTGCGATGAGGGTATGTCCGCTCTTTTGAGATTGGCCCTAGTATGCAAATGTCGGTCTGTATGTTCGCCGTTGTTGAATTGATGTTGTAGATTGGTCAGCGATTAGGAATCGCGCGAGGTTGAGGTGGTGTTCGCTGTTCGGTGGGAGTCATATCATCATGGTTCGCGAGGAACGGACCGAGAACCACGCTGTGTGCCAGAATTGTGGCTAGCAGGTCTTACCATGGCCAAGTCGGAAAACCCGGTTTTTCTCCAATCACATAGCGGCAGGAGATTCCTCGCCGGGTCGGTCATATCCCAGCTTGGGATAAGGAGTGGGATACTTCCCATCGTCATCAGTCACCCAGTTGGGGTAGCCGAGGTCCTACAACAGTCACATCTCAGTCAGGAGTACGGTAATTTGGGGAATTTCACTGACATAGAAGGGGTTCCCAGAAGTTCCGGCCCTCTTCAACTCCGTCGCCTCATTCCACCATTCTACCTCGGGCCGGTGACGGCGCTTACACCACATGCACCTGGGATCGATTTCATCAGGAACAGTCGCGCCACATTTGCACCAGAACTAGGTAATCAGACCAGTCAGTACCGTCACATCAAGCGATGGAAAGAAGAAGAAAGCTCACAGCGCGATCGTGCTGGTGATCATGCAATAGTTTGGTGATGGGCTCGTCAGAGTCATCCTCCGCCCAGCCTCCTTCAAACTCGGTATGCTCGTTGTAGTACCGACCTGCCTCCCTGTCAAACTCCCTGGCACATTTCAGACATATCCAGCGACTGTAAACGTTACAGTCACATCTGTCATTCAGATAGCTTCCCTTGATCTTCTTCTCCTGCTTCTCATCACATGGCGGGCACAAGCACATGACATTATACGACTGACACGGCTCATTGAGATGCGGCCGACCAAAGGAGTAGATGGAGCGATTCGGCCAGCGCGGGTAGTCCCTGCACTCTTCGCAAATGTTGATGCCGCATCTGACACACGGCAGGGCGCCAGTCTCGTCGCATTTCAGGTTGAACAGTCGCACCTCGATAGGCTCGTCGAAGTCGATCCTGGGCTTCTGCTTGAGTTTGAGTTTCCAGTAGTGGATGCGGTGCGGACCGGTGAAGTTCTGGCGCCTGGCTAGGCCGCGGCCGTCGCAGAGACACGAGCGCTTGAGGCGGTCGAAGATGACCGGAGAGCCGAGAATGGCAGCATGATTGGAGCGGTTCGTGAGAGCGATGTGGAAGAGGTCTACGGTTGAGACGTACTCGCTGAGGCTGGAGAGAATAGGGTAGGAAGAGATGAGGTTTGAAAGGGATGAGGATGCGTTGGCCATTGGCATATCTCGGGCTGCGATGACTTGGGGAAAGGCGATGATTCGTTCTCGTTTTCAAAGATTAGTGCAGCTCTGTGGACTTCAAGTGGATGATTGATCAGACTCATTGATGAAGCGATCGTCGAGAAGTGAAGTCAGTCGCAAGTGGCGGTGCTGCTGCCTGGTGGCGGAGACATTGCGCATCGTCCCATGTTTCTTGGCGCAGCCACTTGGTTGATCCATGCTTCAGCCTCTGTTGCTCGGACGTGTGGCTTGGCATGGGTAGTAGGGCCGAGACACATCGGACTATGTGACATCATTTGGAAAGTGGCAGCCAGATTCGGCAACCTGGTAAAAGTAATTATCAATCTGGGGAAGAGTGATAGCGCGCTTATTCAGTCAAGAAATCGAAGTTGGCTCCGCTCTTCATATGCTTGATATGTACATTCAGACAAGCACGGTGAGAGAGTCGAAGCTGACGGCCTCACAACTCTACCAAAGCACAACATTAGGAATGTTCGCAACATAGCTGCATTCGGAGGATGGTGAACAAGATACGCGGAAGCGGGTGTCAAATCATTGAACAAATCGCGTCTAACGCTCTTTTGGTCTAACACAAATTCTCTACAATATTCCCAAGATCTTAACTCGTTTGCTTGCCAAAAGATCCGATGATCAAAAAATTGGTCCAACTGAATGTCTTCATATCTGCAATGAGAATGAGCTACACGGTCTATTTCGACAGGATCGCTTTAGTTGCAGTTGCAATAAACGCTGGGGAGTCGGTTAGCTTGACGGGTATGCCAAAAACAGGACGAGTACACCTACTTGGACTGAGAAACGGAGCAGCTGTCAAAGGTGCCACTCTGTCTGGAACACTGTTCCCGTGAATCAGCACTAAATCACACAATAACTTCATGGTGTTTGTGCTCACGTCTGCGGGGCACGCGCTCTGGCACTGGGCCTCAGTATCGTACACCCCGCCAGTCCAAGCAAAGACGGCGAGGGGCGAGGCGAGCAGAAACAGGAGAACGGGAGACTTCATGGTGGATGATTGGACTTTGATCTTTTTTGAAATCCTTTTAGAACGAAGCGGATAGATGTTTCTGAGAAACAGATGAGTTGGTGGTGAGTGATGCGATGCTCGGAAGTGCAAAAGCGACGGCGACCAGCCTTCTTTATATATTCGGTGAAGGGAACTCGTTTGCTGAAGATAGGGCTGACTCTCCAAAACCTGTTGTGATCTGCGGACTTACGGCGATCAACAAACTATAATGCAAGCTAGTACACATGTTTCTGCAACGGTGGATGTGCTCTTTGTGTCTTCCCAAGGCCTCTTACTATAATGGAAACCTATAATGAAACCCAAGAAGTGTGAAGCCAGACTATGAACTCCAGTAAAAGTTCACCCCAACAACATGACAGAAGCTTAATTTATGGGTAATAGCGAATGCGAGGCGACAATCACATAACATGACTTCACATCGGAACGGCGCAGCGTTGATTAATGTCGTACGCACTGAAAACCATCCAAGTTGCAGTGACCGCTGAAAGAGGCAAACCTTGACAGCAGGAAGCCAGTTACTATACAGTTTACTTCAAGCGCTGGGATGGGAGCGTTGCACTTGACTCGTGCTGTGCGGAGAGGCCGACCGGGTTGTGCGGGATAAAACATGCACAAGAAACTCTGGAAATATACAAGTAAGTTACTGTATCTTCGGTAACCTCAAAAACCCCGAGGCCGAAAGGTTTGGAAACTTGATCGAGCTGGCCGTTCTGTTTGCCGGGACCTACGAAGTGAGCTAAACGTTGACTGACAGCAACCCATGGGGGATAGGCCACCGTCAGCTAAGGACAACCTCAAGCAGCGCGCCCGTACGGCGGTGATCCCGAGATGCATTGACCGGATCGATGTGGGATCATAATGATAGGTATGATTGTGCTTTGCTTTTATTTTATTTTCCTTTTATTAGATGGCGGCCGGGACAGCAGCATGAAAGGACGTCAACATGCGGCCGCTGGATGCCGAGGCGTCTGGTCGGAGACTACATCAGTACACCGTCGGCGTCTCAAGCAACTTGCGGCCGCCCTCCCGCCCGGCTCGGAGGGTATTCAATACGCCCACCGGCTCTTTTTATTCTTCATCCTGGCCGAGAAGGTTCGCTATCGACTCACTCAAAAACTACATAGCCAGTAGCCCCGAGGGAGCTTGCGGCCTTCCGGCAGCGGAACGACGCCCGAGAACAGACCGAGTCTCGATGAGAACTTTATACAAAATCTGGGGGGAATTATCGCATGAATCCGCGTCTGGAGTTCCAGTCATGCGGTCAGGATATGAAAGCGTCAACGCAATGATACACCGAATCAATCAACAAGGGCGCATTGAATAAGAGGTTCAGATGGACGATTTGAATTCTTTCTGTGGTTGAGTCCATGCTAATGGTATAAACTGTGGGTAGACTAGGTAGCGTCAATGTGTACTTGAAATTACGAGATTCTACAGGTATTCCTATTCCCATGATCTGACTCTTGGTAAATGGGATTTGAAGCACCCTGAGGTTCGATATTTCGTCGCCCGTTATTAGTCATTGAGGTTTTCAGGGGCTCCGCCATCAACGTCGGATCTTGCAGGGGAGGCATTTGCAGCCCAACTCGAAGGAATCAGGGATATGTCATGAAGCTTTGATTCATTGTTATTTTGAAGATCAAACCACGACTTGAACTTGGAGATATGCTTTCGAACATGGCACAGCTTGTCATATGTGTTCATTTTGAAGCGGATCGAGTTTTCAAAAGGAGTGCCATCGCCGTGGAGTACTTCGAGATATCTATCATCAACGGCTTGGACCCAGAAGTCTACCAAACCGTTTAATTTGGCTATGCAAAGTTCGCTTTCATCCTTTGCGAGTGCTTCCCGAACGAGCACCTCTCACGAGGAAACATCTCGAGGTGTGGGCGAGATCAGGTCCTGCAGCGCCGTTTGCGGGATTTGGCCGATATGCTGGAGATGGAGCCGGTTGTCGACGGCCTGGTAAGAGATCAACGGACGAGGAAGAGCAAAAAAGACCGTCAGCAGTCAAGCTTGCTGTGGCACTCTTGACAGACAGTCACTACTTGTTCGAAAAGGCCGACCTGCTCAAAGGCAGAAGCCCTTGACCACTCGAGCCTGGACATTTCAGGAGACGATGTTATCCCGAAGAATGTTCATATTTGGAACCGATGAGCTCTACTGGTCATACAAGGGGGAGCATGGCTCCCAGTTCTCCGGACTTTTCCGGCGGATTTCGGGTGGGCCGGATACCTTCCTTGACGGTATTGAGTCTTTAGAAGGAATCCGGTACCTACCTCCTAGTTACCAATGGCCTAGGATAATCTAAAAATATTCAAGTAGGCTGTTGGGGTTTCCTGCTGACAAGCTTCCCGCAGTCTCGGCACTGGCCAGTGTTTTGCAAGACGGCTCCGATACGAGGTATTAGTACAGCCAATACACACCAATGGTATACAGGCTTATCATCATACCACACGATTGTCAATCCTGAGTCGATGCGTTGCTTTGGCGTACCGTAGCCATGACTCCGTCGACGCGATGTCAACCTTACAGGGCACCGTCATGGTCGTGGGCAAGTGTTGATGGACATGTAGTCCAAAAAGACCCGAGCCCCGCCGGTCGGGCGGAAGACTTTGCAGTCAAAGATTACGCGGTGACGCTAGACGACGAAATGGCACCATTTGGAATGGTCAATGATGCATTTCTCTCCATTCAGGCAAGGTGCAGCATATTGAAGGGGCCCACCAACATTGAATTTGCTTTCGCGCTGGACCATGAGGACGATTTACCGTTGAACGCGTACCAGCCGCATGTATCCAGCACCAAATCGGGATTCATTGTAATTAACCCAGACACTCTGGACTTAAGGAGTGTCATTGAAGAAGCTATAAGGGGCAAAGACGCTGTGCTCCTGGTGGAATTGGTGAAGCTACCTCCGAGCGGATTGGTTTTGTACCCCAAGAACTCGCAGCACAGCCCGCAAGAAAGCGTAAAGTATGAGCGAATAGGATCTTTTGTGTACAGAAGCACCAACTGGAAGGCGTGGCTTCCGGACATGAACTTGGAAGATATGGAAGCTGTTTTTGGCGCTGCACAGGTTCAGTCATTAACAGTGGTCTAGTTATGTAGACTGTAGTTTCCACAAGCAATGACTCTGAACGCATATCGGCGTTCTTTCTTTTTGATACCGGCTTGAGAATATGCAGGTTAGGAAATAGAATAGGTGTCTGAGTGTGTCGTCGATGTTCTAGTGAACGCGCTGACAAGGAACTTCTTCAGCTTTCTTCCAGACCGTTCTTGGCGACGAATTATATACACGTCGGAATGCACGTTACGGGTTGACATTGAGATACTGTCATAATTGACATCAGACGAGGGGAATTGCCGGTAACTTGGCCTCGCGTAATCTTGGCGGTGGTCATCACAACACCTTATCTCCACGGTGAATAAGTCCGAGCAATGCAACTGGCTGACACGGATTCCGCGGTAGCCACGCCTCACTGAGACGCCAATACTACGTCTGTCTGCAGACAATATAACATCGCCTACCTTCTTGAGAGTTCAATGGATACTAGGATATGTGTAATAGCGAAAAGTAAAAGCCTTTACAGCGTCATGATTGAAACCCCGAAAGATGCACCCGGCTGACATTGTCACTGACCGGGAACCTCGCCAAGATGAATAACAATGCGGACCCATACAACGACCTGTCGCCTGCCCTTTTCAGAACTTGTGATGGATGATCAAGACGGCAAACGGACGATGAGATTCGTAACTGCAAACTATAAAGCGTACGGACTTCTGAGACTTAGTAGTCTTAGTAGAACACTCTGCACACCCAGGCAACCCTCACCATGAAGGCGAACTCGCTCGCTCAACTCGCCCTCGCCGCCCTCGCCTCTCCCGGCGAGGCCGCAACTACACCATGCCAGCAAAGCGTAAACCTCTCCCTCTACCCCTACTCGCAGTCTTGCCAAAGCTGATCCTTTCCTACAGTGCGTCGAGCTCTCCACATCCTTCGGCCCCGCGCTCTTCTACCCCCAGAACGACACCACGCAGTTCTGGGACCAGAAGCAACAACTCGCCGGCCAAATCTGCCGCGTCGAGCCCTCCACCCCGGAAGACGTCAGCACGGCACTCAACATCGTGATCGCGAACGCATGCCCCTTCGCGATCAAGGGCGGCGGCCACTCGCGCGAGGTGAACGACTCCAACGCACCTGGCGGTGTGACCATCGACACCGTGCGCATGCGCAAGATCGTGCCGGCCGCGGATGACAAGACCGTCGTGACGCTCGGCGCGGGGCATAACCTCGGCAGCACCCTCGACGCCCTCTCCGGTCTGAACCTGTCCTTCCCCGTCGGGAGGGTGAGCTCCATCGGCCTCGGCGGCTTTCTCCTCGGCGGCGGGCAGGGTGATCTCAGCGGCAAGCTCGGTTTCGCGATGGATAATGTGCTCGAGTACGAGGTAACGTCCACCCCCGAAGAACGGACCGAAGTTCCCTGCCGTCTAACAAAAGCCCAGATCGTCCTCGCCAACGGCACCATCACCACCGCCTGCCCAACCACCAACCCAGACCTCTACTGGGCCCTCCGCGGCGGCGGCGGCAACAACTTCGGCATCGTCACCGCCTTCACGCTCCAAGCCGTCCCGGAGACGCCCATCTGGGCCGCTACGACGCGGTTCCCCGACAACCAGACGGCCGCCGTCACCGAGGAGCTCGACAAGCTCGTGGCTGCTTCTGGCGACGACCCGAACGTCAACTTCTACACCGACTACCGTATCGCGCCCGCGACGGGCGAGTTTGTTTACACGGTGCAGCAGCGGTACCTCAACGAGACGGTGTCGCCCGCCGCGTATGACGGGCTGAACGCGGTGCCGTATCTGTCGAGGACGGGGAATCTGACGTCGCCTAATTTCGCGAGCGATGTTGCCTATGGCGTCCGGTACGTTTTCTCCTTGACATATCGGTTAGATACCATAACAAGTCTGACTCCACCCCGCCAGGCACATCTTCGTGTCTCTAAGCTGGCACTCCTCCCCACCCATGCTCCAACGCGCCGCCTCAATCTTCAAAACCGAAGCCCTCAAAGTGCAGAACGTCACCGGGCTGACCGCAGGCATGGACTCGCAGCCCATCACGCTCTCCGCGCTGCGCATCGCCAAGCAGCGCGGCGGCAACGCCTTCAGGCTGCCGGACGACAAGCCGATCCTAGGTAATACAACGCTGCCCTTTTCCTCCCTCCCTCCAACCGCCCCCACCGTATTTCGTGTGTGCTAACATCGCCCCGCGGCGCGCAGAGAACCTCATCACCATCGCATGGGCCAACGCCGCGGACGACGCGGCGATGTACGCCTTCGCGGACGCCTGGCTCGCGCAGACGGAGGCCGCGTCCCGCGAGCTCGGGGTGTTCGTGCCGTACCGGTACATGAACCACGCGTTCCGCAGCAGGCAGGACGTGCTGGGGTCGTATGGCGAGGAGAACCTGGCCCGGCTGAGGGGTGTGCAGCGCGCGGTTGATCCGGAGGGCGTGTTTACGTCCAAGGGGCTGTGTACTGGGTATTGGAAGCTTTTGTAGATACGATTTCAAGAGTTGACGAGAGGAGTCGGGATGTCTTGAGTCGGGGCTTAGGTCGAGATGTCGTGGAACGGAGAAACGCGGGCTCCGCAGGAAATCACCGGCTGGTATTGGTCACTCTCTAATCTGGACTTGTGTGATTCATCACTCTACATCAACACCAAAACCCTCACATCACAACTCCAACTCATCCATCCCACCTCCCAAAGAACCATCATTCCCCCAAAAATGACCACCCTCAACCTCGCACGCCTCCCCTTACAAGACCAACTCCCCCACCTCCGCACAATCCTCTCCGCAAACACAACCCTCACCACCGTCCTCACCCGCGCCGCGACCCTCGGCCTGCCCAACTGGTATCTCGCCGCCGGCGCCGTCTCCCAGACAATCTGGAACCACGTGTCCGGCCTCCCGCCCGCCACGGGCATCCACGACTACGACCTCGTCTACCACGACGCCGCGGACCTCTCCTGGGAGGCCGAGGACGCGGCCATCCGGCGCGGGCGCGCGCTCTTCGCGGACGTGCAGCCCCGGGTAGAGGTCGAGATCCGCAACCAGGCGCGCGTGCATCTCTGGTACGAGGCCAAGTTCGGGGCGCCGTGTCCGCGCCATGAGAGCGTGGAGGCGGGGATCGATAGCTGGATCGCGACGAGCGCGATGATTGGGGTGCGGGTGGAGGAGGGAGGGGAGTGGAGGGTGTATGCGCCGCGAGGGCTGTCTGAGTTCTTCGCCATGGTCGTGAGGCCGAATCCGCAGGTCGGGGTGAGGGAGAAGTATGAGGAGAAGGCGAGGCGGTGGTTGGGCATCTGGCCGGGGTTGACGGTCATGCCGTGGGTTGAGAAGCAAGAGCCCCTGAAACTCGACTCATGATACATATAATCCAGCTTCTCAAAATCTAAGGTTGTGTTAATATACCCAGTCCCTCTAATCAAGCTTCATATCCCCAAGCATCCTCTCCACCGCCTCCCGTCCCTTGACCGCGTACCCCTCCAAATCATCCCCATACTTCTCCCCAAACCTCCCATCAAACACCTCCACGGACAACCACCCGTCAAACCCCGTCCTCATCACCGCCTCCAAGAACGGCACAATCGGCAGATAGCCCCCGTCATACGGCAGCGGCCTATAATCATGGCTCCACCTCCCGCGCGGCCTCAACCCCTCCTCGCCGGCCACCCGCGCCTCCAGCGGCGGACTAACCTTATACGCGTCGCTAATCTGCAAAAAGAAGATCTTCTCCTGGGGCACCGTCTCCGCCAGCTCCCCCAAACTCCTCTCCCACGCCTCCTCCTCCGCGCCCTCAACCCGCCCCGAACCCGTCGTCGGATCCCCCCACTCCCTGCCCGCAGACTGGAACGTATCCAGACACAGCCCAAAGTTCCCCCTCTCCACGCGCCTCACAACCTCCCACACGTCCCTCCACCCCGGCGCCCGCGTCGCCCAGCACCAGTTCTCGTACGCAACCTTGAACCCCCTGCCGCCCAACAAATCCGCCAGCTCCCGCAGATCGCCCACCACGTCCTCCTCGCTTGCCTCCTCGATGCCCGGCGAGTCCGAGCTGCCGACCTGCAGCATATCCGTGCCCACGGCGCTCATAATCTCCATCCAACCCCTGGCACGTTTAAACGCGTCGTCCCGTTCCTTGCTACCCCGCGGCCAGCCTTCGAAGTTGGCAAAGGGCTGGAGGACCATGATGCGCAGGCTGAGCTCTGCGCAGAGCGCGCGGACGGCGGCGCCGGCTTCGCAGAGGGCGGCGTAGTCGTCGTCGGCGACGTCTTTGTGCAGGTGCGCGCGGGCGAAGGATTGCAGGTCCGGGAAGGAGAGTTCGATGCCCTGGAAGCCGGCGGCGGCGATGGCGTGGAGCTTTTGGGGGAGGGCGTGCTGGGAGGTGCCGATGGAGCAGGAGGCGAAGGAGAGCGGGTTGGGGTAGCGGGGTTTCGTTGAGGGTGGCATCTTGGGCGTCAATTTGAGGGTTTGAGTTTCTGGGTGTGGAATGGTTCGTGAAAAGCGAGAATGGGTGTTGATGGATGATGGTCGAGGTTGTGGTTGAAGTAGCCCGATGCGTGCGCCTCTTCTGTTCGATGATGTCAGCGCTGTGATGTCAAAGACATGTCATTCCGCGCCGCTATGTTGCGAAAACCCCACAGCGGACAGCCAAGATGCTTTTCTGCGATGGTGATGGAATTGTACAGTCTATTGATGCGCCGAATTTTAATCTAAACCATTTTATGCCCGAGTGAAAAGAAAACTCGCCTGCTAATATTACAATCTTACCGCTCTGCTGAATGCAACAGGAACCCCTGCATGGTGTTAGTCCACCTTGGGCTGCTTGTTGTTGACTTCCGCCCTCTTGACCGCCTGGATGAGCCCGATGCCAGCGACGGCGCTCGCGCCATCGTCGGCCTGGGTGGTCCAGAACGACTCGTGGCCCATGACGCGGATCGACTTGCGGCGCTCGCGCTCCGCGACGGAGAGCATCAGCCCGGCCTGCTTGTTGGCCTCGAGCTCCTCTAGGTGCTTGACGCGCGTGGCGTAGCGCTGCTGGCGCTGCTTGCGGATCTGCTCGGAGCCGATGCGCTGCAGGACGAACTTGACGAGGGCGCGCAGGCCGAGGAAGATGTGCTCGCTGATGAAGATGGTGATGGGGAGCGCCCACCACGCGCCGCGGCCGATGGTGTTGGCGCCGAACAGGTGCACGATGGCGCCGGTGGAGATGGAGCCGGCCCAGGTGAGGACGTCGAGGGAGTTGATCCACGGCCCGATGCCGTCGGTGCGGACGGGGGCGGGGCGCTGGAACTCGTTGCAGATCTTGAGGAAGTCGGTGCGCAGCTCGATGACGTTGTTGACGAGGAAGCCGATGGGGATGAGGGGCCAGACGGGGGAGAAGAGGGACAGGTAGCCGAACTGGAGGACGATCTCGGCGATGTCGTCCTGGACGTTGTACTTGTCAAGGGTGGCCTGGTTGCGGGCGGTGCGAAGGTAGCGGGCCTCATCCGGGTCGTCCTTGACAATGGAGAGGAGCATGGCGTCCTTGGAGTGGGCGCGCTTGTAGTCGCGGTAGAGGCCCTGGGCCTTGTGCTTGAGGACGGGCATGATGTTCTCGTCGAAGAAGCCCGAAATCTGGCCGGTGACGACCAGCGCGATAACCTCGTCGCGAAGGCGGTCCGAGTCGACGTGGAAGGTGAGGTCGTCGTCCATGTACTTTTGGCCGATGGCGCCGAGGAAGGACTTGGTCATGCCCTCGAGCCAGGGGACAACGTCGTCGCCAAAGGGGACGTAGATGAAGGCGGTAATGAGAATGGGGAGGTAGTTGGTAATGATGTTGAGGACAAAGATCTTTTGCGTCAAGGACATCTCGTGGTAGTCGGCGGTGCGGTGGTTCTCGTACTTTGTGAGTATGGTGGCGACTTCCTCAAGACCGCTGCTAATGTATGGCAGTGCGATGGCCAGCAGGCAGGTCGGAACATATTCCTAGTGATGTGTCAGCCCAGGTCGGTGGTTGATTGACGGTAGCAGCTTACCATCAGGTTCTTGTAGGGCCCGTCGTATCCTTCTGAAATGAGGACCTCAATGGCGAAGACGAGAATGATGATGGTGCCGAGGGCAACGGCAGAAAACAGGATAAAGGGAATCTGAAGGAGCTGGCGAGTCACCTGCTTCCACTTGGGAAAGTAGTGCTTCTGTTGGCCGGTCTCGTCGATGATGATCTTCTCGTACTTGAACTGAGGGCGGTTGACCTTAACCTTGCCGATGCCCTGCACGTTCCAGCGGATGCCGAGGTCGACCTCCTGGATCTTCCAGTACTCGAGGAAGACTGTGCACCAGACACACGTCGCGATGGCGTAGGTCAGGGAGTACTTGTCGAGATACATCCACGCAATAACACCCGTGATGGCGGGGAAGGAAAGGAAAACAATGTAGGTCTGAATGAAAGCAAAGTAGAAGGCGACCTGGAGGGGTTAGTCGACGACCAGTCCGGCAGCTGAGAGAGCTTACCTTTGACCCCCAGAGGTCGCGAATGGAGTCAAGATCGTCCATCGTCAAGAACAGGCGCTTGTTGAGATGCTTCAGCAAGGACTCGTTCGTCTCCTCATTGTGAAGAGGAAAGATGGACTTGACATTCTTCCATGGCCCCGTCTCAGGAGTGACGCCAGCACCGCCGAGAGACTTGGGCCAGTTGACGAGATGGTAGACCGAGAGGATGTCCTCGGCCTCGTAGGCGCCGTCGACGACGGTGGTCTTGTTGCCGCCGGGATGGTCGGGGACGATGCCGTAGAGCCAGTCCTTCACTCTGCAAACAAGTGTCAGCTGGCCGGGCGGGGTCTTCTGGCAGAATGTGGAAGGCGGTCTGACCTTGACTTGTAGACCGTGTTCCCAAGAAGCTCACGGGGGGCCTTGACGAAGATGAGAAGCGTCTGCTCATAGCCGGCTCTCACCTCGGTCTGCAGACCGGCATGCTCTAGGTCGTTGAGGAGGTTGGTGAGCTCCTTGACAGCCGTCTCGGAGTCTGGTTGATGATTAGATATCTGTATACTACCGAAACAGGGACAGACAAAGAAAGAGACTTACCGATCTCGCTGAAGTCGTACGCTACAACGTACTTGTCGTTGTAGCTCTGCGGCTTGCGGGGCATGCGGTGAATGGGGTCCGTCATCACCCTGGCTAGCTTATCCATGATGCCCATCTTCCCTCCACGTGAACCGCAAGGCGGCGCGGGAGAAGGCGTGATTATGTAGTGCGCGGGGCAGGCGGCAACGGGCAACGGGCAACTGGAATTGTCGGCACGGCCGATGTGATGTGCGTGTGGTGACCAGACCCACGGATTGGGGCAGCCCTGAAAATGGCAATTAAAACAGGCCGACGTCGACGTCGGGAGAATGAACCGGAGGGGGAAAGGAAGAATGGAGCTCTGCGGCGGCGGCGGCGGGACCCCAGTTGAGGTGTGACCCAGCACGATGGCACCGTCCGAAGATCTGGATGGCTGTCACAGTCACAGTCCAGTGTGCGTGTGTGTGTGCGTGTGTGTGTTGGATGGCGTGTGGTGTGTGGTATGTATGGTAGCTAGGTAAGTGTAGCAAAGGCCGAGGCGAGGGTCCGACTCCTGAGCGACGGTCAGTAAGAACAAACAGCACAGCACCACCAGAATGAACAGATTTTTGGCGAGATTGATACCTCAGCCGCCTGCGGGAAACAGTGCGGAAGCAGGCTGCAAAGGGAGAAACGCGGAAAAAACCGAGAATTGTGGCCCTGGCTCTCTCCCCTGAGCTGGAACATCGGCAGCCAATGCGCGCCACGGCGATGGTCTTTTGGCTGGGGTCACGTCGCTTGTGGTCGCTCACCAAGAGCCGAACGCGTCAGCGGACTCCACACGCCCAGAGTTTCCGTTGCCGCAGAGCCGCGCACAAGGCTTAGCTCGCCAGAAGAAGCGTAGCCTTTCTTGGGGTCCGAAATTTGGATTGGAGCTGTAGCTTCTCGAGTGAGGAGGGCCTCTTCTGTTCCGATGAAAGGGATTGATTGAGAACAGTCAAAGGACAGGGACCGCCGACAAGACACCGTCCAGCTGGGAACGAGGCAAGCGAAAGTGTTATCGACTCGATAGCTACCCCGACTCTGCCATCGTCACGACAAACAGCGTTAGGGCTGAGTGATCGCAATCAAGGATAGGCCACGAGATCGGGCTTGGTGCCGTGTTAGCCATGATGGGACGATTGTGATGGGACGCCCGGCACCCGAAGACACCGCTTGGCGACAATCAGTACGCGCCTATTTTTAGCGTCTAAATGCTGACTCATCTTGTGAATGCGGGGCTGTGGGTGACATCACCCTGGCCACACCTGGCAGACACCGACCGACACCCCTCACCGACGCTGCTCACCGAGATCTGGCAGTCGCCATTTACATCACTGACTCCATTGGGTTCTGGCTCAGAGGCGGTCCTGTCTACTTTACTCTGATTTCTACTGCACCATGTACACCGGATTGTATTATAAAGCCGCATTACTGTCCGAAGCTTGATGTTTACCTCTCCCGACTTCAATAGAGGCCTTGCTCGACTTCTCGTGCCAAAAGTTCACACACACTAACAACCAACGCAACCCCCGTGGATCTCAGACGTTGCAATCCTCAGTCTCTTCCCGAGTATTCCTTGCAGTAAGCGCTGTCGATCTCGATTCCAGGCACTCCGCGAAGCGACTCCATGTCCAAACCCTCCCTCACCAACCATCGCGTATGGATGCGCACATCTTGTTCCCATTGCACTTGGTTCTCCTCAAGGTGGATCTCCATGGCATACCATAACTGGTCGAGAGCGTCGTCTAGAGTCGATGGCGCGTCAATACAATCGCAGTCCGGCAGCTTCAAGTCCCAAGGGTCCTTAATCTTCCGCAGAACCGGTCTCAGCGACTCGACGCACTTGGCAGGCTCGTGGGGGTGACGATCCAGGGAAGACTCGCACAGCACCGTCTGCCGCACAACTGGGATGTACAGGTAGATATCCGTGAGATGCGGGAATAGTCCACGCAGATTCATCATAAGCAGGCGCCAGCGCCAGATGGTTTCCCGCCCAGTCACAAAACGTTGCTGGCCTGGGTGGAATGCCGACCATGGGATTGCCACTCTTCGAATTCGTTGGAGGTCGTGTTTGTTCTCAATTCTGTCCCACTTGTCATGTATGCCGTAGGGGTTTGCTTTGACCCCAGACAAGATGACGATGTCGTACTCAAAGTCGAACCACACCGGGCTGAGAGCCTCGTTGTCGGGGTCGAGTAGAAGGCTTGTGAATTCTGGATGCTGCAGAGCTACCTGTCGAGAGGTGTGGCACACGGAAAGCATGGCTGGGGGGGTAGCTTCTTGCTGTGCTCCCGGAAAGACGAGATAGCGATTTCTGGGGACCCTGTAGCACCATGGGTGTAGATTGATTGGCTGCACCTCTTGCTTGGAGATTGCTACCTGCCCCTCGATGACCCGCCTCTTCGGAGTGGTTGGCTGGTTGAAGGCCGTCTCCCAGATGAGCAACTGGAGCTCCTTTGGGAACTTGGAAAATTGGGGGAAGGCCGCCTCCATAGTGTCTTAATCAAGTTGATGTTGAGGTGGCTGAGGATGGAGTGTTGTGACGCGTCTGTTCTAGGTCAGTTAATGCGAGGGGAAGAGGCGAAAGGAATTTCTCACCCAATGAGCTGTTATGCAAGTGGCCGAATCTGCTCAAATTTTCCGCTCTCGCAAAGACAGAGGTGAACCTATGAAGTATCGAGAATCTGAGACACCTCTGACAAGGGAAGATCGATGGCTTCTGGTGATTTTAGATTGTGCGCGCACAAAAAAAGTTGAAAGGCTGAAGGAAAGGCTGAGATTTGATGCGCCTTAAAGAAATGAATGAGGAGGCGAGGTTTTGCGTTGGGTGAATTTGGTAAGGCGGGTAGGTAAACATCCAAATTCAGCAGCTGCCCTCTGAGGCTGTCGCGCCTGCCTCAACCTCCTGCCCCAATGCCGCCTGCCTCGCCAGAACAAGCTTGATTTTAGAGCTGGTTATTTCGGCCGAGGGCAGCCTGAAGAATTGGATCCTGAGATTTCAAGCAGTCTGAGCAGAAACTCCCAAAGCCAGGTATTTCGTCTGAACATTTGGCAATATTCCCACAAGAGGCCTAGTTGTTCCCGTTGGAGATACGCCTACGTTCGAGGTGGGAGTTACTGTCCGGGCTTATGGACAGCATGACGACATCAGCATCTGACGAGTTCGAGTCCCATTTATTCCCTCAAAGTCTCGCATACCCTTTTTGGCATCTTATCAGGTTTGTCTTAAATTGAAATTAGATTCAGCGTAATCTCTTACTTCGGTTCAATTGGGATTGTACAGTCAAAAACGCAGGCCGTATTGATATCTATAAGACACTTCACGTAAACGTCATCTTTCTCCAAGCCCAGCAAAAGTGGCAGATTAGCAGTCTAGGAGAATGCATCGTCGAAGGGACATGCAAGGCCAACTGTCAATCTTTCGTAATCAGGTCCTGAATACAGATAGTATCCAGTCCTTCATCCCAAGCCAATGAATAGATTACAGAAAGTTCTACATGCCGTCCATTAAGATCCGTACCGCGACTTGACCGGAGGAAGAAACAGCACAGAAACCGAAGAAAACGATCCGGGACACGACGCGATAAATCCCTACCGAAGGAAATACGGAGCGAACGAACGACACTAACAGAAGCAGCAGCGGTAGTGGGGGCAGCGGAAGTAACGATGGCAGGGCGATGCTTCAGAAGGCGCTCGAGATGCTGGATGAATCTCACAAAGGAGTGTTAATATATTGGAGCTAGGATCTACATGTCTATGGCTAACAAGTGATAGGCCTGGGCCCCGGAGCTAGGTACAGCTTCCCTCCATTATTGGTGACCGCCCTCGAGAACGACTCAGTTTGCCCTTAGCCCCCATAGGACAATACACAAACGACTCAGCCATAGTTCAGATCTACGTTATCCCCCAAGTCGGAGCGCGCCCGCATACAGCATCGTACACATCCATGCAAACATCATGACATAGCAGACGGCAAGGCTTTTCTCGACTGCCCTGTCTGAACCAATAATGTTCGAGATCGGCTCTACAAGCATAGTCATTACTAATATGAAGACAATTCTACATCACCATATCCTGTGGTCAGCAACGAACCACGACTCTGAATCATTTTCAAATTTTTGAATTATGCGCCTCTTGGCCGACCCAGTTCTGAGTCCTGTTTAGGGGCACTTACGGCAAACGGCTCCGACCTATACGGGTGATGAGTTGGTGCAATCCGATGCTGCACTGATTGTCTGGAGTGCTTGGGCGTGAAGTAACGTCGCTTGGAATGGTGGTATTTGCATCGTTAAAGGCTGAATCATCGTTAACCAGCAGAGGTTGCTTCGATTGAGCATTGAGCTGCGGTCGAAGTTTAGCCATGGTGGAAATAGATTTGTTTTTGGTAGAAGCTTCGCATGATGCTACACAAGTGCGAAAGTGCCGTGAGGTCAGCGAGTCGAACGTCCACCCAGACAGAAAAGAGAGAGTGCCACATATATGCGCAAGGTAGGTAGACCCTGAGAACCCCCAACGCATTCGTAATACAGGGGTCAGAGTGATCATCATAGTGGATTCGGGCGTAATGAGAGCCAATGGAAGAAACCGGATAATCTTGCATAGCTATTCTGCCTGTGTGGGGCCCTGCCGGCCCGCGGCTCAGTGCCCGGCTGGGCCAGCCGGGCAATCCGGCAGGCTACTTACAGTACGTAAAGCACGCTGTAATTAAAGCCCTGTATTGCGCGCCCGATTGAAGCCCTCGTTATGTGCGATTAAATCCAATAGGATAACTTCGTTCCAGAGCTAGAGACCCCTCACAGGCAGGATATCCAGGCTGCACAGGTAATTTAACTAGTCTCGCATCAAAAAGATAAGAAGCGTTGTGGATAGAGCCTAAAATCGACCACCAACACGTATAACATACGATCAGGGTCCACTGTCGGCAGGACACGAACGTTAACGGAGCAGACATCATGGGAAGAAAAAAGGGCGTCGAGTTTCCGCCTCTCTTGGTCTACCTGGTCTTCTTGAATCTGGCTTAAGACCCGTTTGAGAGTAGGTATTAGCTTAATGAGCGGAAGCCCTCCTTCCCCCGACTGACTCACTTCTTTCTACACCAGAAGATAAAAAGAAGTTTTTCTCTTAGCATAGGCTGTACAACCAGGCTGTCGACATCCCAAGCTGACGTGTAAAAACCCGACTGGTTAAGGCACAGTTGGAACTAACAAGCAACAACCCCCCTCTCCCCGTCTAACAGAGTATCATGCATCGCGGATTATTATCTATTTACGGTAAGTAGTGAGTTGTTTGTTTAATGAAGTACGCTTCTGTGGAGAGGTCGATAACTCCTCCAAGAAACAGGGCGGTTGAGATGCTTGCTGGGTCCACTTTTAAGCATTGGTCGAGAGACCTCTTAAGGAGACCGTAGGCATCCATGGGGCAATAGTTTCCAAAGGACAAGGCGTCAAAGTCGCCAGAAAATCAGAATGTGGAGATGAAACAAAGAAATCGCACGGTGGTAGGATCTATCTGACGAGCCCTGTGTTGCAAGACAATTGGCCTGGTTTCTATGTGATAGTTATGTGTATACATGGAGGGACCTCTGGCGAGCTCTGGGCAGTATTCCCCACGACAATCCATTCCATGTTTTCATCCTTCTTTTACATCAGCCTCTCGATACATGCGGGATTTCTGGGAGAACGCACTTATTGGCGACGGCTTGACCTTTGAGTCGGTCGAAGTTATTCCCTTCGACGCCGAGGATGCTGCCCTCGAGAAGCATGACGACGGCGACCCGAAGCTCCTGGCCCGCATCCATTTCAGCGGTCTTGTCGACAACGAGACGGGCGAGAAGCATGAAATCATTGCTAACCACTTCGAGGGCAACAACACCGTGCTCCATCTCCCTGGGCTAGACCAGGAGGCCTTAGCCTCCCGTGATCTGAGTAGGCGCGTTGGAGCCGCCGGGTTCAAGATCTCGTATACCACGCGCGCCCAGTCCCTCCTCACCCGCAGTCACTAGCAGGAAATGTCAGGTTTTGTCGCATCTGCGTGGGCTATTGCCGCGGCAAACTATCGTCTAGAAGACTACATTGGGTTTGCTAAGACCGACCACCATGCCAACTTCCACCACCGTATTATCCCGGAGCTGTATTGGTTCGGCTCGAACTACGAATCTGTCGATATTTGTGGTGGTATGGCTAGTCTTTTGTAGGCTGGATTCTTCTGGGGCCGAACCGGAAATGCGTAATCATCGAAGGGCAACATCATAGTAGCGTTCGTAGACACGAAAACTGACCCCCAAAACAAAAACATTCCATCATATCGATGATCCTTCGGCCGTCCAGATAAGCTTTCGGACATAACGCCCGTTGTGCTCCGCGTCGACCGTGCGGCGGCATGTGCCGATGTCCGCAGCTCTTACATGGCGGCGCCTAACTTACTCATCAAGCTAGCGATGCAGATCCAAGCTTGAAGCCGAAAAGCGCCTTTGTGAGTCGACGGCTTTTGTCGGCGCCGCAGAGGGCCGAGCGGTTGTGATATCATCATCGCAGGAAGCACAGCCGCCGCGTCTCGCGCGCTCGGCACCTTGGACCTCCGTGATATTGCTTCAGCCGGAAACATTCTGATAGTTTTAAAAACGGCTTTTCATTTGAGAGTTATCATTGCGTTGCAGTTTGACTTTGCCTTAGATCAATCATATCATCAGCGACGACAGTTCGACAGTGAAATAGACAAGATCCGAATTGCCACAACTGCCATCAGCAGACAGTATTGTCAACATACAGAAACATCGTTCTGCAATCCCCTAAATCTATCAAAATGCCAAAAAGCACAAGGAACATCTCAAAAGAAACAATCACCACCCTCTCCGACGCGCCCAAACCTCCCCCAGGCAAGATCCTCCAAATCCGCTCCGGAAAAGTCAAAACCCTCGTCGCCGAACCGTCCGGCATCTTCAAGCAAGTCCAACATGGCCGCGTCTTCGTCGACGAGCACGGCATCGGCAGCGACGAGCACGTCTACCCCATCCACTGGAGCCCCGACCGCGCCCTGCACCAGTACGCCTCGGAGCACTACGCGTCCTGGCGGTGCGAGGACGCCTGTCCCAAGCCGGAGCTCTTCGACTACGGCGCCTTCGGGGAGAACATCGTCGGCACCAACATGAGCGAGGAGAACGTCTGCGTCGGCGACGTCTACCGGATCGGCGCGGACGTCGTGGTGGAGGTGAGCGAGCCGCGCAGCCCGTGCTACAAGCTGAACCTGCGCTTCGAATGGGGCAGGGCGCTGAAGCGCGTCACTCGCACGGCGCGGACGGGGTGGAATTTTAGGGTGAAGACGCCGGGGTATATCTGCGCCGGCGACGTGATGGAGCTTGTAGAGCGGCCTCATCCGCGGTGGTCGATCCTCAACATCAAGCGCGTGATCCAGGGGAAGGATGTCGCGCTGCCGTTGGTGGCGGAGCTGTGCAACCTGGAAGTGGTGACGAGCATGGTCCGGGACTTTGCGCAGAACCGCTTGCAGTCGACGCCGAAGAGGTACGAAGTTGTCGAGATCAAGCCCGTCACGTCGCGGGTCAAGCAGTTGACATTCCTGCTGCGAGAGCCATTCACGATCAACGAGCCCGCGTTTAGGGAGTTTGCGTTTGCGCAGATTGAGTTTGGGGAGGGTGAGGAGAGGTATTCGCGCTCATACTCGATCGTATCGGGAGACTTGAACCGGTTCTTGCTGGGCGTGGCCCACGACGATCATTCCAGGGGCGGATCGAGGTATCTCCACACGAAGCTCAGAGTCGGTGATTTGATTACCATGGCTCCCGGCGGGGTTCCAAAGGCGGTAGAAGACGAAAAGAAATGCACGGAGGAAGGGCTGGTTGGCAGACGGCTCGTGATTATCGGGGGAATCGGCGTCACAGCCTTCCTGCCAAAGATTGCCCAGTGGGAGAAGGAGGACATCGGCTACGAGGTACATTATGCGACACGAAGCCGCAACGAAGCTGCGTTCCTGGACCGCTTTCCTGATGAAAAGATCACAGTCTATGCCAAGACCGAAGGCAAACGCCTGGACTTGGACACTCTGATTCCGAGTTCCGACAAAGATGGAAAGCACCGCACGAGAATCTACTGCTGCGGCCCAGAAGGTCTGATGAACGCCGCTCAGAGACGAGCCGAGGACCTGGGATACCCAGAACACATGCTGCACTTCGAGAGCTTCGGAGCGGACTCCGCTGGGACGAAGGGCGAGCCGTTCACCGTCGAAGTAAATGAGCTCGAGTCAAAAAGGAAAGAGAAGTTGGACGTGCCATCTGACAAGACGCTGTTGACGGTGCTGCGGGAAGCAGGGTTCGACATGACCTTTTTTTGCGAGATGGGCGGCTGTGGTGCTTGTAAGGTGACTGTCTGCGACGGCAAGGTTGATCATAAAGGCACGGCGCTTTATCCGAAAGAGAAGAAACAAAACATGCTCAGCTGCGTGAGTCGTGGGAGGGGGCACATCAAGATAGAGCTAGATTAAGCTGAAATAGACGCTTTTCTGAATTCATGTTTCCTCCGTTGCTGTCAGGATCAATTGAAATGAAGTTTAGATCATAAGCGGCTTAGTTCGTGAAGAGTCACACACAGAGTGGGACAACCCCCAGCTCTCATTCTTATGATATCGCGATGAGTCAATCCTCGTGCATTCAGCCGCTGCAAGGCGAGCTAGGGAGATCAGCGGCCCGTCTCACCAGTAGATCTCCAGAACCATTATAAAAAGGGAAGTAAGACGCCTACCATCCGAGGATGAATTTTATCAATCAACCCCAATTCAACTCCCCTTCATTCACCCTCTTTCATTTGAAGTCTATTATCCCAATCAACCACAATGAGGACCGTAGAAGAGTTCAAGATCGATCAATGGAGTATGTCATTGCCAAATACTTTCTTCTTGTTAAGCAACTCAGAGCTAATCGAACACAGATCGTAAACATGCGGTGTGCACAGTCACTTCATTCACCCTTCAGGCTCAAACACTGACTCTTCCCAGTCCAGCAGCTTGTACGGCTTACATGGTAAGAGACAATTCCCGTCAAGTGCACCCTGACTCATACTCACGGCGAAGGCTCGTTTACTGCTGCTCCTTCCATCAACGAGCTGAAGAAGCTCTCTACCAACCCCGACCTCGAGATCCTGAACCCCGACCTGAAGCTCAGTTATGGAAACCACGACGGCAAAGACAAGCTGCGCGACAGCATCGCCGCTCTGCACTCCTCGGAGGACAAGAAGTTGACCCGCGACAATGTCATCATCACCCCCGGCTCTATCATGGCCAACTACATGCTCCTGGAAACCATCTGCGGCCCAGGCGACCATGTCGTCTGCCAGTACCCGACTTACGGACAGCTGTACTTGATTCCCAAACTGAACGGGGTGGACGTCAGTCTCTGGAAGACGGACGATAGCAACGCATGGCTCCCATGCATCGAGGAGCTGGAGCAACTGATACGGCCCAACACTAAGGCCATCATCTTGAAGTGCGGTCCCTCAGCTCGAGGAGCAACCCTCACCATTGTGTGTGTTTCGATCTAACTTGAGCATCGTTAGTAACCCGAATAACCCAACTGGGGCGGTCCTAAACAAGGAAACCCTCCTCCGCGTCATCGACATCGCAAAGAAGGCCGACATCACCGTCTTCAGCGACGAAGTCTTCTCCCCGCTCTTCTTCACCGACACGAAGCCCCCCTCGATCGTCTCCCTCGGCTACCCCAACACCGTCGCCACGGGCTCTCTCTCCAAGGCCTTCGCCCTCCCCGGCATCCGCCTTGGCTGGATCATTACCGAGAACGCCGAGCTCGTCAAGGCCATCAACATGAAGCGCGCCTACACGACCATCGCGGTATCGCAGATCGACGGCGGGATCGCCTCGTTCGCTCTCGACTCAGCCGTCACGCCTGCACTGATGAAGCGGAATATTCAGCTTTGCCGCGAGGGGCTGGACCTGATTGAAGGGCTGGTGAAGCGGAACGAAGACCGCGTGAAGTGGGTTAGGCCCGAGGGCGCGGGCACGGCATTCATTCGGGTGCTCGACGGGAAGGGCGCGCCGGTCGACGATGTCGACTTTTGCGCGAAGTTGGCGGAGACCGAGAGTGTCTGTCTCATTCCAGGAGGCTTTTGCTTTGGCGAAGGTGCCGAGGGCGACTTCAAGGGTTACATGAGGATCATTCTTGGACACCCGGAGATGCTGCGACAGGGACTCCCACTGTTGGAGCGCTTCATCCGTAGCTACCCTTAGACTGGACTTTGCATTTGGCCCATCAATCTCATTCGTATACCTCGATAATTTGACGTATGAGTCACAACCGAATGCCCCATAAACTGCCTGAAAACACTAAGGATGGAGGCGACGCCCTTCGCAATGTCATTGACAGATTCTGCCGCAGGTGACCGCCCAGCCGCGGTCTCACGCCACGCCGCCCTTGTCGATGCGATGCGGGGATGTAGTCTCACTCATCCCACCTTCAACCCGTCAAACCACTCCAATCACGTAACTCTGCATTCATGTCGGAATGGGTGCCAAAACACACGAAGACCAGACGTCTGGGAGAGATGGTACGACAGCTCGTCCAAGTTTCCACCATCATGACCGCTAACACGAAGCAGACGGCCCAATCTCGTCCAGCACCTCCTCAACCGGCGGCGAGCCCCGCGGCGCGCACCTCTCGCGCGACGGCGACGGCAGCCTCGGGGACGGCGGCGATGATGACGACGACGACGATGAGGCGACCGCCGTAATCGGCTCCACCGACAGCGGCAAGAAGAAGCGAAAGCGAAAGCCCAAGAAGAAGAACAAGAAGAAGGCCGCTGCGACCGCCCAGTCGTCGCCGCCTCGCGTCCCGCTGAGTGACCTCTTCACCGCGGGGGAGTATCCGACTGGCGAGTTCCTTGAGTATGCCCAGGATTTCAACACGTCGCGTGTGACGGCCGAGGAGCTGCGGTATCTTGACCGGTACCATCTCGAAGACCCTGTGCTGCTGAATGACTACCGCAAAGCAGCGGAGGTTCATCGGCAGGTGCGGTACTGGGTCCAGGATACCGTGAAGCCCGGACAGACGCTCACTGAGATTGCGGCCGGAATCGAGGATGGCGTGAGGGCTCTCCTCGGGAACCAGGCTATCGAACCGGGAGAGGGGCTCAAGGCTGGAATGGGATTCCCGACCGGTCTTTCTGTCAACTCGTGCGTGGCGCATTATACGCCCAACCCCGGCCAGAAGGACATCGTGCTCAAGCATGAGGATGTGATGAAGGTCGACTACGGCGTACAGGTCAACGGGTGGATCGTCGACAGCGCGTTCACAATGTCCTTCGACCCTGTGTACGACGATCTCCTAGCCGCCGTCAAAGATGCGACGAACACTGGTATTAGAGTGAGCAACACCTGCTCACCAGAACTTCAAATGATGTAGCTAACGATAACAGACCGCCGGCATCGACGTGCGCATCTGCGACGTCTCCGCCGCCATCCAGGAGACAATGGAATCGTACGAAGTCACCATCGCCGGCAAGACATACCCCATCAAGCCCGTCCGCAACATCTGCGCCCACGACATCAAGCACTACCGCATCCACGGCTCCAAGCCGATCCCCTTCATCAAGAACAACGACGAGACCAAGATGGAGGAGGGCGAGATCTTCGCCATCGAGACCTTTGGCTCGACCGGCCGCGGCAAGACGTCCGACGACGTCGGCGTGTACGGGTACGGGCTGCGGGACGACGCGCCGAAGCACGTCAATCTGCCGTTTGCGAGCGCGAACAAGCTGTACAAGGTCATCCGCGAGCAGTTCGGCACGCTGGTGTTTTGTCGGCGGTACCTGGAGAGGCTTGGCGTGGAGAGGTACTTGGCTGGGCTGAATTGTCTCGTCAAGGAGGGGATTCTGGAGTCTTATCCGCCGTTGGTAGATATAAAAGGCTCGTACTCTGCGCAGTTTGAGCATACGATTTTGCTGAGGGAGGAGAGGAAGGAGGTTATCAGTCGGGGGACTGATTACTGATCAAGCAATGTGGTGCGACGACGAGGGGATGAACGGAGACTGCGCGATGAGGTTTCACACACGACTTCAACCCCACGAAAACGGCCAAATTCAACATCGCCGGGCTGCTTTTTCTTCTCTTCATTCGGCATTGGGCCATTACAATTTCAACATTAGTTCGGCTGCAGGGGTTCAACACACCTGCCTTTGCTTCCGTTCGCGTCCCAGCCAGTCTAGACCTTCTGCTGAAATACAGTCATTACCGAGCTTTCACCCATGTTTGGAAAGACTATTATGGCTTTGTTTGACACTTGGATCTCGAATGCTGAGAAAATATTCCGACGGATTTGACTCCTATATGCCGTTCATCGGAACTTGGCAAACCCGATCAACCCTGTATCCTCTGGCGCAGACCCACGCAGAACCAACGGGCCAAAGTCCAAAGACTGAAAATCTCGACAATCTGACATGCATGGCATTCTGCGCTGCGGTTTGTCCAACTGGCATTGGCTGGCGCGGGCGTAGTAATAGGGCGCGCTAAGTCGGCTGCGAGTAGCGTTCACTAATCACAAATTCCGCCGTCCAGATCGCAAAACACCAGCAGCACCTTTGCTACTACAGCAAGTCCATCTGAAATAGATAATAGAGATCACTTCGTATCACTAGGTAATGGAATACCATACCTTCATCACGCAGCCTTCTTCTTGATGTTCATCTGTAAGCAGAACGGTTCGTCCCAACACCAGACCATCCTGCCAACGTCCACACCACCGTTGGATCACTATTCAGGCCTCTCGCACCGATCACTAATCACACGCTTCCAACACTGCACGCTCATAGGCCGAGGGTGGCTCTCTGGACCAGGCTCAGGTGTGATTACCAACTGAATCCATCTCAAGGTCCAAGGGAGGGCCTTTCTCATTTTTAAGCTTCTCCGATGACTGGCAACCCGGTGCGTGCTCCATCGCGCAGTCCGGCCAGACGTAAGCTCATGCCATCTGAAGTCCGAAAAGCATAATCAACAATACGGATTTCGCCCAAGTCAGGGGCCGATATCAACATCAAGCACGGAGTGCTTGCGTGGTTAAATCAACGCGTGTTCCCCATAAGCTGGTGGCAGAGCAGCAGCAAGCAAGCAGGGCGTTTGGATACCGTCTACTGCATTTAATTCACACCTAATCATTGCCTTCACATCACCATGCCTCTTGCTAGCAACCCACCAACACAACCTCTACCGGGACTTGAGCCCCCGTCCGAGGACATTGAGAAGCAATCCGGAAACGACACAACCTCCCTCGAAGATGGCCATCAAACCCAGCAACCGCTCGCCTGGGACGATCCCCGAGAGAAGCGAAACCCTCAGAACTGGAGCCATCTCGTCAAAATCCTCCACACCATGATCCCGTGTTTCCTCGCATTCGAGATGTACGTTACCCTCCCTCAAATCCCCTTCACTACTCAAACCATCTCCTAACACCCAACCCCCCCAAAAACAGCACCTTCTCAACCTCGATAACAGTCCCCGCCACCGCCCAAATCATGACCGAATTCTCCGTCTCCCGAACCCGCTCCCTCCTCCCCTTGACCCTCTACACCCTCGGCATCGCCGTCGGCCCCGTCTTCATCGCCCCCTTCTCCGAGGTCTTCGGCCGCAAGTGGATCTACTTCACCACCTGCACCTTCCTCCTCGCCTTCCTCGGCGGCGCCTCCGCCGTGCGCTCCTTCTCCGGCCTGCTCGCCTGCCGCTTCCTCGCCGGCACCCTCGGCTCCGCAGGCATCGCCGTCGGCGCCGGCACGATCGCCGACATCTGGGGCCTCGGCGGCGGCGCGGGCGCCTCGCTGCTCTTCATCCTCGGGCCCTTCCTCGGCCCCACGCTGGGCCCGCTGGCGGGCGCGTACGTCCTGCAGGACCGCGGCGCCGACTGGCGCTGGACGCAGTACGTCCTGCTCATGGTCGGGGCGCCGATCTGGGTGGCGGCGCTGATGATGCGGGAGACGTCCAAGGCGTGGATCCTGAGACGGGAGATGGGGGAGCACCGGGATATTACGCTGTCGCGGCTGGGGACGCTTGCGAAGGGGGCGGTGATGCGGCCGACGAAGATGCTGTTCACGGAGATCATCGTGTCGTCGCTTGCAATCTACTCGGCGTTCGCGTATGCGATGATCTTCAGCTACTTCGCCAGCTGCTCGTACATCCTCCAGAAGCTGTACGGGTTCAACCTGCGCGAGGTGGGGTTGAGCTTCATCAGCATCATTATTGGGTATCTACTCGCGACGGTCATGTACGGAGTCTTTGATGCAAGGTTCCGAGGCCCGGCGCTAAAGGCTGGGACGGCAACGCCGGAGCAAAGGTTGTATGCGGCGCTTGTGGGAAGTGTTTTGTTACCCGTTGGGCTATTCTGGTAAGTTGACCGATAGGGAGCAAACACTTCAGTTGCTGACATCGGTTGTAGGTATGCATGGGAAGCGCATGCTGGTGGCAACTGGGCTGCTTTGGTCGCAGCCGGAATTCCGTTTGGCATGGGAGCCTTCTCTCTCTTTGTAGGCATTCATCAACCTTCTGTCCGATCAAGGGTCTAATACGATTCAGCTCTCTGTCATCACCTACATGGTGGACTTTTACGGCGCCAGGGCGGCCGCGTCTGGTAAGCATGACCAAGCCTGCGTTATCGAATCACACAAATGCTAATCCCCGACTAGCTTTGGCCGCCAACGGCATCCTTCGCTACATCCTCGGCGCAGTATTTCCCTTGTTCACCATTCAGATGTACGAGAAGCTGGGCGTTCACTGGGCGGGAAGCGTGTTTGCCTTCCTTTCTCTACCACTCCTACCCATCCCCTGGTTGTTGCTCAAGTATGGACCGAGCTTGAGGCAGCGAAGCAAGTTTGTCACCAGCAATCCCTAATTAAAGAGAAACAATGCCATTTTTCTTTTTCGTTCTTTTTGATCTTTTTGAGGATGGCCATACATGATAGAAGACTTGCCCTTGGAGAACTGAGATATTCCCATTTTATCAAACATCGGCGCCGTGAAACCTCATAGTTTCGGGGCCAATCCAGATGGACCGGGGACATGGTTTTAGTTCTTCGGTGTTCATTTTGGCAGTGGAAATCAGTACTGAATGCCACCTCGTTCTCCAGGAATGCCAAAGCGTGGGCGAGTACAAAGTCATCAGAGATGGGCGACGACCGTAACATCCACAGACGCGCATAGCCATCACACCTTGCAGAGAAGGACCGAATGATTTGCTCAGACTAACTGAACCCCATGTTTGCCACGACCTAATGCTGGTCCAAGATTCAATAAAGTACAAGCCATTTCTCCGAGTTTCATTCCCCTTCAGTATCTCGTGTCCTCACCCAATGCCAATCCCTGGAACCGCTAGCGTCGCCCGATAACAAATACTCACATTCCCATGCTCTGGCGATAAAGCATGACGTGATAGAGAAGAAAGGTCCTCAACGTCCGAGAAACTAACCACTGATCATTCTGCTGACCTCTGACATCGTCTAGCAGTTCTAGCACGCTCTGCCCTTTGCGATTGCGAAAGCTCGGCCTGGCTCCTGCCATGATCAGGGATATCAAAGCTCGGGTGATGCAAGCATCGACGACGCAGTTATAGATGTCATTCTCAACAGCGCTGATTGTGAGTACGAGAAGATATCCCAGTGGTGTGTTTCAATCATCGTCAACTGCATTAACATCCGCCCCCCTTCGAATGACCTGCTCGGAGAGGTTCCATTTGGTTATCGTATGACAGAGGGCCCATTTGTGCATCATTCTTTGAGAAAAGAAGTGCCGAATGACAGCGTGAAGGAGTAGAGGGCTTCTGATGTCTGAAAGACCTCCTCTAGGACAAACAGCAAGGATACATTCAGCATCGACCAAGTCCCATTTGTTGATCTTCTCTTCTGCAATGAAACGGTATTTGATCGCTGTTTGTGCGTCCAACTGTGGCTTGCCTGCCATCAGAAGGGTGACTATTGGATCCGAGCTCAGCCAACTTTCGAGGGCTAGGCTCAATGGCGTTTCCCCGTCCTTGGCAGAAACATGAATTCCGGCATTCATGGCGACCAATCGACGACAAACAGCCAGCTGGTTGAAACGTGCAGCGAAATGAAGCAAACTCCAGCCATTGAAACTGGACCGACACAGGGTCCTTCGGCTCTGCACAGTGCTACGGTCGTTCGTCTTGTTCACCCAATCCTTATCGAGGTGAAGATGCGGCTCCATCAGATCGACAATCGGCCGCTCCCTCGAAGACATGGCAGTTGCAATGAAATATGGATCTGTCAAAATTCGCCCCTCTGAATCAATTTCGGTGAGAATCTGGTAAAAGTCGTTTGTCGATTCTCCCCACACCGTTCCCGTTGCCAAAGCATTCCTCCACAATGTGGCCAGATCATCGCGCGCGCCAAGATCGAAGAGGCCGCGCACAAGCCGACAATTTCTCATGCCCGCGGCTTTTGCTATGAGAGTTTCGTCTCTGATACGATGGTTAACGTCTACGACGCCCTCTGCCACCAAAAGCAGAATCGTGTCGGCGATACGCAGTGCGACATCTTCGTCTTTGCTGGCCGTTGCACAGCGATTTAGTAACTTTTCGACCACACCCACGGCGCCTTCTACTTGTCGACCTGCGATCTTCTCGTGGCTGATAATGATTGAGAATGTTTGTAGCAAGTCCTTCGACCATGCCTGAAGCCCCCATTCTGGGCTGAGGCTTGTCGCCTGTGTCAAGGCCTCTGCGTTGAATTTGAAGATATCTGGATCGTGCAGATCGCCACCCGACTTAAGAAGAAAGTCGATAATCTCAAACCGATGGAATCCGCATGCGTATAGGAGGGCGTTATTCTTGGTTTCGTTGTCGACTCCAGAATCAATGATGTGACTGACGACCGCTAGGGCGGCATCATACGATGGGAGACTGACGGGAACGTCCCATACCCAAGACGGTTCGACTATACAGCATATGTCGATAACTTTGCTTTCATGGAAGGAGGAATGATCGAGTCTCTGCATGGCCTCTTTCAAGTTTGTGTTCTCGCCAGGTTCACGAAGCTCCGTCTCGGTATAAGCTCCGGCTTCGATAAGTGCGAGGGCTTCTCGGTAATATCCACGATAGCAGGCTTCGACCAGAAGAGTGTGTCCTACTCCCAAATCGTGTTCCAGGTCAGCACCATGGCGAAGCAGCATCTCCAGAGCGGGTTCGAAGTTTGCCAACTCCCAGAAGGCCCTCCAAACCAGCGTTCCGTAGAAGACATCTGGATGCGTCTCCTCAGTCTCATCAAGCGCAGTCTCGAGGCAGAACTCTGCAACATCTGGGTACGAGTGTTTCATGGCAGAAATAAACCTCGGGATTGGATGGGTGATTTCGTCCCCGTCGAACAAGAGCCGTTCGCTGATATGAGGGCATGTTTCGAGAATATAGCGAGCCATCTCTTGGTGTCCGTGGCATAGGGCGATGTGGTAAGGTGTCCAAGCCGGAAACATCACAGTCGGGTCAAAGCCATCTGTCCAGTCGGGGAAGTGGAGACAGGCCCTATTGGTCGGATCCGATGCATGAACACAGAAGCCTTTTGACGAAATGTTGAGAAGGGCCCCAAACTCGACAAGAAGGGCGAGGGCTTCCAGGTTGCCTTGTCGCGCGGCGATGTGGACCGGAAACCAATAGACGGCTTTACGCTCATTCAGGAGGTCAACGTGGTCGAGGTCGCTGCCATCCCATCTAACCACTCCAAAATCCTCAGCTTCAAATTTCTTGAGTAAAAACCGATCGTAGTCGTCTTCCTCGTCTTCCTCGTCCTCATCGATGTCGCGTATGTAGGCCGCGACATATTCCTGACGTTCGCCAAAGTCACCTTCATTGAGCCAATTAGCTCGTTGCTGAAAGGGCTCTCCACTCGTCCGATAATGCCGATCAAAACGTTGCTTTGCAGACTCGGTGTCTTTTCTGCATTCCTTGTACGTATCCTGCGGGCGGTAGCGAATTATACCAGCTTGCGCGTGACTCGGGGAAGAACACAGAATCTTCTCCATAACGTTGAGATACCCAACGTCTGTGGCCCAGCAGAGAAGGTAGGGATGGCGCAAGATCCCGAGCTCGTAGAGCTTCGGATCGGCGATCAGGTTGAAGAAGCGATCGGTAAGGGAAAGGGCGGCGAGAGCATCGATGATGACGTCTTGGTCTTTGGCAATGCTATCTAGCCAACCTTGCCAACCTTGCTCGAATAGAAATCCGACAACTGCAATCTTCAACTCTGGAGGAAGCCGACCGAGATTTGCCATCTTGGATGCTGCTAGCGGGCTGGCGGTTGGTGGCGATGGGTTGTTGATAGTGTCGTGGGAAAGGTGGAGGAGTTTTCGTAGTTGTTTTTCTTCGAGACGGTGTCAAAGTCCAGTCATGCTGATTTAGCAAGAGCGACCTCCCGCTCAAAACCTTTGAGGAAAGTGCGACTGCGCTTTCATGGGATAAAACCCGGTTGGGAGCACCTTCCACAAGGCCCCAGATCACCAACCGCATCTACATTACCTTGATATTCTACATGTTTTCCCATGTAACGAAAATGCTTTTACCTGAATTTATTTGCTCCATTTTTTGAATTGTGTCGAGTCCAGTCGTGCTTGCCCATCTCCTGTCTTGGCTGCTTTTATTCCCATTCTGCTAAAATCAGCAGTTCCTTTTCTGCAAGTTAAAACCTTTTTCTCTTTCCTGGACATTTGGATGCGGCGTGATAGTTCTTTGCTTCACGACAATGAAGTCCTGCGGTTTCATGAGGGAAGGCTCGTCCGATGTTCACTTTTGGCTTATGTAAGACACTGCATGACGTCGATGGCAGCAATTAGCCACACCCGGCATGCAACTCATTCTCACTCAATCCACTGCAGTCGCCTCAATTCGAAGAAGCTGCGTCGTTGGGATCAGTACCTAGTACGAGAAACCCCACGTGTCAGTATTTTGGTGCGTACGTATCTTGATTTCTCCTTGGGTTCGTATAGTGACCACAACAGCAGCCCGCTTTGTGCCACCACGGATCTTCACCAAGACGCCGGCCCCCGACAGTGTTTTCCTCGCAACGCCCGCCAGTCTCACCAAACTTCGCGTCGCCGATTCAAAATCATGAGTCGTCAGCATCAAAGCCGCATCGGAGGTGCCACCGCCCGCGCAACGGAGATATCGGTGCCGAAATCAGCCTCCAACCCCGCCCCAACCGGGTTCAAACAGCCCCCAACTCCGCGCCGTTGTGCCTTACAGATCGTCCCCGCATCGCCGCCACGCCACTGATGCACCCCAGATTGAAGCGGGCCAGGGTTCTTATGCAGGAAGGCCGCCTATCTCCCGCCACCAACAACACCATTCAGCCTCTCCCCTCGCCATTCCCGCACCTCATGGCAAGGACCTGTCATCTAATCGACTCAGCACCGTCAATGCGAACCAGAGAATCTGTCATCGTATTCTCCTGCTCGCATTCGCTCTCCCGCTCGAACACACCCTCAGGACGCACACAGTCTGATGTCACCGGAGCCCAACGGCACCCCGAAATCCGCAAACCGCCCACTCCTTGAAGGAACACAGACACAATCTCCTTCATGTTGCGACCCGTTGTCGTTAGGGGATACGCGCAAGACAATGAAACAAACCCGTCCCACCGTCTCAAATGCCAACCACGCTCAGGCCTCTCGCGGCCTTGAAGCGGCAAACCCGCCTTTCCCCAACAGAGCGTCGCCCGATACGACGTAAAAGGACGGGAGAGACTGCCGCCCCCCGTCATCGTGGGGCCAACAGAGAGTAACGTCAGCGCCCAGAGATCGGACGGGAGCACCCGCGCCCTCGATTGGCTGCGCCCTGCACCGTTAATCCCGGCGCGGCATCGGCTCCGGTGTGCAAGAGTAGCGCCTGCTGCCTCGGCGGGCATGCACCCGGAAACAAGTTGTGTGCCTGCATGACTGGGGCATATATCATGGCCAGCACCCTCTTGCGAAAATGGTGTATTGATCTTGAAATATCGATCAGACGCCATCGGGCATCTAGAAGAAATCCACACGCATTTCGGCAGATACAGTCAACATGATCATCCCAAGCGACATCTCGAGCCTCAACAACGTGCGCCTGGCAGTGGCTCTGCCACTAGCCCTCGTTGCTCTTGTAAGTCCGCCATTGTATTCGATCCTGCTCTAGAAGGACGAGACTAAAGACCTCGCCAGGGCTTCCTCCGCGTGATATACAGAGCCGTTTACAACATCTACTTCCACCCTCTCGCGTCTTTCCCAGGCCCCAAACTCAACGCAGTAACCCGTCTGCCCTTCACGCGCATGATCACCGCCGGCCATGCACACAAGACCCTCTTCGACCTGCACCAGAAATACGGCCCCATCGTGCGCCTCGCCCCGGACACGATCGACTTCGCCGACCCGCGCGCCTTCAAGGACCTCATGGGCCACTCTAAGGGCGGCGGCTCCGGCGGCGAGAACTACAAGGACCCCGTCAACGCCCGCTACAAGCCCCACAGCATCATCAACTCCAACCGCGAGGACCACGCCCGCATCCGCCGCGTCCTCGCGCACGGCTTCTCCGCCCAGAGCATGGTCGCGCAGGAGCCCTTGATCCAGAAGCAGGTCGACCTGCTGATCCAGCGTCTTCACGAGAATTGCGAGGGCGGCGACAAGGCACTGAACATGGTTTCGTGGTACAACTGGACGACGTTCGACATCATTGGCGACCTGGCTTTCGGGGAGCCGTTTGGATGCCTCGAGAGTTCCGAGTACCACCCCTGGGTGTCTGTCATTTTCGATAACATCCACGCTGGAGTGTACAGGAATCAGTTCCAGCGGTACGCGCTGACGAGGCCGTTTGCGAAGTGGCTGATGCCCAAGGACCTGAAAGAGAAGCAGCGCATGCACAACAAGCTGAGCCAGGAGAAGGTTGAGCGGCGCATGGCTTTGGGAGAGTCGAGACCCGACTTCGTGCAGTCCATGATGATGAAGGAGGGCCCTCTGGTAAGTTGACGTGCTCTTGGGATCTGAAGCAAAATTACTGACGTGCTCCCACAGGCAATGTCCAAGCCCGAGATTGAGCAGACCGCCGACACCCTCATCATTGCCGGATCCGAAACAACAGCATCGGTGCTGTCCGGCGTCACCTATTTTTTGACCATGTATCCCGAAGCCATGGCCAAGCTTGTGGAGGAAGTGCGAACATCCTTCAAATCGGAGCAGGAAATCGATATTCTGAGCGTTCAGCGACTCAAGTACATGCTCGCCGTCCTTGACGAGAGCATGCGTGTTTATCCCGTCGTGCCATTCGGTCTCACCCGAGTGATCAAGCCCGGCGGCGACTACATCTGCGAGACCTACGTGCCAGGAGGCGTAAGTTTGGAGATCACTATTGCCGTAACAGAAGCTGATACGTCCCACAGACGAGAGTCATGGTCTCTCAATGGTCCATCTACCGCAACGAAAAGTACTTTGCCCAACCGACCACCTTCATCCCCGAACGCTGGCTCGGCGACCCCCGCTTCGAGAACGACGATCGCAGCGCTCTTCAGCCCTTCTCATTCGGACCTCGCAATTGCATCGGAAGAAAGTTAGTACTCCCCAACCCCACTTGTGGTAACCGCTTACTGACCTTTGGTTCTCAGCCTGGCCTACTCCGAAATGCGCGTCATCCTCGCCAGAGTCATCTGGAACTTCGACCTCAAGGTAGCAGAGGACAGCACCAACTGGACGGAGCAGAAGCTGTACGGGTTGTGGAAGAAGGGTCCTTTGAACGTCCACCTGACGCCAAGGAAGATTGAGTAAAGCATTGTGGTCATTGGAAAATTGCATGGTTGATGCGTCGCCTTGATGCAAGGGATGCTGGAAAGTGAATGGGTGGCATGATACGGAATCCATAATCATTATTATTCGAAAGCATTTGATGCATTATTCTTTGTAATCATATCCAAACATCTGTTCTCCTGAAGAAGGGACGGTGTCGCGAGATTGTGAGGTTATTGACGCCAGTTTATCATGTCTGTTGTCCGAAAGGTGTGGTAGTAGCTGACGTTCTACATTCGGAGCCAAGCATTGGAGAAGTGCATCGCCTCGCAACATCAAAGAATTCGTCTGGAAATGGAAAACATTTGAGGGCATCATTTTATTCGAGCTCTGATCAAGAGCTTGATGGGACTGTACCTCATGACGCCGCAAACCCCCTCCAATCTTAAGCATCTTCTGGCAGCTGAAATGTGCAATCTCCTTCCATCTTCTCTCCCGCAATAATTCCTTTCATCCCAAAATAGACCTTTTTGTTGTCCTGAAATATCTGAAGCAAGGCGCCTTGAGCAAAAGCTCATTGAGTTGGGGAAGTTTCACTGCCAACCCTGTGGGAGAAAGCAACAGCCACCAAATCACAGCAGAACCACCTCAGTTCATTCTCCCATTCCCCTTCCAGTATCCCTCTCCTGTCGCGTATACAACACTCCACCTTTCACAAATAAGTGATCATAGAGGCAGCCTCCCGAGTAGGTGACCTGGACCCACTCTCGGGTGGTGGTGGGGAGGCCACGGCACATCTTCGTGCCAGCGGCTGCAGCAAAGTTAGTCAACAAGGCCCGCGGGAATAGCAGGAAGAAACAAAGCGAAACTCACCGGCGAAGCCGCCCTCCCCAGTGGGGATCGGCTTATGGATATGGCCAGCAAGCGGTGCAACGAGGACTTTCAGCTGGTTGATGTCGATTTGGACCTAGATCTGCCATGGTCTCAAATCGTGCTCTTTGAACCCAGCTTCTTGGAGTCACCAAAGTCTGCTTCAGCATGGGTGCCTTGCTTGATTGTGTAGCCAGACGATGCTCTTGAGGTTGGGCAGTGTGAGAAAGCTGCCGATGCCTCTCTGATTGTTGCTGGCGAGGAAGCAAGGCGAGTTGATGTGGATCTTCTGGATGCAGTCAAGCAGCGTGACCGCTTGCGGGGGCGGCAGAAGGAGGTTGTTGGTAAAGATGATGTTGTTCAGTGAGTCTGGGTTGCCATGATGGTCCAATAGCTTCGAGTCCATCCTTGTCGAGCTGTGCGAGATTTTGCTCAGCCCAGAATTGCCACCGCACCAAAAGAGAGCTCGTGAACCCAGCTTCTGATAGCTCTCAAATTCGGGGTCGAACATCTTGAGAACGGTGCGTCAACTCAGCTACCTCAGGCCCATTGGTAACGTAGGGGAAGTTACCCTGGTGGTGGGAGCGATTCACCAGGAACCCAGTCCGTGGGCGCCATTGAAACAACACCAAAGTCCAGGGGCTCCTTTGACAGGGGTTGAAGGAGCCCCCGGCCTTCAAGACGGAGAACACTCCCTTCTCCTTGTGGCCAACGATGCCGCCGTACCAAGAGCCGGTGTACAGGCACCGATGGGGGAGACAAGGAGAAGGGAGCCACCCATTGAAGCAGGCCACACTCTGGGACGGGCCCCCGGGGTCGGAGGGCTTCTCGGGCTGAGCTGGTGAACGAAGTGACCGGGAAGGAAAGCCAGCCCTGGGACAGCCACTAATTTCGGCCTGAATCCGCGTGCTGCAGACAGCAGTCATGGGGCGACAGATCTCCGGCGTCTGGACTGTAGCAGGGTCAGCAAATGACGCCTATGAAGATAGAAGAATGGGCGGAAACCTACCGGTATCTTTACGCCACGGGAGGACGCCGTTGTTTGTAATTGTGGGAGTTGTAGGTTGCCACAATGCCTCTTGAGCGAGCAAGATTTCCTCTGCAGGGGTGATATGCCTATTCTATAGGTCGCCCTTGTCCTTAAGAAAGAAGCGGTCGTAGCTGTCCTTGACGATTCTGCGGGCCAAGTAGCCCGTGGCCTTGAGGTATGGCGCCCCGCCGCCAACTCTGCTTGTGCAGGTTGTAGGTTGCCACAATGTCTCGTAGAGACTGCCAAGATGGTGTCCGCACTAGTGACTCTTCTGTTGCTTCTGACAGTTGTTCGAGTTGACCTCGGCCGGCGGCGCGAATGTCCCGGGGTGGATGGCTCTTCCCCATTCTCAGGGCCATCGTTCGGCAGAGCAGGTGGCGGAGGCGGCGGCCGCCGAGAATCGTTATCGGTTCCGACGGGATGGGTGTTCGAAAGTCTCTGTTCAATGTCAGCACCTGTGCAGAGACCTCCTTGAAGTTGATGCCCTACCGTTATTGGGAAACCGGAACAGTTGAAGAGGTAGTCGGCGGAGAACGCCTAGGTGAACGGGAACACCCCTGACGGCGAAGTGGCCGAGGATGGCAAGGGAGAGCTCGGAGTTCATGGAGAACTGCATTTTGAAGGCTGGGGACGGTTAGGGAAACGAAAGAGAAGAGAGGGGGGAAGAAGTCGACTGACTTGTTGGGTGTGGGAAGGGGGCGGCTGTGGCCGGAAGCATGGGTGTTCGAAAGTGTCTTTTCATTGTTAGCACTTGTCCCGAGTTTTCGGTGAAGTGGATGTCCCCATTGTTCCAGAGTTGCCGGAACAGGAAATGGCACTGGGAATCAACTCACCATCTTCTTTCGGCCCCGAGTTGCCACGGGGCCTCCAGAGTTCCACGAGTCGCTCGCAGCAGCAACAGTCGGCTTGCGACCCGGGTTAGGTGTTCGAAAGTCTCGCCGGCGTGGGTATCGCCATGGTTGACGGTCAGCCACTGAGATGTCGACGACCTCCGCAGACTTCAGACAAGCTTTTCTTGTCGCGGTGTTGCTGTGCGATGGGATTGTCCACTGGGAGTCAAAGACAGTGGAAATCCTTGAAGCCCGACACCTCTCTGTGATGCATAGTGCGGTACTGCTGCAGACGCACGTGTGGAAACGCCAGTCGTCGTCTTGTGCACAAAGCCCAGAAACGGAAGGGGACGATGGGCTCGGCATTTCTGCCGCCAACACACCCAGCCGTATGAGCCGGGGCCCGCCTCCGCGAGAAGCGGTTCTCGCTAGTGATAGTGGCACGACTTCATCTCTCAAGGGCTGCGAGAAGAGTTGCGTGAGGTCGCATGAGGGTGTGTGGCAGAGGAGCGTCTCAGAAGTGGAACCATCTTCTCCAGAATGTACGGGGCCCAAGCAAGCCGCCGCCGGTGTCATTGATAACGTGGGGGTTGGCGACACCCAGATGGCGAGTATTGCACGGAAAAGAAGTGAGCGCAAGACCTCGCAGAACACGTCATATCATTGCCTTCCTGCCTCATCGTCCCATTTGACCCCTCCATTACTTGCAATGCTTGATGGCAAAGGGGAGGAGGGGGGCTGAAGTTATAACCAAGTCCTCTGGAGGGGGGAAGGCTCACACTCTCAAGGAATGCATCAGCCTCGCCAAGTAAGAGAGTTCGGTACCTTCTTAGTGTCGAAGTGTGTGGTGGTTGATAGCTTTCTAGGCTGGAAGGCGAGTGAGCGGTCTGCCCATACGTAGGGTCCCATCGGCGACGCCCTCGGCTGACAAGTCGAGCGTCGCCGATGGGTGACGTTGGAAATGTGGCAGGCCACTACGTTCTGAGGTTAGAACCAAGCAACAATCAAAGTGATGCCGCGGGTGGTTGCGGATGGAATGGAAAGCTCACCTAAGTGCCCCTCAATTGAGGGAAAGGAAGCCACAGAGACAGACACGATGCTGCCAGTGGCAGCGATGATGACTTTTGACTGGGCGGACAGGAGGAAGCCGCCAAAGCCCGAAACATCATTGCCGTTGCTGGGGATGATGACTTTTGACTGGGTGGGGGAGAAGGGGGCCAGTGGCCGTCATTGCAGCCGAAGCTGCCATGGTTCCAAGGAGAAAGTTGCCAGTTAGGATGAAATTGTTCCTTTATAATCATCAGAGGCAAGGAGAAAGGCACCTCATGTGGGCTGTCCATGATTGTGATGTGCTTGCCAAAGCCGCGAGCATCGTCGACGGTCTTGCCTGCAGTAGACTCAATGACCTCGATATCGTGCTCAATACTACCCTCCTTGATGTCAGAAAGCTTGTCTTCGATGTCGATTGGATGCCCCGCCTGTGGAAGGAACCTGGTTAGCGATGGGTTCAACAAAAGGGAAATTTCTCTGGCAACATACCACAAAATCGTAAGAAGATGGTTCGGCAGTAGCTGGGCTCTGAATGTACCTGATGAATCCGCTTGCTGCAGACAGCGTTGCAAGGTTTCCGGATGAGCTGGTGAACGAAGAAGAAAAAGGATGTGACACCAGCGCTCATGAAGCCAACGTAGAATGCATTGTCCAGGTCTGAGGTGTCTGAGGTGACAGGCCAGTAGTGCGGGGAAGCGAGAAGGTTGTGAATTCCAGTGAAAGGCTCGATCATGCTTCCGATGGTGAAGTCTGCCATAGCCTCAAGACCTGCCACGCTCTTTGTCGGCCTTTCTCCCCGGGTAATCCAAAGCATTGCTTTGTGGGCTGGAAGGCAGAAGGAGTTGTTTTTTTAAAAGCAACCGAGCGGGCTGGTGTGACCCAAAATT